>PYHW01010395.1:16800-119087 GCA_013186435.1 Turdus rufiventris | reverse complement strand
TGAAGAGACAACAGAGAGGGCAGAAGAGATTCAGGAGGGTTAGCTGGGCTGCACTGACCATGAAGTGGAATGGTTTGAGATCCTATAGGCAGCAAGAAGGATGCACAGCCAAGTTCAGTACCCTGGGCTTCAGGAGAGTAGACTTCAAGGGATCTAGTAGGTAGAGTCCCGTGGGGTAAAGCCCTGAAGGGAAGAGGTGCCCAGGACAGCTGATTTATACTCAAGGATTGTCTCCTCCAATCTCAGGAGTGTTTCCCAACAAAGAGGAAGTTAGGTAAACACATCAGGAGACCTGTGTGGATAAACAAGTTGATTGTGGATAAACTTAAACACAAAAGGGAGGCCTTCAGAGACTGGGAAAAATACAGAGAAACTGAGCAGCCAAGGATCAGGTTAGAAAATCTAAAGCTCTGAGAGAATTCAACCTGGCCAGGGACAAGGGCAGCAAGAAAAGCTTCTATACATACATGGGATAGAATTTACAGATCTCCATACAAAAAACTCAGTTTAGTATGAAATAAAGAATGCATGTCAGATTCAGACCATGCAGGTCAAAAGTTGACTGAGCTTGAAACCTCTCTACTTTTTCCTATTTTGTGAGCTAACCTGGGAAGACACATCAATCCTTTCCAGAAGAAGGAGACATTGCCTGCTACTACAGTACTGTAGAATCTGGTGAACAGTAAATGTTAGGGTTGCTGTACTAACATCTGATGTGAATGTGGTGGAACCAGAGCTGTGTTCTGAAAGTAATACATAATATGTATACCTGTAATATGGTATAAGAATTATGGTAAGGGAGAACAGCCTTTAAACCACTGGATTTTTAGTTGATCCTGGCATGTGTACAAGTATAGTTTTGGAGATAATGTATTGATTTTTTTTTTTTTAATTAAGAAACAACCCTTCCAAGTCTGTGTACAGCTTCTAAAGTGACTAGGGAAAGTTGTCCAAAGTCCAAACATATTCCCAGTGTGGCAACTGTGCTCTGTTTATATAAAAACAGTCTACCTCCATGGAAAAGTTTAAAAGTTTTGAAAGTTGAGAAAGGGTGAAAATCACTGAACTATAACATTAGAACAAAATTTCATGCTGATTTAGGGATTACTGATTTCAATAATTTGAGCTTTACCTTGGCAAGTTGTTTCCTGCTTTGGTATAAAGCTCCATTATTTGATTTCTAGGTTGAATTGGCTGGTCTTACCTTTCAGCTGCTGATTCTTGAAATAGTTCTGTTGGTAGATTGAAGACCCTTTATTAATAAATTTCTTTGAACTATGCAAGTATCTATAGGCTTTCTCTTCTTCAGGTTAAAACAGATATAATTCTTTGTATTTTCCTATTCAGTCTTGCGTGTTTTTGTCTAATTTTGTGCAAGCTTCCAATGCATGTCTTGAATTGTGGATAAATGAACCAATTGTGATTCACCATGGCTGTAAAACAGAGCTAATATAATGCCTTCATTTCTCCTCTGTACTTTTCTATTAGAACTACAAGAATATTCACAATTCTGGCTGAAAGTATCATGCTGTGAGCTGTGCTCAGTTAATTATCCAAGTCCCCATGACTGTTAAAGGTTATTGCTTCCGAGGTTAAAGTAAATGTTTGTAAGGGCTCTTTGTTACAGAGAATGACTCTATGGCACGTAGTTCTTTCTTGCAAGTTTGCAAGAACTGGAATGCTGTCCTCCTTTTTGTGGCAGTGGCCCATTAATAGATATTTCTGGGGACAAAGCCTGCAGGCTGTGTTGAAAGAAGGGTGGTGTCTTAAGTCGTAATTAAGACTGATGGTATCATGCAATGGACTTGTTATATCAGAAAAAGCAGGTACCATTGGTGTGAGATGCTGGTAAGAGGGCCTTCAGGTACAGGTGCATGATGAGCAACACCAGTCTGTGGGACAAAACAACTCACAGACAGGAATGGGCAGGATTCAAAGTGGATTCAGTACATTGGCATGGCAGCTGTTACAGTGCCACAGGTACCTGCAGGTGACACTTAAAGATGCTTGTGCTTCTGGACCACACTTGGTGGTTTCAATGACAACTGAGCTTTGGAGTTAGTCCTGCTGTAGAATGTGCAAGGCTGAGATCAGTGACTGGGTTGGCAAGGAAAGCTTACCAAAGCAAGTTCAAAACACTCAGAATGCATGGGAGAGATTGTGTTAGATTAACTGTTTATGGACAGGGGTCTGAGGAAGGTTCATACTGCAAGGCAAGCACAAGGGATCAGGAGTTGGGTCAAAGATTGTGATGGTGCAGAACACCTGGATTGTAACATTTCAGGGGTGTATTCTTGGTACTGGCCATTGTAATGGATGGAAGGGATGTGAATGCTGATCAGTTCTGCCATTATTCTCACTTTGCTCTAAAGGACACCCTCAGCAAGACAGTACATCAGGGCAATCACAGTGCATCTGCTTGTCTAGACTTTGACATGTACCCTGTTTCAGAGCAGTTTCAGCAAGAGATGAAAAAAGCTGAAAAGCTCTATATCAATTTTCTTCACAATTTTTTTAGCAAGTTACTTAGCATCTTATGTAGTTGTAAAATGGAAGGTATTTTCTGCATGGCTTTTTCCCCCACAGCTTTTCTGGTGATTTTGGAGCTGCGGTTATGGTGGGGTTTTTTGTTGTTTGTTGGTTTTTGTTTGTTTGTTTTGTGGATTTTGTTTGTTTTTTATTTGCTTTAGGGTTTTTTCCACATATCTTCCATTTTTACTTAGTACTCTTAACTGGTGACCAGTCTCAAAAGTACTGCACATAAAGTGTGTAATAAAATCAGAATATAGAAAGTCAAACTAGAATTTTTTGTTCCTCTGTTACTGAAATGAGGTGCTGTTGGGGAAAGATGTTAAGCCTAAGGACAGCAAGTTTTAAGTTGGTAAATTAAGAACTGTATATCCTAGACTATTGAAATTTGCAACCACTTGTGGACACCAGCAAATAAAAAGGCAGAAGTGATAGTTGTTTTGAATAATGAAATTGATTTGATATGCAGTTTAAATTTTTTTATAATAGTACCTAGAAACCTATGCTGTAATTATTAATTGTGAGATGAGAGATTCTGTGTGAATCTTCTAATTTTTGCATCCATCAGTTTTGGAGCTTCTTGTCAGCTCTTGATCACTTGGTCCTGGTTTCTATTGGAGATATGTTGTAACATTTTGAAACCATTTTAGTGAATGGATAGGAAATTCTAGTTCACAAACACAAATCTTCAAATAGTCATTTATGTCTTTAAATTGTGCTTAACCAATATGAAAGTTTGCTTTTTTTAGAATTTAATTAAAAAACCTATGAAGCAGTAGAAGCTATGAGATGAAGTTATGTTACAGGAAGCAAACCACACTTTTTTTAAAAGCAGAATTGCATTTTCTTAATTTAAGAGCTTATATTGACTCTGAAATTGGTCCATTTTACATAACAGAGATCACAGTGACAACACAAGGTTCTTATTCAGATACTCTTGATATGGCATACAATGCCATTATAAATTGCCACTTATTTTAAAACTATCTGTTTAAAATAAGGGAAAGTTTGAAATGGTCAGTAAGAATTTACTTGTAGAGGAAATACAAATAGAAGGGTCAATCTTTGGGGACCCAAAGTTTATGAGAGACAGTCACAATTTTCTAATCCATCAGAGCTGACAGTTTAAGACCACTCAACGGGTAAGTTGTTTTGTCAGCAGAAACCAAATATGATTTGTTGAAATCTTTATTTTGAATGTCCAGCTAAATATTAATGGATGTATTCTGTTGCAGTATGGTGTTCCAAGTTTCTTCTTTGATTCAGTAGATTCCTTCAGCTTGGTTTATTTAAATAGGTATGGTTGTCTTTTGCCTGCAGGCTTATCTGTGCCAGCAGAACAGGTGAATCCTCATGGTTCCACTGTACGGAAAACAGAAGCCAGAGTTGAAGAGGCATTTCGGAACAAACAAAAGCCCACCATGGCCGTGTGGCCCAACTCCACAAACAAATGTGCTTGTAAGTACCTTGGGTGATAACTGTGCAAAATCAGAGGTCCTTTCAATGGCAGACATTTGAAATGTGTCTCTACTGCTGCATCTGATTATTTCCAGAAGTAATTTTAGGCATGAAACACATGGAACTAAGAAATACTCCTTCTAGATGTACATAAAATCTCTGCCCAAGAAGTTGTAAAGAAGCAGGATTTCTGGTTTTGTGATAAAGAATAATTGTTTTTCTAATGCAGTATTGGATATTTTGCAATTTTCATTGTAAAAGACTGTTTTCAGTATAAGACAACTCACCTTCACAATAAGAACACTTTCCAGTAGTTTGATGAGTTTTCAGATTTGTTTACTCTGTGTATTAGCAGGTAAATACCTCTGCACTGCTTAATACTCTCTCACCTGCACTACATTGAATTCCTACCTTCAATACATTCAGCATCATGCTGAAAGCTAGAAAAGAGATTGCAAGTTTAACTGTATTTTCCTTTATGGCCATGGTTGTCACCAGTCAGTAACCACTACTGGAGGATGTTAAGATACACTTCCTGGAGCCTACTGAATGAATCCAGTTAAGCGATCAAAATCTCTAGGATTGTGAGGTGTGATTGGGTAATCAGAGGCACTGTTAATTATTTTCAAGAGATAAGTTGATTAGAACAGGCAAACACATAGCAGATAATTTCTGTATAAAGAGAATAAAGACTGTGAGAGAAAATGAGTAGAGGGGATATACTGATAGTTGCACCTGGCTTTCCTGCTGAAGATATTATTAATAGCATTATCATTTATTGCTGATTGATAGCAAACTGATTGAAGCAGACAAATTTTCATTTTGGTCTTTGTGCTCTCCTTCATTTTGCTTTTCCTTGGTGAGAAATCTTTTTCCAGGCATGGTGATAACTGCCCGGAGATGAACATTGTTTATATATGAATGATAGTGTTGATGTCAAATGGTTTAATTAATTAGAGGTGTATGATTTTATTTCCTGAAGCTGTAATTTCTTCCATTAAAGGAATTAAAGTCAATAGTACAGAATTATGGTTAGGATAAATTGTTATATATTAAATTGATGATGTGGATCCAAGCTGTTCTTTATTCATTTGGCAGCTCGTGCAAAAGAGAGAGTGTAGGGAAGGGATTCCCAATTAATTTTTTAAAATTTCCTGTGAAGTCCTGGATGGAGATTGTCCCTCTGGCTGCTCTGCAGAGCACTTTGCTGGCTGTGCATGCTGAGCAGCAGACATTGGGGTTTATAGACCTCCAAGCTGGACATCCCTTGGGAAGGGGGAGAGCAGCCCTTGCTGCTGACTCGCATCCAAAGCAGCTCCGGTTCCTCTCTCGCTTCCCCTCTGTTGTGGAGGCAGCAGCAGTTGTTTGAAAACTTGAGCCATCAGCTGCAGGAAATTGCCAGTGTCCCTGTGTAAACAACGAAGTTACTGTTAAGGCACTGATCCTGTTGGTATTTTTGTGATCTAGCTTGGAAGGCAAGGAAATTTGAGGCTTAGTGGTGTTTGGGTCTACAATCAAATGAAAATCTGCCTTTTAAGGCTGAGTCTGGGAAAGGTAACTAGTCCAGGAGGGATGTGATGCATCTAGTAATCAAGAGAGAGAACCAGGAACTGATGAGCAATCAGAAATCTGCAGAAAGGATTCAAGTAGTACATGAGGATTGATGTGGTCAGTTCAGCAGAGACTAGAAATGAGGAAGAGAAATGGTCTTAAAAGGGTACTTGGAGGATTAACTAGAGAAGGGTGAGAGCAGAACTGAGCCAGATTGTGGGGAGCTCAAAGAGCAGAAGATGAAACTGTGGATTGTGATTGTTTCAATGGAAGAAGTAACTTTGGAGAAGGGGTTTTGGAAGAGGGATTATTTTAGAGGAAGAGTGGAATTTTTTTATGGTCATGAAATAATATTTTTTTTAGACTATAATGTATTGCACAATCAGAGTAACAAGAAAAAATATTAAAGTTTTTTTAATTAAACAGGATAAAACCATACTTTTCAATAATTCTGAAAATAATTGCATGTTTTCTGCTGTTTGAAGTTGAATTAATGTTTTCCCTTAGAGGAGTCTAAGGAAAGAATCATCAATCATAACATTATTTTTCTGATCAGTTATTACTATTTTTTAGGAGTTTTGTTTGACAGTATTTTAGAAAAGACCTGCAAAAAGGTTAATTCAGACAACAAACCTGAGAACTCCAGAAGAAATTATTGTCAAATATCTTCTCTAAAAACAGAGAGGACTGCATACAGTGCAGCAGCCTTGCCAAATTTAGAGTCCTGCTCAGGGCTATTACAGTTGAGAGTTGGATTATTATGTGTTGGTTTCTTTTCTGAAGTTATATATTTTGTATAAAACTTTATTTAGGTTTTTAGTTACGTATTATTTTGTGATTAATTTAATCTTTCTGATGTATTTTAGATACTTTGTTGATTTGATTAGACCAGATGGGCTGTTGGAAATGTGGTGCATTAGTAATTTTTCTGTTTGAAGGCATGATGATACACATTCCTGAGTTACATTTCATATGCAGCTCCCATTTCCCATGCTGAAGGTACAGCTGTGTGGATTTTCACCCACAGTACAGATGAATTTTGAAAGTATTGAATTACTAGAAGTTGCTGAAAATCTATTTGGGAAAGTTCTGCCACAATTTAAAATATTCCTATTATCGACTGTGTATTTTGAGAAAAGTGCAAGTGTTCTGGTGGGAACACGGAATGGGACAGATGTCAGAAGTCTGATATAAATAGTTTTATGATTATAGAATTGCAGAATTACAGTGGTTGGAGGGAACCTCTGGAGATGTTCTAGTCTATCTCCCCTCAGAGTTGGTTGCTCAAGTCTTTGTCAAATTGTGTTTTGAGCACCTCCAAGAATGGGGGCTCTGTGTCATGCCTGGGGAGTCTCTTCTAGTGCTTGGATGCAAACAATAAATTCTTTTTCTTAATTTTGAGTGTCCTGTATTTCAGTCTGTGCCCATTGCCTCTTGCCACTGGACACTGCTGAGAAGAGCCTTATTTTGTCTTTGTATGGAGCTGTGTGGAAAAGGGAGCTCCCAGCAGTGTGCAGTTTGGTGTGTTTGCTAAATTAAGTGGTTTAGATACAAGTTAGCTCAGAAAGCATTAGCATCTCTGTAATCATTGGGATCCTGTATAATAAAACTGTACCTAACTGCTCGGTTTTGCCAGTAGATGGGGCATGGTACATACTGTTTTACTGTCTTGCACTTGCTTCCTTTAGTGTTACATATAAATAAACTCTATGGGGAAGAGTTGGCTTTGCATTCTTATCTTTTTTTTGCAGCATTTAATGATAATATATTGTAGTGATAGACTGCAGATTTTATGTTTTCTTCATAGAGAAGATGTTTTTTATGCTGTATGATAAATAGCATAGCTGTGAAAATGGCATTTGGAGCAAATAAAGAAAATTTAAATCCTTTGTGTTATGCAAACTATTAAAAATATAAGTTTTATATGAAAGTCATTTTATGAAATATGAAGTAAACACACTGCTAACTTTTCCCAGTAATTTAAGTGATTAGTGGTCTCTCTAGAACACACTGTAGGGATACCAAGCTAGGATCTAAAAAACTATGGCAGAAAACATTGCTTTTAAATAAGTAATATTTTCTTTGCCTTTTCATGTTGGTTTTTTTTGGTTGGTTGGTTTTTGGTTTGCTCTTTTTCACCCCCAAATGATGATCTTTGCTGTCCTATGGAACACTTTGTTACTGCTTTATCATGGAAAAGCTTTTGTTTTGTCTGGAGTACTTTTTTAAAAAAAGATTTTTAGAAAGAAAAGGTCTTCCATTCACAGTCTTTCTCAGAAACTGTTTTATTCTCTTTAGTCTTTGTCCGATTTTCATCTGTTTAGTGTCTCTTCTTTGACCTTGCTGTTACAGTGATGTCAGTGATTGCTGTACTTCAGGCTTCTGGGACTGCAGCACGCCTTATCAAAGGGACATGGCAGACCAGATGCCATATGGTTTTGATCATTTGAACTATTTTCTCCTTTGGAGATGGTTCTGGGTTTGTATTCAAAAATTGGATATTGGCAAATTGACAGTCATTCAGAGGCTAACATGAAAATCCTAGTAGTTGCTGTTTTGACACTTATCCTGTATTTGCTACTGTTTAGTTTTTTTTTTCCTCCTGCTTTCCAGATTTGAGTTGGATTAATTCTGACTTGAAATAGAGGCAAGTATGGTTACTTAATAAGCACCATTAAAAAAGGTTTTCTGGAATGTGATAAAAAAAAATATATATATATATATATATATATATATATTCTGGAATATCTTTACTCAGAGCTGGGACAACTGTCTCTTTTTGTCATTTGGTTCTGGGTAGTGTAGGAGTTGGCATTCTGGGTGGGGGTGGTTTGATCACTTGTGCATGATACTGCCTTCAACCAGATGCTTTAAAAGAAGGTTGCAAACATTTGAGAATTTAATTTTTTTTTTTTCATGCCTGATTTTGAAGGAAATACCAAGGTAGCTGATGATTCCAGGCTGGTTAACAGTTCTTTTAAACCCCATAGGCTTTTAAATTCTTCAAATTTAAAATGCAATTTAGTGAATTTGTGGGAGTTCTGATAAATCTTGACTACCTATTCTTTTTGGGGATTCCATCAAACTTTTGAACTCAGTGATATCTAGTGACAAAGAAATTTTCTTTCATCACTATTAAATCCTTGCCTATTGAATTAATCAAGTGTCTTTTTTCTCTGACAGAGGGTTGAGTGGGTTCTACAATTTACCTGATCAGTGACTTTTTTATAGTCTCTTGTTCTCTTTATAACTCAGTAATGCAAGATGGCTCAGCCTCTTAAGGTTTCCTTGAAAGCATTATCATCACCTTTCTTATAAACATGATAAAAAGATCTTCTGAAGTAGTTTAGCTTTTTTTTCCCCTCTAAATGGTATGCACAAGTGATGTAATAAAAACAATTTCCAGACCAGCTAGATCCCTTCCTTCATCCCTTTTGCAAACTGTGGCAATGTTTGCTTTAAATTGTTTTAAGACTTAGTGTTTCTGTCTGCAGAAGTAGTGGATTTTCATGGGATTATTATCCATTTATTAACTTCAGATTTTGCTTCCTTGACAGAGAAACCACCCAGCAGCCATGATTCTTTATTGTGTTTTTCCATGGCTCTCTTGCAGCAGGAAGGTGTCATGCAGTAGTCCTAAAGAGCCAGCTGAAAGTACTAAGGATGTATCTAGCTGCAATAGTTGCTATTGGACAGAACTAATCAGCAGAGGGGAAGTAAGCAGATCTGTAGAGGTGGGAAGTCTAAAAATTATGTCCACAGATGATATTAATCTGATTGTCTCTTCTCTTGTATTCTCATGTGTTTTACTAACATAATTACTCTGGTTTCATGTCAATTATATTTTTATCTTGGTTTCCCAAGAAAATCATACCTGTGCTATCTGTCCATCTCTGGTTCTCTAATAACTTCTGAATCATTTAGCAGAGTTCAGACAGATTTGATGGGACTTGAGAGCTGAAAGATTAGATTCCTGCAGATTTTGTAAAAATTGGTAGTTGGAAAAATGCACATGTCTAGTGCACAAAAAGGAGGTAGATTGAAAATGGTGGTTGAGCAGGTAAAACATGGCATGGCATGCACACCTCAGAGGGAGTCTGTCCTGTGTCTTGTTCAGTTGAGGTGGGGAGGAACAGGAGACACTGGGATAGTTCCATGAGAAAAACTGGCAAGAGCTTGAGAGGAGAGCGTTATTGGGGATGACAGGGGAAAGCAGTTGACTGGGGAAGAAAATACTGGGAATGCTGCAGCCAGGATTGGTTTTGTACCTATTTCAAATCCTCCTTACGAAAATTCACTCCTCCTTGCTGAGTAGAAATGCCCAGGTTCTTCAAGTATTTGTGTACAAAACACAAGCTCTTATATGAGGTGATAAAGATCATAAATATGTGAAGTTGTTATGTGCAGTTCTTTTCATGTGTTTGTCAGTTCTGTGCCTTGAATTCCCTCAGTCTAGGTGAAGAAAATGACATCTTTTAGGGATTATTTCCACAGTCATTTTAGGCTGGTCAAACTGCAGGTCACTACTGAAGAGACTGTCTTGCCTTGTCATTGGTGGTGTATTCCCACCATGTTCCCTGTGCCAGCACTGTCATTCATGAGTTGGAAAACTAACCCAGAAAAAAAACCCCAGCAACCTAATGTTTCAGATGGATTTAGTTCCCTTATCTGTTTTACTGCAGGAACAGTAGTGCCGGCACAAATGAGGCAGTGGAAATGCTATAGCTGGCTTTGGAGGGAGAAATGGCTTTGTTAGTGGAAGCTGGCACCTCACTTGGCTTTTTAAGCCATTGTGGAACTGTGATCTGTTCTTTCTTGCTGCTTATCTCTGACTGCAGTTTGGAACTTTGTGAGTAGAAACTCCAGAGACTTTCAAATAGGCTATTTAGTGCCTCTTGGTAAGGAATGTGGAGCTACTGGAAGCAGCTAAATTACTGTGGCAGGTACATAGATATCCTGGATGCTGTATAAGAGAGTGTAAGTTGCTGGTTACAAGTGATTTCTCAAGGCTTTGAGTTACTTTTCACATAAGACATCAGAGAGGTGTTGAGGGTTTTGATCATGGAAGGAAAACTTAAAACACGTGAATTGCTTTAAGTGGTTCTTGATACTGCAGACTAAAAATCTAGATCCATGGTGATCTTGCTTGCCGTGAGAATCTTCTTTGGGTTTTAATCCCCAGGAATTCTTCATGAAATACAGTAACAACAGAGAATTTACTGTTTGATGGATGTCAGTTTTATCATTTACTGACAGAGGATTCACATAGTCTGATGGGTTTTAAGCAGTGTGGAAGCATGGAAGGGTCTTTTCTGCAGCATAAAGTGAACTTGTTAGCTTCAAATACTGTGCTGCACTCACGGTACTGAAGTAGTCAAACTACAGAAATTTCAAGACAAAGATCTCTGCTGCATCTTATTAGGGTTCTTCCACATTAAGGGAAGCAGACTTGCTTGTTAAAAATTGACAGTCTTTGAATAATTTAATTATGTCTGCTTTCTTTTCTACTGTTAATTTTATTTCTCTGTAGTCTACAATTCTGTCACTGTACTGCTGGATTTGGGGGACATCAACAATGCATACCTCACCTCCTCAAAAAAATGGATGAATGGCACAGAAGATCTCTTTTCCCGAAACACAAAGGTCATGGTTACCTCTAGGTCTTGCAGAAATGCTTTGGGAAAGTGAAAATAATTTGGTTTACACTGTTTAGGATGTTTCTAGGGTTTTTTTACTGTCACTGTTCTTTAATAGCCAAGAACGGTGTTCTGCTGTGGACAGGTTTGGTACTTAGGTCACCAGATGATGTTGCCATTACTTAGTGTATCTGACTGGAGAATCTCCAAGCAGCACCTGTCAGTGGGCAAGAATTCAGAATTTCTGAAAGTGTGTTACAGGTTTCATTTTACTTAACTTCATCTCGAGGACTTGTTTTTCTGAAGTCAGGACAGTACAAAATTTCTTTTTAGTCATGGCTAGGGGAAATGCTGTCTGCCTTGTTTATGGGTCTTTCAGATGACTCTGAAAATGCAAATGTAAAGTTATATTCAGTGATTAATTGCATTGTATTGCATAGCACTTTAAGAAAATGCTGTCTGCATAGATTGTGCATCTTGGGGAAGAAAGGAGTGGGGGAAGTTTAGTTTTGGTACCAACTTCATATGAAACTGAGTGAAGTTAGGTGTGACTTCTCAGATATTTATTGTTATTAAAAATGCTTATTAGTTATTTGCAAAAAAACAAATCAGACAGAAGCTAGAATTTAAATTAAGATCTCTTTGGCAAATCTGTAGAGGTTATGTGAAGATTATAGAGTGAATAGTTGGCCAGTTTAGAAGGCAAGTGAATGTATTCATTCATGTGTGAATAATTGCTGTTATAATAGTTTGAGTTAGAGAAACTCAGTTTTACAAAGCAGGATTCTTCTGACAATAGTATTTCCACTGCCTCTGGCACAAATCCTGCCAAAAGACTGAGTATCAGTGGGGAGATTGCTGATGAGTAGTTTTAAAAGGAGTAATTGAAAAGGTGTAAGGCATTGAATTGCAGTTGTATGCACTGTGTTCATTTTTTAAACAAAGTTCACACAAAATTTTTCTTCTGTAAATAACTGTCCCATTCTGTTGCCTGCAGGAAGCTGATAGTGTATCATGACTCATACTGACTAGAAAATAAAAAGTTTGGCGTTCTGCTCTTGATAGTTTACAGTCTTCTAAAATATATTAAGGTAGTGAAGATGGGATTCCAGGTTAAGTTTATTTTTTAGCAGCAATCTGTTAACCCATTAGGTCTCCCCACTGACCCTTTGCATCAGTTTTGCTTCAGTTTTACCCTGTAGTAGCTCCTTCATCCTTTTGAAGTCATAATCAACTGTTAAGTAGGATTCACTTTCCTGCCTGTTTATTTCCAGTAAATATAAAGGGGACCAGTACAGGCGATAAAATCTGGCGTCAGTGTCTATAATTTGTCAGATCATTCTCTGACCCATTAAACACTTGCCTACTTTTACTACTCCCTTAAATTTACTGGGGAATTAAGCAGGACAGGAAAGACTGGTGGTGGGTTTTGTTTTTAAGTGTATTCCTTGCCCAACTTTCCACTCATTTAGGGGCTTCACTCTGTGTGAAAGAAAAATCTATGTACAATATTTTGGTTACTAAGGATCTGGAACCATAATTTCCTCTCTCATCCCAAAACACATTGCTGCCTCACTTTTTGTTGTTGCTTTGTCCTAATTAAAAACAGCAATAAAAAACAATATGCATAATGTTTGTTCAAAAATACTGCATGAGACACTGAGTTAGCTGGGGTTGCAGACTCTCACTTGGGAAAGACTTGAAATTTTAATTGGATGGGTAATGTAAGGATTAATTCTATTTTGCTTTAAAGTGATTTCTCTCACACCTAAGAATTTTAGGAATGTGCTTGAGTGTTTGGACAAATTATGGTTTCTCATCACAGGTGGAGCTCACAGTGTGGACAGAAAGGATGTGCCAGTAAATATTTGAAGTACAATTCACTGATAAAAAATGTGTCAAACATACTTCACAATATATCTGATATATGTATCTGAATTACAGCAAAGTCTGCCAAAACAGCCAAAAATCAGTGTATCTTTTAAAATTTCCACTTATTTATATGTTTAGGATGTACTAGATTTCCTTTGAAAGATTTCTGCTCTCCTTCTGTGTTTTATTTACCCATCTTTGGAGTTGCACTGAGGCTC
This sequence comes from Turdus rufiventris, assembly GCA_013186435.1. Classification (NCBI taxonomy): domain Eukaryota; kingdom Metazoa; phylum Chordata; class Aves; order Passeriformes; family Turdidae; genus Turdus; species Turdus rufiventris. Next base: position 105,823 of record PYHW01010395.1, on the reverse strand, counting down.
AATCCATTGCCAAATAAGAAGATTATTTTTATTTTTGTCTGTAAATTTACATTTCCCTTTTTAGTTTCAGATTTCCTGCCGCAGTGATTAGTGAAAATCTCTTGCACAATCTAGGGAAAAAAGATATGAACTCCTAAAAAGTTATGTGAGTAGGTTGTAGTTCATCATCAATAAGAGTGACACTGACTGTAGAAGTCACTATCAAATCTTGAATATGGCTGAAGAAAGGGGTTTTTTTTCCCCCCCCGAAATCTTGCAGTTCCTCATAAAGATTATTTGTAACAATAAATACACATTCCAAGTGAGACTGTTTTTATTGCAATGTGATTGTATCTTTAGATAGCTTTAAAGCTAAAAGGTGAAGATTTACTCCTAATGTAGTTGTTAAACTACCTGCTTACATACAGCACTCATGGGGAGAAGTTCTGAAGTACAACTGTGCTTCTGAGTGGCTGTGAATTAATTCTCAGCACTTGTACCTGCACAGCGCTTGCATCTTCAAAGCAAGATCTTTGTAACTCAGTGTGTGGTTGGCAGACACAGGTGTAGGACTTAATACCCCATAAATCAAAGCAACTTAGAAATAGAAAGAACATTGTGGAGGTGCTCAGCGTAAGAGCTCACTTCAAAATGGAAGGAAATTTGTCAGTCTCTGGTTACTATTGGCTGTGATTTTCACTTATAGTAGCTGGCCATAACTTAAGCAATTTTGCACAAATAGAACAGTATTTATCATTGCTTGGATTTGAACATAGAAGCTTCACTTTTTCCCATTGTCTTCCTTGGTCTTCTGAGGTGTGTCTAGTTAGTGCTTTTGACAATAGCATTAGGTTTGAATGGTCTTCCTCCTGCATTTGCTCATCAAATTACAAATGTGCCTCAAAGCCTTTAGATTGGTACCTTAGTTGGATCTCACTGCAGATAGGTTAATAAAATAAAATGGCCTTTCTGAAAAATATAAAACGTATAATGAAATGTAAATGTAAAATGAAAAATGTAATTTTCGAAGGCCCAGAAAATGCAACTAAGAAATAACAAAATGTAAAATTTCATGGAGAAATAATGAAAAAAGGATCACATACCTATGTTGCTTCAAGTTGAGTAGCACAATATGGCCCTCACAGCTGACTCTGCTTGGAGTAATACGTTGGATTAGAGGCTTCCTCATGTCCCTTCCAACCTGAATTATTCTATGAATCCATGGATTGCACTTTCATTTGTTTTATTGTATAATCACTTCAAATCACTGATGAGCTAAAAAGGGAAAATGAGATTATCTGTCTTTAGTCTGCATTACCCAAATGAGTTACCCAAATTGCTACAACATGGCTTAGTTTTAATAGGAATTTCTTGTTTCCATAGTTTAGGAATTGAGTGGATGATTGAGTGTCCGCTCCTTATACTTCAAAAATTCCTTGTTGTCTCTAATTTGCTTGCATTCAAATCAACAGACACCTTATTTTTCCTTGAAATAGCTGATTGCCTCACACAGCACCATATTTTTATATCCTGGCTTCTTTACTGAGGGGTACCTGGGCATCTAAAAATGTTTGTTTGTTTGTTTTCAGTTCGAATAAGGAGAAAATCGAGACGGCGCTCACAGTGGGGCAAAGGCATTATTAAGAAGAGGAAAGTCAATAATTTAAAGAAAGATGAAGATGATGCAAAGTTTGCTGATGATGAAAATCATGGTGAGGACAGTAAATTGCTGGAAAATGGAGAGCTAGAGATCAGCACTGACTGCATTGAGGAGAATGGAGAAGAAACGGGAGACCTCTCTATGACAAATGATGAATCCTCTTGTGATATTATGGATATAGATGCAGAGCAGAGGCTTAACAATGGGACATCAGGAAAGGAAAACAATTTTGCATCCACAGAAGAAGAGAGCTCAAATGAATCCCTATTAATAACTGACAGTGTTACCCTAGGTGCTGTAAAGGAATTAAGGAAGGACTCTACGTTGAAAGGGGACTGTGTGAATGGAGAGACATCTGCACACAGCTCCGAAGGTGTACCTGTTCCAGCCTGTCATAATGGCAAAGTAGAATCACTTGATGCTGTTTCACCCTGTGACAACAGTGATTGGTCTAGTAACAAGCAAAAATCTTTATCTGAAGATCAGCCAAAGGAGAAAATGGAAGCTTCCAGTGAAAGTCAAGGAACTGATCTGGTGAAAGCAGAGTTACCACATTGCAGCAATAATGAGAAAACACTACAGAGCACAGACACTGAAACTAAAGATGCTGAAGCAGATAAAGAAGGTATAGCTTGTTTTCCATGTTTCTGTCTTTATCTCAGTGTCCAAGTTAATGTGGGTATTTTTCACTGTAATATGTTATACTACAATTAGTAATATAGTAATATTTTATTAATTGCTGACTATTTATTTGAAACTCTTAGTATACTTACAACATTTAATTCCACATAGAAAAATTAAAAGTGCAATCTTGACTTGTATTTTAACTTAGGCAAGAAAGTGTATCTCCACACTAACACTACTCTCTGTTCATGTTTGTCAGCTTTGTGAGAAATACTGAGGTAACATTAAAACAATAATTAAATATTTTAAATATTATAAATAGCGATAAATGTAATAGATATTTTAGTCTGTATATTCTGTCTGATTTATATTTTTATCTACATTATAGATATGGACTGGCTTTGTTAGAGAATATTATAATAGTATCATTGACAATGGGTAAAAAAGCAGAAATAAAGAATGTATTCCTTTAAAAACTTGCTCATAGCAAGAGTTGAAACATTTTAACTCATAGCAAAAGGCAGATTGTTGTTTATCTGTTGGAGAAGGTATCTGGCTTTGGAGTCACAGTGAACACAATAACAGTGCAGAAGAAAGATAAGAGAAGGAGAAGGAATCCTGGTGGTGTATAAAAGAAGGGGCCATGTCCTTTGAAGACAAGGGAGATAGTTTCCTCAGGGAACAGAAATAGAAGCCTTATACATGATTGCCTTTTTAATGAGCTTTCAGAATTATCTAAAAGAATGAAATCTTTACTTCAAAAGTTAGTGCTGAAATTTACAAAGTAAATGAGCTTTAATGAGAGATCTGAATTATGAGAAGATTACTGTGTACACGTTGGCTGTGTTTGTACATACATATTTTCTCTAAGGGTGAGGAGAATAATACAAGAAAGGTTCTAGGAATATCACAAGAGCATGATGTGTTAAGAGCCTTTGCGTTTTTGAATTTGGTACGTGAGTTATGTATGCTTTAGGATGGTTAATATAGCAGGGGTCCTCTGAAGAAAAGGCATTTTAAATGGTTGAGGAGAAAAGATAGTGAGTAGATATAGGGAGTGTATAAGGAGATAGGAGAATATTTTGTTCTTTGCAACAGGATTGGTCAATAGCTTGAATACAAAGATGGAAGAAAACAAACTTGTAACAAAAGCATGAGGTTTGAAGTAGAGCAGATGTTGAAATACTGTGGTGATGAAGGCATGGGATGCTTTAGAAAGAAAAATGAAGATTTGATTCACTTGAGCAGAATTTCAGCATTTTCTTAGTGTGTGAATTTATCTTTAAAGCTTTTTAATTTATTGTGGGATATGATAAGAAGACTCTTAGTGGAATTCAGTTTTCATTCAGAGTTGGCACTGCAGAGTTGGGTTTTAAAGATTGTCAGTTTTGTGTGTGTCTTCTGAGCACTGCTACAATCCTGCTTGATTCAAAACGACCCAACAAACTAAACAAGCCAAATCAAACTGAAGTAAAGAAATATTGGCTGCATTTTGTGGGACTGACAGTGCTGATAATTGTTTTTTAATTTACAGGTTTGTTCAAAAGCAAGAAAACACGAAAAGCTGCTATGGAGCAGGCAAAGCCCACAAGTTTGGAGCAGGTTCCAGAGGAACCTTCAGATCCCTTACCCTCTGTGGTTGTTGACCATGACAGACTAAAGGTAACAGAATTGAAAAAGTAAATGGAACTATTAACAGACTTCATGGAAAAAGCTTCCTTTCTGTGTTCTGAAGCAACATTTCCTTTAGTTTTGACTGCAGACGAGTGTTATGATGGTAGTGACCTTTGGAAATGATTTGTCGATCAGTGTTTTGTGGATGAAAAGTTAATAAAAGTGCTGAATCCTTACTGTCCCATCATTACTACCCTTATAATCCAGTAATGACACAGCAGTCCACTCTTAATTGCCGTTTTTGCAGGTACTCATATGTGTTAATTGACCGTGCCAGGTACCAGGAAACTGCTGGGTGCCTGGTAATTGGGAGTTAACATCATCTTTTCCTGTGTAGGTATACTTGGAGAAAACTTAGTGGATTGGAAAGCAAAGGGCAATTTGTGTTGATGTTTTGGCATTACAGACTGCTAGTTAATTTTCTTTCAGTTTTTTTTAAGCAAAGTTACAACAAAATTTGATCTCTTCTGTTGTAAAAAGTAGCTTGACCTACTGTGACCTATGAAATTTAGATCCCATTTTCTGTGGAGTGAAAATGATAATCTCTTTGGAAACCATAGAATTGTTATGACAGGAGGGGAAAAAAAGTCTTAAATGTCACTCTTTGCTACTATGTAAAATACTTTCACCTTTTTTTTATGAGAAATTTTACATGTGTTGTGTCCTCCTTCTAGCCCCTTCTCTTTTTTTGTTCCGTTTATCAACATTTGTGGAAGTACAAATGTTTTCATGTGGTGGTACTTTTTTTCCCTGACAGTATAAGTTCTTAAAAATGTCTGCTTTAGCCATCAAATCAGTTTTTAGGGTTTCCTTTGTTACAATGACTGACCAAGATGAAATAGGATGAAGTAGCATTCCAAAAAGAACAAACAGTGCCCCAGCTTTACTGAGTAAAAGAATCCTAAGACAAGAAGAAAAGTGTGGGTGTAAGCAGAGAAGTGAAAAGAGACATCAAGTCCTTTTTGTGTAAATATTGAAGCAGTGGCCTTGCTGATACCCAGGTATGGTTCATATCCCTTCGAAGGAGGGCTTCAGAGACCTTCATTGCCTTTCTGATTTATCCTTATTTTTTTTTAAATTATTCTAGAAACCCTCTTAACTTTACCTTTTGTTGTTCCAACAGAAACTGCTTGATGTGGTAGTTAAGAAAAGTGACAACCTGACTGTTGACCAACTTGAGAGATTGTATTCACTCCTCAGTCAATGCATCTACAGACATCGTAGAGACTATGACAAATCACAGCTTATAGAGGTGATGTTGTACAGCTGCTTTTATTCTTTATCTGAATATTGTGAGATAGGCTTTTCAGAAACTGTTAATCTGTCAATTTATTGTTCTAGTAGCAGGTAAAACCTTTAATAGACTTTGAAGAAGGTATCTGTAAAAAGAAAAAAGCTTAGTGTGGTAACTTAGAAACTGGTGGTTTCTAAGAATGCTTTCTGCAGAAGAGGATTAAGAATTTAACCTAAAAGAAGGGAGGAAAAAGAGGAGAGAAGGCAGCAGCATGAAAGGCACATGCTAGCAGAGTAAAATGGAGTAGCAGCAGTTTCCATGTGTGGCAAGACTTAACAGGGGATGTGAAGTGGTGATTTCACAGGCACCCTGACCTGGTGTTGCTGCAGTTGTATTTTTTTAACTAGGGCAAAAGCCCCCTCTGCTCCATGCAGTTCGCAGATTCTGACTTGCATACAAGGCCTTAGAAGTGTGAACACTCTTGGTCAGTAAGTACAGTCTTGGGAAGGTCAGTGCAGCATGGTGGAAGCCAGGTGTCTGCCTTGCCACCATCCTTTGTCACTGAAGTGTTTGCCCTCCAAGGCTTCCTGTACATCAACAGCAGATTGGTCATTTCACCATTGGCACAGGCTGATGCCAGCTCTGAGTGTGCATTTCCTCCATCACCACTGTTCTAACTGCAGAGGGGTTTGGATCAGCTTGCTGATTCAACTGATAACCAGCCCTGCTGAGAAAAGGACAACAATTGCTGCTTTCCAGTTGGATCACTGAGCACTAAATATTTCTCTCCATGAATAATTTACAGCAAAACCTGGAAAAGCAATAGTGGGAGGTTTTGTAGAGCTCCTGCAGAATACTTTTCAAACAGTTTTCATGCTATTCCCTGCCATCTTCACCTAAAAATGGGTTGAAAGTCTGTGCAAGATGTTAGGTAGATTAAAAAGGCATTTGTCCAGCAGGAGTGTGTAGAGACCAATCTTTACTTTGATTTTCCAAACTGTGCAGACATGTGATTACAGCTGGGTCACCGACAGCATAAGTATGCAGTAAGACTTGAACTCATGCAGTGTGGCACTGCAGTGCTTTCCTAATATATATTGAGCACATTAATTATAGAAATGACCCTAATAAGCCTTGATTTTCTCATGGACTGTCATAGTAGAGTGCTTTTCTGCATTAATACTTCTTTAATGAGTTCCCTTTTTTATCGTATTTTGCTAGCAGATAGCAGCTAATAAACAGAAACATCTGTTTCCATACATTTATTTGTTCAGATTAAAAACAGTATCACAGTAAGTACTACTACATAAAGTAACTCTATTTCTGTCTCTCTATATTTATGAATAGTTAATGGTCTGTGTCTCTTGCAGGAGATGGAAAGAACAGTTCATGTGTTTGAAACATTCCTGTGAACTCGTCAAGATGGGTGGGTTTTTCCTCTCAAACTGCTCATGGGAGAGCAGTCCTCTGAGCCATTCAGTTTCCATTTGCACCAAGTATGTGCAGAGCCTTGGTCTTAAGTGCTCTCTCTTTCTGTTTCTGTTGAATTTGGTGCTATTGTCTCAGGTACCTGAAACCAACCAGCCTACAAGAACCAAACGGAACTTCATATAGTTGTATCTGATATAAATAAAGAATACAATGCCACAGCTTGGAGATTTTTGGTGCTACAGAAACTGTTCTCATTCCTGCTCTTGTTCACTCTACATGCATTATCTTTGGGGAAACTTCAGGCAAAGTGAAGACCAACATATACAAGAGGACTGGAAAGAGCAGATCTAAGTTGAATATTTTTAAACAGGCAACCTTTTTTTATTTTTTTTTCCTCCAATTTTTCTCTTCTCTGGGGTTATGGACAAAAAAAATCTGTCCTAAAGAAGGCAGTGATGCATTGTGGTAGGAATCTTGAGTAACTGGATGTACAGTAATTTGAAGATGAGGCTCTCTAGAACTGCCTTTAATGTGCCTTTTAGTCAATTGAGAAAGATAAGGCTAAGCAATTTGTTTGGATTATAGCAAATGGCAATGCTAGAAAGCTGTCTGCAGAATGAAGATCTCCAAAAGGATGAATTGTATTCTCTTCATTGGATGGCAACCAGTATTATGGTTCTATAATGCCTGTCTTACTCTACAGAACTAAACTAAGACACACTGAATAAGCCACATACTTTACCAAAATGGTGAAATTTTTCATTGGTATATATATTTTGTTTTAGAAACAAGTTACACAGTGAAACTCTTCTGTGTTGCTAAAAATGAAGCATTTTCCCACCATGTCCTTGTTTTCCAGTTTGAGTTCTCTAAGGAAAGCAAGGTTGATATTGGCAGGTTTTGTTGGGAAGGTCTGTGTTTGTAATATAGCTTGGACTGTGCAGTGCAGGCAAGAACACACTATAGTTGGTCAAAGTCCTGGAGCCCAACCTCATTTGAAAATAAAACTTCTCTTAGGTTACACAAGTTGTTCTGTGCAAAGCATTGTTACTGTGGGGAGGATTGGAAGAGAGCCTTTTGAATCCATCTTTTCTAAGAGTTCTTTGGGTTGGAATTGTGTAATTCAACACCTTTCCTTTCTGGCAACTGGAGAGAACAGTCTAGGCAGTTTTTCTGTTTTATTAGAAGCTCGTTATTAGAACATTACCTGGGCTGGTTTATTCACACCCATGTGCAAAGTGTTCTAGAGCAGTTGGCTGCTGTTCCCATCGTGAACCATTCATTGTGACTGTCCCTACGTAGCTGCAGAAGTGTCTGTCCAGAAATATGCAAAGCAGTGTGATTAGTTTTTAACCAGAGAAAACAGACTACTGCAGAGATACTGAGCTACCTCAGCTTTTTGTATTTTAGTTACCAACAGTGTTTATGGAGGACTGTAATCACGCTGCTCCCGTGTACAAACCCAGGCTTAGGGACTTGTCTCCACCTCTATGGCTCATGCCAGGGTAATGCTGCAGAGAGAAAACGTGGGCCTTGGGCTACTGCAGTAATCCAGTGTGCGTTGTCCATTATGGTTAAACATCAGTCTGTCTTAGAGCTTTTTCTCCCCCAGATGCCACTGTTTTTCTTTGTAGGTAATGGCAGAAAAAGGTTTTAAGCATTCATGTACATCTAGTTACACCTAAATGCAACCCATGCAGAAACACTGTATTTTTTAGGTGGGAAAGTGCGATTAAAAACAACAAAAACACGCAGAAAACACATTTTAAATGAGATTCTTTGATCTCAGATTTGATTATGGGATTTTTTTCCATGTTTCATTTAGTATTTATTAGCATCATACCTGTTTGAGATATTTATGTGTCTGGTACATTAACAGCATTTTGTATTTTGATGGAAATTGTTACAAACTTTAAGATTTGATTAAATGATATGTAGCAGATTTTTTGTAGCAAGTTTCTGATAAAAGGGGTTTTTGCAAGTCTCAGGTTCTTGCTGCAGAATTTTTTAAAAATATTTATTCCAGTTTCACTTACTCAAAGAAGTTTTTGTTCAAGTAACAGCAGCACTTGTGGAAGATAAAACTGCATTCATTTTTAAGAAGATAATAAATTTATATAAAAGAAAACAGTTGGAAATTTTAGTCACCAGTGAGTATAAAAAGCAAGTTTAAGCTAATGCCTAGCATTAAAAAAGGTTCTAAAAGGTCAGGTTTCTAAAGGAAAATTTTTACTGTCAGTTGTTGATTGGGAAAAATCATTAAGAGGCAACTTTACTAATTGAGGAGCTGCCATGTTGTTTTAGAGAAACGTAGCTAATATCAGATGTTCTAGTGGACAGCTTACCGAAAATGATATACTCGCCTTCTTAGCCCAAATAACCACACTTCAGTTTTTGTTTTCCTTTACAGATGTCTGGTGGTTATAGAGTTAAAACAGCTGTTAATCTATCCATGTGGTCTAAACTTGTTTACTCTTTGTATGTTTTTATTTTTTTTTGCCACATAGCACTGGCAAGAGTTTGTACAAATTGACCTCTCTTCCTTGTTTCTTGTTGTGAAAATTGCAAATAAACTCCTGTGTGAGTCCTTGTGCTGGACTCTATGGAATGTGGCCAGCCAGGAGGAGGAGGTTTTTTGGGGGCCTGGGGTGGGGGGGGCTGTTTTGGAGTGATAGTTGCTCTTGGGTGATGGCTCTGGAGTTAAATGTATTTGCAAGCTTGAATCTCACCTGTGATTATTTTGTTTTGTTTTGTTTTGTGTCCTCTGTATTGTTACTTGATTTCCTCATATGCCAATGTATTTATAGGAATACTGGGTTTTGTAATATCTTGTCTTCCTTTTTTTTTTTTTTTTTTTTAATTAAGTTGGTGAGTCAGCGCTGGTTTTACCTTCAGTCTCCTGAATGGCAGGTCCCTGCAGCTGATAGTGTTTTATTTTGTTTTATTTTGTAATCACAACATAAGCTTGAATTTGGGCTTGTACTTGCATCTTTTGTATGTTGTACATTGGGTTATTTAGACATTGGGGCGTCCTGTTTGGTTTCATTAACGTGTGTCTACTTTGTGGATTAAGTAGACTTCCTTCATCAGCTATGGTATATTTTGGATTCTATAGTTTTATTCAGAATTGTGTTTAAATTGATGTTTTGCATTTTGACTTCATTTTACGTTAGTTTGAAGTAAGTTATTTAATTTTTTTTGAACTTCTGGAAATTTTGAACATTTTACTGTAATTTGTAATATAACTGCTGTGAAATACTTGAATAAAGATGACAAGAAAACACAGCTTTAGCTCCTTCAAAAATGTATTTAAAGAAATGCTGCCTCCTGGCTGAAAACAGTCTTTTCCTTACTAGGCCTTCTTGGTTTTGCAGCTCAGATGTGACACTTTGGGATCTTGTTATTTAGTTATTTTGAGCAGTTTGGTCCTACTTCTGCTTTCAGTGTTTGTTCATTAGAGAAATGGCTTCTTATTTGAGGGTTTTGTTTTGGGTTTTTTTTTTAAGGAAATACTCTTTCCTTTCTGTTTATTATATTTAGCAAAGTTGTTCTTACAACTTTGGGTTTGCTTTTTGTTTTGCTTTTTTTATAGATGAACTCTTGAGGTGTAAGGACATAGAACACCCCTAGACATTTCCCTCTTTTCCTTTCTGTGCACCTTAAGCTGCAGGGCTCCTGGGCAAAAGAATAGTTGAGGAAGGGGGTAGTAGTAACTTAACTTTATGTCTGACTCCAATTCCACTTTTATATGCAGCTTTGAAAGCACAATTAGATATGAAATTTAATGCCTGTTATGTAATAATGAAGTTGGTTGCTGGGAGCCTGGGCTCAGCATGGGGAGGTTTTGACCTGAATGGCCTTGCAGGCACCAGCACCACACTTGGGTTTGCAGCCTGAATAAAGGAAGTAGAGGGTGAGGTCTTGTGTGTCTCTGTCTTTCAGGAGTGAGAATGGCCATGTTAACAGAGAATAGATCCAGGTCTGATTTCTGACAGTGGCTGTAAAAATAACCAGTCGAAAGAGACAAAATATTTGGGAACTGACAAAAGGATTCTTGTAAAGATACTTAGTGAATTTTGAGTGGTACTTCAAAAGCATGGTTTAGTAAGAAATAGTTAGGGTGGGTGTTCCTAAAGCCTTAGTAGATGCTTGTGCTACATTCGTATTTGTCAAGTGTTCGCTGCTTAATGCTGCTTCCTTCTGCTGCTGGTTTATGCCTTGAATGTAGTTTTGAAATCCAATTTCCCATATTTCCTTAAATTTGCAGTGCTGCATATTCTCTGTTTCCTCCTTAAGCTCTTCAGGTAATTTATTTAAATAAATTAAAAATTAAATCCTTTTATTCTGTATCTTGGGTAGGATTTGGACTTGTAATATATGGGGTTTTAAGCCAGCACTGCATGTGAATAAATTCTGCAAACGAAATCAGTAAACTTATGAACTGATTAATGAAGCCAAACACTTCATTTTTTTTTTTCCTCCTCCTTTTCTGCTTCACTTGTGGTCATGTAACTATTATGTAAAAATGAGGGATTATAAACTTTAACACTAATTAATTCAGCCTCATTCCATTTCTAGGTGAGTCATTTTTTTCCAGTGTGATCATTTGCATAGGAAGTGTATTTTGGTCCAACCCATTGCCAGTTGTGACTACTATGAAATTCCATTTATTTTAGAATTGCATTTGAGTTATGCTATACTGAGCCTTACTTTTATATCAGGAAAACTCCTTTCCCTTTAAAATTATGTTAAGCAGCTAAGATTTGAAATGGATTCATCACTTTTAGTGGAATGTTAGTGTGAACCTGGCCATTTGCATTGAGATTGGCTGGTTTGGAATGCTGATGTGGAAGAATGCTGCTTTCAAGGCTGAGGTGCAAAAGGTGATGTGGTGTTCAAAGACTCCTCACATCCAGTTACAGGGCTGGGGCAGGCTGGGGGCAGAGGTTGTTTAAGCTCCACATGTGGGGTGTCAGTGATGCAGCCCCCAGGACGTGCTGGCCAACAAAGTGGGGTTGTTTCTGTTTTGCTGGACTCCTCTGGTGTGCTGGGTTTGCTTCTGTCCTCCAGCAGTCTGGATTGTGGCAGAGTACGTGTGAGAAATGCACAAATCCCTTGGATTGGGTGGAGTGCTCACACCATTTTGCCATCCTGGTTTTGTTGTGGAAATGAGAAAATCCTTTTACATTGATTTGTGCCATAACCCAGAGATGCTCGACTGTGTCTATGTAAAAGTAGGAGTTTGTGGAAGATGACCTGTTCACTTTGGGACTGCATTGGGAGGAAGGAAAGACTTAAGGTCAAGTTTCAAAAGGACTCCCTTTGAAATATTTATTCATCAAAGGCAGTGAAACAGAATATAGAGGATTAATTCATCCTAGGAATTATGTTAAATTTGGACTCAATTAGTTTTCTAAGAAGGAATCTTTCTGCTGTAGAAGGAAAAGAAAACAATGTTTTAGCTAAGAAGCTATTTAATGATCTTCAAAGCCCCAGCTACAGTTTTGTTGTAAAGATCTGGCATTCTCCTGACTTTGTTACACCTTGTAGAATCTTTTCTGTGTGGAGGCTGCCTGGAAGAACAGTGATACCTGATTTTGGTGATAGGGAAGGACAAATTGTTAATGCATTTAAGGTTTCTAATGAACATAATTCTGACATAAGTTTTGAAGCGATGCCCACTGTATTCTCTGTGACATTACAAAAGGTTTAGTGTGATAAAGCAAATGTAACATGGATAGTCACGTGTTGTATGTGACTACTGACATCAGTTTAGTAATAAATTACTGTTTTTATAGACATTTGAAGTATCATAAATAAAAGCATGTAAGACTACATTTTCATTAAGTACTGGAGATTTAACTGGTATAAAATTAATGTTTTACCTTTATACTGGAGTTAGACTACTTCAGAGTTTTGCTCTAAAATCGAAAGCGTGTCCAGCAGGGAAAAAAGCTTTTTATTAAAAATAAAAAGCTTCCTTTTCACAAGATTCAGGACAGCCACGAGAGCACGAGCTGAGCATAAATTTTACACTGTTAATCTTGTCAATGCATGAGAATAAATTTTGGAAATGGAAATGAGCTGACATCTAATGATGATTTTAATGTTCAGCAATTTGTTACAAAAATTTGGGTTTATCCACGGGGAATGATGCCAGCAGAAAACACTGGTTTGTTGAATCGGATGCTGTGGCACGTATGATTTAATCTCCTGCATGCCCAGGGCCTGCTGACATCTGAATGGCTTAACACTGTTTTTGGGGAAGGCATTTAGTCTGCAGAGTACATCTGCCTGCTCTCTGAACTTGTCGTGGAGTAGTTAAAACTCGTGGGTAGAAACACGTGCCTCATTCCTCATTTGTTTTGGTCCAGCTTCAACTTCCAGGCTCTGCTTCTTGTCTAAAAGCAGATTCATTTAGACTATTCATACCTGTTTTTCCCCCCCATGAAGACACTAATGCACTGTGATCAAGTAGCCTCTCCATCTTTTTTTTCTGAAGAACAAGCTTTTTGTGGCTCTCACTGCATTTTCTCCAGCCTTTAAGTCAATTTTGTGGCTTTATTCTGCAGTAGGTCAATTTTTCAACATCTTCTAAAACATTTGTTCACAGAGGAGAAATTGATGTGATATTCCAGCATAGGTCCCACCAGTGCCATTTACAGAGGCAAAAATCACTGATTCGTATTCCCTGTCCCTCTTTTGGCACATCTAAAGATCAATTTAGGCCTTTTATACCATGAAATTGGGCTGGGAACTCTTGTTGTTTGACTCTTCTCAGACTTGCAGCTTTTCATGATGCAGTTCTCCATCCCAAATGTCAACCTTGCCCATTCCCATCTCTCTGAGGTCCTGCTTAGCTTTATGAAGTTTTATGGGTCCCAGCCAGCCACAGGAGCCAGCACCATGTCTGACTTGTTCAGGCCTCATTATCTTTCCCTCAGCTGATCTTTTCCACAGGTCTGTGACTAGTGATTTATGTCAACATTTTCCTTCAAGAACTTTGGGAGAAGAGGATTCCCCCATTAGAAACACTCTGATAGTACCAAATTGAGAATTACTCGAGCAGATTAGATATTCCTCAATTAATCTGCCTTTTCTTAGCCCATTTAATATTTGCTGTCTGAATACTGTACCATGAGGAAGTTGAAGTATTTTGTCACATGCTGTTGAAAATCTATTACCTTATCAATCAAATGTGTAATCCTGTCAGAGAATGAGATCAACTTTGTGTGATACAGCCAATTTTCTGGAAAATCATTGTATTTCTTCTTATCCCTTTGATTCATGATCACTTTAGTTAGATACCATCTTTCCATTTTTACTTGGGCTTGATGTCAGGTGAATGCCCTGTAATTACCCAGTCATTTCACTTGCCCTTTGATAACTGTCACATTATTGGCACTCTCTGAAATACCCCCATGTTATTAAAAATGAATGTCAGCAGGGTAGAGACTTTGTGGAGATGGCTGAGTGTTAGGTTACCTCTGGAATTAAAAACCCCTTATCCAGTTGGGAAAGTCTAATATTCTCTCCAGGTAGTAAGCAGTTGGGATGTATTGCTCTCCATAGGGGATACCACTTGTGAAGGAGTAAACAGAAATATGAGCCATTCCCAAACTTACAGTCCCTTGCCATATTTCCAGTCTTAATTTTCCCCAGAAAGGCTATGTGTGGCTTTATGATAGAATCAGAGAATGTTAAGGATTGGAAGGGACCTTCAAGATCATCTAGTCCCAATCCCCTGCCATGGGCAGGGACACTTCCCATGAGACCAGGCTGCTCAAGGCCTTATCCAGCCTGGCTTTGAACACTGCCAGAGTTTGGGCATGTCTCATCACCCTCACAGGAAAGAATTTCTTCCCAATCGTAACTTAAATCTCCCTTCTATCAATTTGTACCCATTTCCCCTCATCCTGTCACTGCAGTTCCTGTTGAAGAGTCCCTCCCTGGATTCCCTGCAGACCCCCTTCAGTTACTGGAATGTTGCTGTGAGATGTCCTTGTAACCTCCAGGCTCAACAGCCTCAGCTTTCTCTGCCTGAAATGCTCCAATACATAAACAGGTAACTTGCAGAAAAGCTGGGTCTAAATTCAAACAGGTAAAATTGAAATTGATGTGACAAGTAATGGAGCACTGCATACACTGGATATTAAAATATCTAATTTACTAAAAGATGATTTCTTTTAATGGAAACAGCTACCAAAGTTCCAGTGGGTTTGGAAGTTTAGGCTTGCTTTGTGACAGCTGATTATTGTTTCTGTGGTAGAGGGACAGTGATTCTGGTGGAGCATCAGGCTCAGGATACTCTTAGAGCATTTGGTGTGTCTCCTTCCCTGTTTAATTCCCTGATCCTTACTTGGATCCTTGCTGTCCACCAGCACAGGGACATTGCATTAGAAATTAGAGATTTGCTTAAATTCCCAAGATGTGGAGAGGGATTGGCTCATTTCTACCTGTGAGACCTATTTTTTATTAACATGTATTGTTTTTTAATGAGGTAAGAAGCTGATGCTTGTGTAGGACTGCTGCAGGTGACCTTGGGAAGGTGTCTGCTCTTTAGCCACAAAAATGTAGGAAAAAGTCACTGATGCTAGATAACAGCAAAGGTTTGATACAGTATGAATCTTGGTGTGTAAGATCTGTGGTATGTATGAACTCCAAAGAAAGAAAGAACACTACTCAAAACCAACAGATTATGAAATTAAAAGCAGGAAGCCTTTCAAATCTTCATTGTACAGCTCATCACTGGTGAAAAATTCAGAGGCAAATACGGCTTGATGGCACCACTGGAGCTTCCTTCTCCCAGGTAGTAACTGAGCCAAAACACTTAATTCTGTGTGTAAAGCTGCTGCCGACTGAAGTAGAATTTGTTTAGATAAAGAAAATTGGAATTTATTACTCTGTAAGAAATCTGCTAGCTAAACAGGACTTCCTGAAAGTAGTGTGTGTTATCAAAAGAAAAAACACTGGTGACCAGCAAAGGGAGAGTTGTTTTTCATGGTAGTCTGCCACTCTGGTTTTTGTTTCCAGGCTTCCAGAGCTCGGCTGAGGAGCCCACGATGTCAGCTCTTGCTCTCATGAATTCTAACCTCAGTGAGTGTTTAATCATGCCTCAAACAGCTTGGCTTTTTGGAGGAAAAACGGTGTTTCTGTTCCGGTATTGCTGTCCAGCTTAATGTAATGAGTGATGGGAACACCGTGCCCGGGATGCATCCATCTGCTTCCCTCCAGACCATTTTCTTTCTGGCCTTTTCTGCAGTCTGAAGTTATCAGCCCTGAACACTTGCTGATGATGGGAACTTAGTGCTGCCTTCGGTACATGCAGGCGTCTCCACCTCAGCTGAAAGCACGCTTCAGCTCCTGTTTTTGAGCTGACTTAAAATGGGAAAGAAGTCATTAAGTGGTGAGCTTAAGGGTCTCATCCAATTTAAAAGGCTTGTATTAGCATGACAAGTTAGAAATGTCCAAGTAGTACAGAGTCAGTGTCTTCTTACAGACCTGGCACAGGCTGCAGCTTGCCAAGTCCTGACTGCCTATGCTGTGTGTAGTTTTATTTGATATTACATTACACTAAGTCACCTTTTTTCAGTGGGGATAGCGAGGCAGTGTGAAGCTTTGGGATCCGTTCCCTTTTTCTCAGACAAATTCTTCACGAGAAGCTGGGGGGGTGGATGAGTACCTGAAGCCACTTGTGCCTGTTCCATCTCTGCTGATTAAACATGTTTGTGCTGGTGGAGCCGGGCGGGAGCAGCGCTCTCCTGGCTAATCCCTGCAGCTGCAGAACGCGGGCGCTCGTGCTGGCGCTCAGTTTGTCTGGACTCCTCCAAGGGCAAGCTGGAGTGTACCCAGCGCTCTTAATTAGCTGCTGCAGTTACACTGTGCTAAGCTCAGCCTTAACACCTACCTGCAGTTAATTAAAAGATGGGGTTGCTGAGGTTTTATTAGTACAGTGTGTTTGCCTCTGGATGAAACAACGGGAGAGAAGGGGGATGGCTTGTGTAAGTTGTCAGGGGTAGGTGATTACCTGAACACAGTGAACTGCCCCATTTGGAGACCACTTTCCTTCCCAGGTGAGCCAGGAGAGAGCCACAGCAGCGAGCAAAAGAGTTTTTGTTATCAGGCTGCTGAGCCAGCCTGTCCTCCTGAATTTCTTACAGCTTTTAAGAAGAAAAACCTCTGAGCAGGTATGTGCGCGTGATTCATTTGGCAAAAGTGCTCAGCCAACTTCTCAGAGGGGAACTAAAATAATTTGCACGTACAGTAAAGTAAATAGTCTGTGTCTTGTTCATCGCACCAAGTATTATTGACTAGTGCTGAGTAAGAGATCCGTGCAGAGCCTTGATGAAAGGTTGGCAACTTACCCCACAGTCTGGATTACTGCAGCATGGTTTTGTAATACTGAATTGCAAGGTTTTTAGTAATCTTCACAGGATGTTCAACCTCAGCCACTAAGCCTAAACTAGAATGTTTAAAAACTGCAGTTCATGCTCTTAAATACTCTGTAAGAACCAGAGACAATTTCAATAAATGCTAGGCTCTTCCTGTTAATGTGCAGAACAGAAATTACCTCCTCAGATCCGGCTGAAATGTTCCACTGTGGTGGTATTTGAGACCAGTTATATTTGGCTCATCTTTGTTCCAGATCCAGTTTTACAACTACCAGATGACACCCTAATGAAACATCAAAGAAGCCATGAACGGTTGCATGGAATTGCTCTCTGAACGATGTATCCAGTGAGGTACAGAGCTCCCACACTGGATATGAAGGAATTCTGACCACAGGGCAATTGCAGCTTTCATCTTTTAGACATTGCAGCAGCAGAGCAGCAGAAATTTTTGCTTTAATTTAAAAAAATAAAAAGCAGTTTATCAGGGTTTCTTTTCATTTCCTAAACTATCTTGAGCCCTTCTGTTCTTTACTTACTAGTACGCTTGGGAAAATAGATGAACAAGGAACAGTCTTCCTGAATAAAATCTAAAATTACTTCTAAGAGAATTTTTCTGAAATGAGAATGAAAGCAGTTTGGAAGCTTCTGCGTGTTTAAGTATTAGCAATAAAATTTTGGATTTGCAAGAGAAACTAGTTGGATGGAATGAGTACATTTTCATCCCTGGCTTGGTTGAAACATGAAGTCCCCGTTTGTGCCGTGTTTCTTCTTGACCAATCATGACAAAATTAATCCAATCTGGATGCTGAATCTAGATCTATAAATATATTTATTATAATATAACAAGAACTTAACAGTAAACATAAACTATATACAATACCATTACAGATAACCCTGTTTTTAATATTATTCACAGAAATAGCCAGTTTTGTTCCAGTGTGAGAAATGAAGAAATAAGCTAAATTGGAAATGTCGAATGTGTTTCAGTCTTGTTGACAGGTAGCACCTCCTTTGGAGGTAGACACACACCAACACTAAAATTAGTCCTGCCCCAGGCAGTTAGAAACTTGTGCTCCAATCTTTAGGTTCACACTTGCACCCTGCTTGACATAAATACTTTAAATGACATACTAGTATATAATTTTGTTGTGCTTATTATTTTTCTTTTCTTTAAAGAATAAATAAAACAACTGCATAACAAAGGCTGGAACCTCACTGTAAAATGAGAGGCTTGAGTTGCCCTATAGCTTGACTCAGCTGACTCGAGCACATTTTCTTTAAATACTGCAAGATACAAATGTCTTTATTTTTTTTAAATTTTATTTTATAAATGGTTATTAATAAAATAAGATGATTAGCTAACCATCTGCATTGATTTCCCCAAAGCTGTAGGCAGACCTCCCTCCATATAAAAAGGCTACTGTATTTGGTATGAAATTCAGCTAGATATTGAATGCAAGATCTCACCCACACCCTGTACAGGACCCTCCTTCTTGAATTACTGGTATGGCATTTGGGATTTGAGTCTGCAAAGGCAAGTATGGCAACTTTTTTCCCTCTATGGGAAGGAAACCAGACAATCCTTAGCTTGGGGTTACTTCCTACTGGTGAATTTTAAGGTTCTTTCCCCTGCCCCCTCTGTGTTACCCGGTCCATCTCCCATTTGTTCCTTTTATGTATAAATTTATAAAGAATTTCCACATCACAATGCTCTCTGGATAGACAATATTTTAATACATATAAAAATATAACCCCTGTGCTGTGCATATACTTACAACTCTACATAGTAATAATTTGAAGTCTCTTACACTGGGCTTAAGTCTATGCATTTTTCTACCATGGGCTTTAAACTCATGTGTTTAAAATCTGTAAATAAGAAGTATAAGGCTTCCACACCTAGGAAAGGAACTTGAAAAATAAAGTAAAATAAAAAACTTCTCAGACTTTACATAAAAGATAGTGGCGAGTATCCCGAGGCAAGGAATTTTGGTTGAGAGCCAAAACCGAGTGCGTAGCCAGAGGAGGCATCTTCTGTGTTTGATGAGCACGTGGCAAACCCACACTACGCTGTGCACTTTACTGTGATTCTGGCCAGAAGTGAAGAGTGGGTTTATCAGGAGAATGCCTCTGCAATCCAAACAGTTTCCATTTTGCACGGCGGGAATCGAGCACTGCCAAGTGAATCAGCAGAAACCCAGAGGAAAAGGTTTAGAAGCGCCCCCACGCCCTGGCATGGGCACAGCCTCGTGTGCCCACATGAGAATTACCAGGAGCAGAAACTTATCCAGCCCAACAAGACCTTTTGTTTTCATCATTTTGCATGGAATTTATTACCATTGGCTATTCTTCTTCTCCCCAATCCCACCTCACCCTGTTTTTGGGCTCTTCTCTAGAGAACTGCAATATTTGTTTGATCTGATGGAAGACTGACATCAGCGTAAGCCATCTGTCACACAAGATCTCTCTCAGTCATTGGTATTGAAAAGCATGTATTAGAAACAAATGTAGGAATCAAAGTGGTAAGGACACTTTGACCTTTCAAATAGATTGATGCCTAAAGTGTAATAGTAAAACTAATCTGCATGGTTATTTCAAGAATCAAGCTTGAGCTCTAAAGTAAAATGCAGATTATTGTTTTCCTCTCTTCCCCAGCTTAAAAAATATGAGAAATTCTATTGCACCTGGGTTGACCAAAAGCTGATGTCCAGAACAAGTGCCACTATAACATCTAGTGACACCCTTGCATTATTAAGTTACAATATCTTACATAGCACGGAGCTCTCTGCTCCTTGTTCACCAAAAGGTGAGGATGATTTTTCTACATTCAATGTAGACACTATTCAAGACTTTAGAGCAATATGTTCACTGGCTGGCTTTGCTGCTTTTGTTCCTTAAGTAATAATATTCCTCTTGCCTGCTTCCAGCAGGCACAAACAGTCCTCCATCCAACTCCTGGGGAACATCAGCCGCTCTGAATGTACTTCTTGATTGCTACGCAGCCGTGTCGGAAAACGGGGCAGGGCATATTTGGTAGAAGTGTCCATGTATTTGTTTTAGGGTCGTAGGCTTCCATGTTTCCCAGGGCAGGTCCTTCACTGCTGACAATCCCACCAGTAGCATAGATTTTTCCATCTAGAACCACAGCACTGTGTTTACAAAAAAAAAAAAAAAGTTTAAGTTAGGTGTCTTACTGAGTGATTTTCTTTTCTTTTTAGGCTTAAAACAAACCCAGTCTTTTATAGCAATGGGTAAACAGTGAATACACTTTTTGTTCTTATCTGTATAAAGCTATGTGAGCATTTCTCTTCTCTCTCCCTTTCTCTCCCCAGAATTAATCCTTTTTCTGTTCCTGCCAGGTAGGTAACTGTTGTCGCTAATGTAAACAACAGATAAAAGTCTAAGTAAGATGTTTCTCCAGCCCACACATGTGGGATCTGCAGCAAAAGCTGTAGGGTTGTGTCCCTCTAATGCTTTGCACATGCAAAACCAATCTAAGCAATTTGGGGTTTCCACCACCTCAGGTGGAATAAGCTCTTGCTTTGAAATGGGGGGAGGGAAATTTCAAAGTATGTTCTGTTGCTTCAGCTGCATCCGTGGTTGTGCCCTGAAACGGGGGCCTGGAGTTCCCACTGACTTTGTCCTTGTGAAAGCGGATCTGGGGCACACAGGTCTGATGGTCAGGGCTGTGCAGCTGAGGGAATGACAGGGCAGCTTTTGTTAGCATCTAAAGAAGATGAAAAACCTTACTGCTTTCCTAAAGTGAAAGTGTTGGACTTCAGAGATCTCATGTAAATCAAGAATAATGGGGCTGGGCTAGTGCCGTGGTCCACAGGTTCCTGGTAAGAGAGAAGTGTGTGCGAGTGGAAGGTATCTGAAAGAAAACTTGCCTCGTGGTCTCATCTCTTCCTTCCACTTCATGCCTTGGCCTCTTGACCAATGGTGCACATGGTAGGACACTGCTTTGGGCTGATGCAGATGGGGCTGGGGTCCCATGTGTGCATTTGGAAATGGCAGAGCATGGCAGAGCCATCTGGGTGGGAAAAGCCATTGCAGGACCTGCCATGTGCTACATGCTGCCTTCCCACAGCATGGGGGGAACCCAAAATTGGGACTGTCTGCTTTTCATATGCCAGGAAACCCAAATTTGCATTCCAAGTTGATTTAAAGGTGTTGTTGATCTGGATGTTGTTGATGATGGCTTTTCTGGTGGCTGGGTCCATTTAGAAAGCAGCTTATGAATGACTGTGCTGGGAAGGAAAAGGGTGAGTTGGAGAGTATGCTCCTGCCAAAGGATTGCAGGGAGAACAAGAGGGATGGAAAGATGAGAAATTAACTGCAACCAAGAAGGTGGCCTGGATCTAACAAGGTGAAAAAGTGTAGTAATCCTCTAGGCTTGGTAAAAGCAAAATAATTTTGTCTGGCTAATTTTGATGTAGTGGGAAAAGGAAAGTTAAAAAGTGATAAAGGCAAATGCCAGAGAATGCTGGAAGACACAGGATGAACTGAGACTAAAATGGCACCGACAATGCCACGTGCTTCTGAAGAACACAAGACTCTGATGTCCTTGTGGAGAAGCAGAGCCTGAGGTTAAAAATAAACTCACAATGACAACAGTGAGGACTCAAATAAGCCTAGTCCCTGGGTACTGCCAGGAAATAGGAAATAATGAGAATCTTGTCAAAATAACTGTTAATCTGAAAGGAGGAGGAAGGAGAGAGAGACTTGAAACACTTGATTAGAGCCTATCCACAAATCAGCAGGGCTGGATGATGCATAGCCCAGGCTCCTGAGGGAGTTTGCTAATGAACTTACTGAACCACGGGTAATTATTTTTCAAACGTCAGGGAGAAATGGGGGAGAAGAAGGACTTGAGTAAAGCAAGCGACATCCTGAAAGATGGCTTTGAAAGAGAAGGAGCCCACCTCCAAAGGAGCCAGAGCTGGTGGCAGAGGCACTGCCTGGCAGAAACTCCTGCCAAGGCTCAGTCCCTATGCCCAGGAGGAGGCAGAGGTGGCAGGACCAGCCCACCCAGTAAATCACACTAATGTGCTAATTAAACCACAATTTTGGACTTAGGATGTTTGCTGAGGGGTGGAAAGCCCATTTCTGGACAGGACTATTTAGGCAGGCTGGGAATTACAGCTTGCAAAATCTGGTTTGAGGAGGAGGAAGTATTGCCCCCACCCCAGGCTCCTGATGTGGTGGAGGGGCTGCTGAAGTGAGCAGAATTGAGAGTTGAGAGATGAGGCCTTTGGGAAGTGGCTGCTGTTTTGTTTCACTATTTTTTATTTTTCCCTGGACTGTGAAGTTGAAAACAATGGAAGCTTATTTGTTTGGGATATGGTTTGGGATGTGGAAGAAGACCTAATGTCAGAGATGGTCTGCGGTACAAAGCTACTCTGCTGCCTTGGTTTTCTAATGAAATGCTGATTATTTATTAAAACAGTACTCCTACACAATGCTTGATGCAAAAAAAGAAATAAAAATTAAATGAATTATCAGTTTTACTGGGTTAAGTGGGGAAAAATGAAACAAACTCCAAAAGGTCTCCAAAAAAGATCTGCCTGAAGAACTATCAATAATGGGCAATTGCAACAAATATTAGTGTGGAGCATGGAGCCTGAGGCTGGTTCCATCAGTGTTGATGATCAAGGTCTGCTGCCCATGAATGACCTTATTTTTAATTTACTGGTGTGGACATGCTGGTGTAGATGGCAGCACCTCACACCAATGCAGATCTCAGTCACCACTGATATACAGGGCTGGTCTACCACTCACTGCTCGTGAACTGATGCAATTCTTCTGCATGGAGCTTTTGGTCTCGATGGGAAGAATGCAATGACCAGAGGGAAGACTCTACAGATGACAACAGGAAGAGCAGCCAAGCAGCCACCAGCCCTTCCCTGCTGGCTCTGTGCTGCACAGCTGGAACCTGGCCTTAAGTATTCCCTTGTTAGGGAATCTATCTCAGGTTAGGTCTCTAAACGGGGACGTGGGTGCTTTACAAATTCTTGTGTCACATCTTAGCCAGCCACATTCCTTCTAGTGAAATCTTTTTTTGTGGCACATTTAGCAGGAACTGCTCTGAGCCAGAGCTGCTGCCACTGCAGAGCAGCTGAGCAGCCAAGGAAACCTTCCCAAAATGATCTGGGTCTGGCCTCTGGATTTGGGGTTACAGCGAGTGGGCAAGTGCTGCCCTTGTTCTCTGGGCTACAGCCCTGGAAAGAATTCCTTCCCAGTGCCTGGGACAAGCAGCTCAGTCCTGTACCTTCCCATCACGGTGCTGATACATTGGGGAAGGAATGGATGCTGAATTCCACCCTCTGGAAGACTGTATGAATTTTTAAATGGTGATTCTGCTCCCTCCGTATGCAATTCCTGTAGATAAGACTGGCATAATGCTTAGCTTGTGAGTCATGCCTGAGGTTTAGCAAAGCAGTGAGCTGCTCCTGCCATGAAGAAATAGTTCACAGCTCTGAGCACACAGTGGGTCCTCACATGTACAGGGAACTTCGGAGACATTCAGGCATCTCTGGGGCTAAAGTAGCAGGTAGGTGCTTAAGATAATTAGGAATTTAATCCTAAATTGCTGCTACTTTGTAGTATTAGGGCAATCACTGCTAATTTCTGGGATCTTAGGGAACAGAAAACTCAAGTGGGTTCTAAAATCTTAAGTGAGTGGAAAGGAGTATACTCATTGCTCTTTCTTCTTTACTGTGACAATATTTCGTTTCTCCCCTCCCTTCCATCCCATCAGCTGTAAAAACATCGTTACCAAGGCTGACATACAAAGAAAGAAATAATTACAATAATTAGGATGCGAGTTTATTGCTTGGTGCCATTAATCCTGAGAGATAAAATGATTACAGGCTGTCAGAGCCTGGGAAGGAAGGAAAGAAGCTTTGTGCCAGAGAGCCTTGCTGCAGGGACACAGACCCTGGTGGCTGTGGGGCAGCCAGACCTCCACCTCTCCAGCAGAATGTCTGGGGAGAAGGTAACGGGCATCCAAATGCAGATCACTTCAGCCATTCCTTCAAAAAAATGAGTTTCAGCAAATTGTTACCATGCAGGCTAATGAATGACCCAGCTTTCTACTCTGCAGGTAATTACTGCTGCTCACTAGAGAGGCTTCTCCTGCCCTATGGCTGATTCTCCTGAGATGCTTGGGCATCCTTCATTTCCCAAGCAATGCTCAGGGTCAGAGGATCATGCTGTGACTGTCCCCTGACACTGCCATGGCTCTTCTGATCCATCTGCTGACCTCTGTGAAGCCCTGGATCACACTCCCAGGAAAATTCCAATGAGGCTGAGGTGTGCCAAGGGCTGCTGGGAATCTGACTATCCATGACTGGTGTGCTTGTGTAATCTAAACATTCTTTACATCTCTTCCGTGCCTAACCACCTTTCAGTCCTTGCCCAGGCTGAGCAAATGGCAGGGAAGGCCCCTCTCTGACAGCTGCCTGTTAAAGGACTTGATGGACAAACTGAATCACTGAACCAAAAAATCAAAGAGTATCCCAGGCAGGAAGGGACCTTGAAAGATCATCTGGTCCAACCTTTTGTGGGAAAGGGACACCAGATGAGATTATCTTGCATCCTGTTCAATCACATCCTGAAAACCTTTGGTGATGGGAATTCCACCACATCCCTGGGGAGGTTACTCCAGTGAATGGCTGATCTCACAGGGAAAAATTCTTACATCACAATGAAGCCTCTCTTTGTACAGCTTGTACCTGTTGCCCTATTTTCTTCTCCCATGTCTCCTTCTCAAGAGAGAGCTTCTGTCCTCCTTGTAGCTGCTCCTTTCATGCTGGAATACTCTGTGATGGTCCCCTGAGCTGTCTTCCTGGAGCTTTTCTCCAGGGAGAAAAGACCCAACTCTTTCAGTCTCCCCTCATCAGGCAGGGTCTCTGGCACTTTGGTCATCTCCACAACCCTTCTCTGGACCCTCTCCAGTCTATCTGTGTCTCTTTTGAACTGTGGGAACCAGAAGTGCTGCCTGACAAGAGCTTGAGTAGAGTGAGAAGATGAAAATCTCCTGATGGGCAGCAAGATTTGGAAATGGAGGATGTCAAGAGTTTTTTTCTGTACGTTTGAGAGGTGAATGGCTGGGTGTTCTTGCTCCAGCACTTTTCTCTCCCAATAACATGCTGGACATGCCATCAAGAAGTGGGACTACAATAAACGTTAATTTTGTTACTGCTTTAAAATTTCCTGAAGTCCTAAAGATCACATCAGCCTCATCAGGAAATGTTAACACATAATTTTTCAAAATTCTGTCTTGTAACTCTCAGGGTTGTAAAAGATTTGAAATGGGCTGAATTACTGTATTGTTTTGACTGTCTGAAGCTTAATATCTTCTGAGGCCTCAAACAATGTTCTTCTCTGTCCTCATTCCTGGCTATGCATGCAGAAGCAAAAATTTATTTGGAGCAGTTTCATGAACTTTATTGAGTATTATCAGCTAGGTTGACACAGGATTTGTCTAAAAGAAGGGGGAAAAAAATCTATTAGTGGATTAATTTCTTTCCTGCCTTAAGATTTCAGGAGGTTAAACTGAATGATGCTGGTGGGATTCTTGGAGGTTGTCCTGTGCAGGGACAGGAGTTGGACTTGGTGATCCTGGTACATCCCTTCCAACTCAGGATATTCTGAAATTCCAGGATGCTCCTCAAGTGGATGGAGCTGGTGTTAGGACCAGGGAAGCCTCCAGGGTCTCAGCCCCTGCAGGGTGTTGCTCTGGGCAGTGCCAGGCAGAGCTCCAAGTGCCCCACAAGCTTTCTTTTAAACCTTTCTGAGACACCTGCAGGTGGTTTGTAGCACTGGAGCAAAAGGCATTGGTGGACTGTGTCCGTGGGTGGCGGCAGTCAGGGAGCCAGAGCTCCGTCCCCCGTTTGGTGGCAGTGCTGGCAGCCCCTGCCCCCCAGCCAGGTTGTTGTGTTGCACAAGGCTGGAGCTCGGGTGTTGGTGTCACGCTGCCAGGAGTGTCATCTTTACAATGAGATGGATAAATGAGGGTCCAGATTAGTCATGGTCAATTAGGAGGATATCATGCCCCTTCCTGGAGCAGGGTTATTAGTGTGGGTGTTTTGGCCAAGCTCCAGTTACATTCTCCCCTACTCTGTGAGCACTTTCCCTTGCTAATGATCCCCAACCATCACGTGGCATCATTACTTGTTGCTGAAAACCAGCAGTGTTTTACTCCAAAGTCCACAGCACATCAGTAATGGCCTGAGAGCTCTGTCTGTATCAGTTATGCTTTAATGCCCACCACAATCCTTCATGTCATCAGCTCCTACAGAAATTACTGCCTGTAGTCTGGTGCAGCAGTTTTCGCCGCTGTCTGTGGAGCACAGCCCCACACACACCTATGCTTCCTTCCAGATAGGCTGGAAGGTTTTGGTTTTCCCTTCTGGACTACAAACACATCCAGCTGCAAATGCTGCCACCTGAACACATCAAACTTTGTGTCTGTAGGCTCAGGAAGCACATGGCCATTGAGGAAACCTGGGAATATCCAATGCTCCAATCCCTTCCAGTGCCTGGGGTCACCATGAGCTTTGCAAGGTAGAAAGGAGCCAGCCTGGGGAGGCTGTAGTGGGTGCTGTAGGTCAGCAATGCCTGGCAGGTCAGTACAGGAGGCACCATGCTCTGCTGTGTAAAAACAAGGCTTTCCTTGAAAAGAAAAGGTGGAGAGAGAGTGTGTGTGTAAAATGATCCCCAAACTGACCCTGATTTTGTGCTGTTCAGCCTGAGTCAAGGTTTTATTAAAGATTTCCATTCAGCAGAACCATCTAATAAATCTTACTGGTTAGCAGTCAGAGGAGGAGGAAGAAAATGCTTTTCTGGTGTCTGTTGGGAATTGCTGGTACTAAATTAGCTTCTCTGGAATTATTGCTGGCACCACCATGCTGCCGCTGTTGCCCCGTGGAGGCTCTCTGTAGCACAAGCCTGTCTGCACGCTGCTTGCATCCTAAGCAAGCAGAATATGGAATTTTTAATCATGCACAGGAACGCATTTGGTATTCTTTTCACTTGTGGAAAAATAAACCCTTGAAGGGCACTGCAGGAAGGGAGAACTGCCTGCAAAGGGAGGCCTTGCCACGCTGAAGGGGACGGGTATCTGCAAGGCTTTTTGGAGGGAGGTGTCTGGCAGAGGTGTCATCATCTCATCCTGGCTTTTCATTCCTGTTGGCTGCTGTCCATCATCTCAAGATCCTGCAAATAAACAGGGGCTCCCAAACTGAGACAGGGTGTGTGGCAAAAAGCTCACACTTGCCTGATGTTTGGGAAATGTCAAATATTTCCCTCACCTGTTGTGTGGAAGGTGTTCAGTCTCTCAGTGAATTTTAAATTGTTTCATGCATATTATAGCTATTTTCTCATTTAGCACCATCTTTGAAAGGGTTAATTCTACATCAGCATGAATTTCTTATTGACTTCCATCAGGCTGGGCTTAATCTGAAAATGATCCTCAATTTGCTTTTCTGTTGATTGTGAGCTGGAGACCCGAACCATTTATTTTTCATTTTTCATTAAAAGTAATTTAACTTGATATTAAAACCATTTAAATGGACCTTTAATTTTTTACAGGCAGGGAATGTCACACACATTTCTTTTCTCTCTGCTCGAGGCTATCATGCTCCCTCATCACTAACATGTAGAAACAAAGCAGATAAAAATAAAAGTGATGCAGTCAAGATTTTTCCCAGCAAATTCAGTATTGAGTGATTCCTGGTGAGAGGAGATCAATAGCATGCAGTTAATTTTTAAGTTGTTTATGTTGCTGCTTTTAAACCATGCTTTTTGTGATCCATGCTAATGAGCGGAATGAGGAATTTATAGATTCATGGGCTAAGGTCAGAAGGGACCTCTGTGCTTAGTTAATCTGAGCTTGTGTATGTGCAGGCCATGGACATTTCCCCAGGCAGCATCTCTCCTGGAAATGTATCTAATCTCCTCTTAAAAACAGCGAGCGTTGGTGACTTCACCCCCTCCCTTGCTGCTTCTCTGTTTAATTATCCTTGCTGTTGGAAAAGTGCTTCACTTCAAGGCCAAGATGTGTAACTTGACTTTCCAGGCCTTGTAACCTGCTACGCCTGTGTCTGTGAGACTGAAAGCTTCTCCATTTGCTCCCAGTGATCAACTCACATCTCAGCCTTTCTCCTTGAGTTTCGTGTCAAAGGTTTGATTTGCAATCTGGGGTCATTTTGGCAGCTTCCCTTTGAACTTCTGCTGATATTCTCACATGCTGATGCAGGACCCAGGACCTGCACTAGCTCTACCCAGCTTCAGCTTGTTTTCATTTTGGTGTTGGGGCTTGTTTTATGTCTCCAATATTGCACTGACCTTTAATCCAGAGCACTGTGATGCGAGCTCATGTTGTGCTGCTCTGAGTGATCTCCTCTGTGTCCTCCTCTGAGAGCTTGGCTTTCTAAGGGAGCAGGGCTGCTATGAGTGTGCTTCCTCCATGTCTTACTTTGTATTTAAAATACCACTGCTGGCTTGAGACAGTTCAACTGAGATATTCAGGGATCCGATAAAATAGTTCCTTCTGTAACATTTTGTACCCAGTAAGTGCTAAGCCCCCTGCAGCCTTTATCAGGAGAGATTTTCTATTACCTGGATTGTTGATAGATGTATTAAATAGCATTGAAGAAGAAATGCTTGCTACCAGTGGCCTTGCTCCATGATATCTTCTCATTAACAACTACATTTTGAGATCTGTCAGTGAAGCAGATTTAATCTCTCTACCATGTGCCTTGTTAATTCCATATAATGCCAGCCAAATACCTTGGAGAAATTGCAGTATATTACAGCTTCACAGTTGTTTTTAGCAGCCAGGCGTGTTGTATTACAAACCAAAACAAAGAACCAGGCTTCCCCACACCTTTGGTGGACTTGGCAGTGTCAGGTTTATGGCTGGATTCAAGGACCTTAGAGCTCTTTTTAAACCTCAACGATTCTATCACAACAGGGTGGTTTAACAAGCCTCATTTTCCAGAAAAGTGCATTGATTGATCTTCATTATTTTATTAGCATCTAGTTATTTGTTCATGAAATCCCAAATTAACCACTCTGGTATTTTGCGGAGGACCAACATGAGGCTGTGAGACCACTTACCTCGATGCTGGTACTTTGCAAAATTAATTGCTGCATTGAAATTCTCCTTTTCACCTTTTCAAAATACGGAAACACTTTAGCAGTGCCCTGATCCATTCTTAACTTGAAAAGTTATTAAAAATCAACATTACTGGTTCAATCAGCTTCTCAACAAAGTCTCTAAAGACACCTGTGTCTAAGACAGCTGGGTTGCTGGATCTGAGAATATACAGAGTTCCCATCTTTCCTTGCTGCCAATAGTGACTGCTTCTGGTTCCTCACAGCAGAACACAGAACCAAACCTCCCTGTACCCTTCCAAATACAGATGAGAAACACCCACCCAAGCAGTCTGTATTTTACTTTGCCACCTTATCAGTCTCATCAGCAGTGGTCTTATAACTGATTCAAATTACAAATTTAATCCCCCAAGTTTTTATCTGCCTTTCTTTTTACTCCCATCAGCCCTCAGCACTTCCTCACCCTCCTGTAGCAGCAGCAGGTTTTTAACCTATTTGTTACTGCTGACCCCCCATCTTCCCTATTTCCATACACACAGATTTACTTAGGTTTTGTCACAGCTTTACATGTCTTTAGGCTGATATATTTTTCCTTGACTGTTTCCCAGTGCATTCAAGAATCTTTGAAACGGTGCCTTTCTTGCTCCCAATTATATGTCTTTTTTATGGTGACCATTCCACTATAAATGTAGGTTTCCTGTCCACTGTTGCTTTAGGCATTAGAAAAAATGTCATCTTAATGTTTGAAGTTACTTTTTAAGGATGGGTGGCAAATTCTACTTAAACAAAGCCAGTTATTATGGTGCCTGAGCACTAGGGAATATTTAGGTCACCAGTTCACTTTCCTTGGTCGTTCTGTTCTGCAGGGTGCAGAGCAAAGCATCCCTTCATGTTAAAAACCTTGGCAAGTGTTCAGGTGAGATGCTCAGCCAACAGCTGAAATCAGCCATGCAATTTCTCTTGTATATTTAACAGATTCTTGTTACTTCTTACGAACCTAAGATGTTCAAAGAGCACCTCATCCCTCTCTATGATGGATGGGAAGATGCAGGAACATATCAAATGTCCAAGTCCCTCATGTTTAATTTCACAGCTTAGGGCTCTAATCCTGAGTGGTGTTGTACCATTATTTCTGGTTTTCAGGAGAAAAATATCATTATATGCTGCCTGAGCACTGCAGTGCTCGTCCTGCTTTGCCTCCTGCTAGAGTGGAGGGACCAGGAGGATGTGTCCTCAGAGCAGGGACCAGGGCAGCAGCCACTGGGATGGAGCTGGCTCAGGACAGAGCTGGTGCTCTTACCCCTCTGCTTGCAGCAATATCTGCTCCAGCAGCCAAGAGAGGGCGCCCCTTAAATTAATAAAAGGAAGGGGGGAAAAAAAAGTGAAAATGGGGAAAAAAGTCAGCAAAAAGAGAAAAACTGAGCATGATTTTTTAAAAGGCATTTTCTCATCTGCATCCAAATGAAAGGCTAAATCCAAGTTAAAACATGGGGGTGTTTGCCAACAGTGGGATGGGGCCCAGGGACACTCCTGGAGCAAGGTGCAGCTGGCTGAATATTTGGAAGACGTGGGCCCTGCTGCTGCCCATGCTGCTCTTCCTCCCACCCCAGCCAGTGTTGGGACGGTGCCTGGCACATCCCCTCCACCCTGGCTTGGCTCAGTGCCTCAGGGTGCTGCTGCTGCATCACACATGGATAACAAACCCTCACCTGGTGCCTGTGGCAGTGTCTAGAGACCAGCTGTGGTTTTTCCAGGGAAACCAGCAGCTCAGCCCTACCCCAGCACGGGGATCTGCTCTGTGAAGGGCTGCCTGTGCACAGCCCAAAACAAGCCTGTCTTTCAGCAGCAGCCATGTAAAACTATTTAAAAGGCCTTTAAGTGCTGCCAGTACCTGCAATGGCTGCCAAGTTTTATTTTTGTCAGACAATTTGTGAAATGTGTTCAACTTGTGACCACAATCAGGGAAACAAGCCCAAAAAGCAATCACAAACACCTAATAAATAATAGTAATTAATACTGGTGTGTGGTGCTTACTCAGTATTCTTTTTCTTTCAAGGATCTTTTAGTTGGTTAGCAACAATGTTCCCCATTATGGTGGTCTCTCCTACAGAGGGTATTTATCATCCTCCAGTTGCACATGGCAAACTGAGAACAGCATTCCTGTAATCACTGGAGGAGCCCAGCACATATCCCTCCCCCTGATCCATCGTGCCTGAACGTGAGGAGACACGTGAACCATAACAGACTGCTGAATGTACATTTTGGGAAATGCTGTGTTCCTCAGCATGTACAGAAAAGAGATGAGGAAAACCCCCAAATGGTTCACACCTCCCTTCCCCTCTCCCCTTCACTTTTAGCAGCTTATTTATCAACAGAAAATGTTAAGGCACCGGTAATTCCATTTTGATGTTTTTTTCTCACCTGCAGAACTGCCTGGAGTGGTTCATGTTGGGACCTGCTTTAATATTGCCTTTCTCTGGGTCATAGATGGTGGTTGCTCGTGCATAAGCTCCTCCAAGAATAAAGATGAACCCATTGAGAGTGACTGCAGGAGCATATTTGTTATCTGTCAATGGAAAGCAACACTGAGATCAGTTTTAGGCTCAGGTTTGGAGACTGTTTTTTTATTTATACATTCCCCTTATTTATAGATAAGTCACGTTTCTCTAAACCTCCAAGGCTAGGGAAAGAAAAATGAGGAAACCTTTCCTGGTTTTGCTCTCCTCTCTCCAAGTTCTCAAAGGCACTTTTAAAGTTCTTCACTTCTTCATCCCCCAGTATGTGCCTCCCTCTAAACTGGTAAAGAACAATTATCTTCTCCTGAAGCCTAATGGAGTCACCATGAAAGTTCCACAGTTACATACAAAATGAAGATGTCAAATTCTTTCAGAATTTTGAATTGCTGAAAATTTTAGCTCAGATGCTTCCCATGCTTGTGCAGCACCTAAGTATAGCAGAAACCCACAGCACAGAGACCCCCTTAATAATATCCAATAGCTGATACTCTTTTATATTGTGCTTTTGCTTCTGGGAAGGTCACCCATGCATTTCCTGAAGATTTTCTGAGATCTGATTTCTTTCTCACCTTTATCTGTCTCATAAATTCACCTGCATTTTTATTTTCAGATGTGTAGTATCTCCAAGCAGTCCTGTAATTTAGCAACAAACTGTGTGAGGTTGGGAGTTTGAATTAAGCAAATCTCTCATTCTGAGTCAAGTTCAATCAGATTTTCTGAGGGCGCTTTAAAATTCTTGTTAGCTGTGGCTTTATTAGAAATATTAGTAAAACTAATCATAAATTATTGAATAAAATAATTCTAATCTAATTAGTTGGCTTGTCCCTTATGCTGCTAGCATGCCATATGCACATTATTAAATATGAGCCAGTTGGGCTGAAATTTCTCATTATGATGTCTGTCTTGATGAGATACAGTTTTTTAATCAACATTTCTGTGAAACCAATCAGCAGTGTCTGGGAACAAAAGATGGGGAAATACGTTGTTTTGAGTTAAAATAAGCCTCACAAGCAGTTCTCTAAGAAGTAGGTGGCTTAGCCCTTTGGGGTGTGAAATGCATGTTTTCTGGGAAGCCATCCTGGGGTCAGGGAACACATAAAAATTCTCCATTTGTAGCTATAAGTTAAAGCCTTTCCAAAATCTGCATTTCCATATGTGCAGGAAAGGTTGATCCCCCTGCATGTCCAACAGGGAATCAGACTGGACACAGTCCTGCTGGTTTCAGCCCCTGCAACCTCCTCCCAAGGGGACCTGTGGGCAGAAGCTGGAGAGCAGGTGAGATACCAGCCTCACTGTGCTCTTACATCTCTGATACCAGCCTCTCCATAACACCAAAGGGGTTTGTATGTTCCTCCCTAATCTACAGCATTATGACTGTGTCCTTTTAGGAACACAGAAAAGGATGGGCTTAAACCATTTTGGGATTTGCTTACCTCTTGTGTGGTGTGTTGTAACCCTGAGGTTCTTGTAAAACTACCTTATTCAATTAAATATTTAACAGCAATTTAATTTGACAGGAGTTAAGCAAAAGCTGATGAACATCTCCAGAAGAGAGATAACCTCCTTAATTGAGGTTTTAATTGGTAAAACGAGAATGAAAAGAATGTTTTTGTGCTGTCTGCTTCTGTCCCAGCACAGCCATGGAGTGGTCTGGCTCAGTTCATCCCACCCCACAGTGGCACGAGCCCAGGGGGACCTACGGGGGTGAAGCACCCAGCAGGCAAACAGACAGAGCCCATGTGATGGGTTAAAGCTGAGCTCCTACTGTGCTGAGTATCTACAGGCATATGTCAAAAAACCACGGCTGTATTAGGAAAATGTCACTGATCCTTGGGAACAGATGGGAAGAAACTAATTCATCCAGAAAATAGAACAAGGAGTATTCAGTTTCTTCGCAGTGCCACTAAGCCACTGTAATTCATCAGAAAGGCTTATCTGTCCTAACAACCCGGCTCGCATCCCTTTCCAAATCAGACTTGCATATGTGACATTTTTTCCACTTAAAAGACACTCACCAGAAATTTTCCATATTTAATTATCATATCTTCTTGGTTTTTGTTTTTTTTCTCTGACTAGCACTGTTTTGCAGGAGAATGAAACTCTTACATTAAAAAAAACCTCTTCTGCTCCCAAATCTCACAGGGAAATTATTTGGGGCTCCCCCACAGCAGAAACTGTGACTTCTCAGGGGACTGAATCACTGACTTCACATTTCTTTTTGTTAGAGAATGAGAGGGAAACCCCTTGGGTATTTTTGTAGTGACTTTTTTTCCTCCCCTTTTTGAATAGGCAGACAATCTGATATTATTTTTCTTCCTTTTTTTTTCAGAGGCAATCGTGTTTGATTCTCAATTTTTCAATATACCCGCTATCGGTTGTCTTTTTATTGCTTTTGTCTTTAGCTACAATTTCATAATTTCATAAATTGGTATCAAGTAAGACTGAGACACAGAAACAGAAAAATCTTTGCTGCTTCTTTCAGGAAGGGAGTTTTTCACAGAAAGTCTCTTGTTCCTAATGAAGATATGGCAAAAAGACATGAGGGACACCCCTCCAGAAACAGGTAGAGAGGAAGCAGTGTTTTGGTTTATTTTTTTGTTTTATTACCATGGGGACAGAAATTGTTCATGGACACTGCGATTTCAGAAACCTCAAGCCATCATTCCTGATACTTAGGGGTGGATGACCACCTTCAGTCTTCAACCTCATCTCACCTCAGGTGCAACCTGTGCTGGTGTCTTTTTTCAGGGCTCGGTATGCTCATGCAAACTCCAGTTTCTGTCACCGTTTGAAGTCCTTAACATGGTCCCAGAGCAAGGCAAGCTTGTGAGGAGCCTAGTTTTGCAGAAGCATGTTCTGGATGGGTTTTTTGGACAATGTGCAGGAAGCTGGAGGGGAGGTGGACAAAGCTATTGGGTGTGAACATGAGTTCTGTGTCAGAGGCTTCTGTGGGATATAGTAGGGCCACTGAGTATTTCAAAAGGCTGCTGGAGAAAGGGAGGAGAGGGGAGAGAAAGCATGGAAAGAGTGAAGCAGCCTCTTTTCCCCTCCAAAGTCTTAAGTGTTGAGGCTGTTGGATATAATAATCCATTTCAGGCTGGAAAATCTTAAATGGGATTTGTCCAGGTCAGCAAACAGACTTGAGATTAGAAGGCAGAATAAATGTAAATGAAATAATACATAA
Organism: Turdus rufiventris; assembly: GCA_013186435.1. Classification (NCBI taxonomy): domain Eukaryota; kingdom Metazoa; phylum Chordata; class Aves; order Passeriformes; family Turdidae; genus Turdus; species Turdus rufiventris. Next base: position 71,010 of record PYHW01010395.1, on the reverse strand, counting down.
AGGGTAATCTTTCCTCCAAGTGGATAACATGGTAACACCCCTCTCCTTTTCTGTTGCTACAGGAAGATAAGCCAGTAGTTCTATTCTGTGTCAGGCCACTGGAGGAAGGAGTGTGCACTCCATGGCAATCCCTGAGCCAGAGGTGTCTTTCACGTGGGGTTGATGATTTAACCTGCTGCTGTGCTCCTCACTTAGGGAGGACAGGCTGCTCCTGGCATGTGTCCATGGCTCTCACATCTCTCCCTGCATTACAAGGCCAGGTAGCACAGACCTGTTTTCCCTTCCATGATTGCTCAAAGATCTTACACTGCCTTCCAGCAATGCACTCAGAGACTGAAGGGGCACTGCAATGAATGGCAGCAGCACTTCATACAGAAAAAGGTTATTATAACCAAGCTAGTTAAACATTTTTATTGGGAGGAAGAAATGTAGAAGTGCCACCAGACCAGGCAAATTGTCTTCTGGCAGGTGTGGGTGCCTGGTGGGGAGCTTGATGCACTTGATGGGACAGATTAGAGAACAGAGTCTGGTTAATACAAACTAAGCCTGCTTTTAATAGTAAGTGCCTCTTCCCCTCTTTGAACACTTTTTAGACAAACTCAGGAATGGCACAGGATAACCAGGAGACTGTGATCTGATCCTGAACACAGCTCAGGTGAGGCCCAGGTGAAGGTGCTGCATGAACAGTGAGGGCTTGGATGTCACCCTGCAGGCTCAGAGCTCTCCTGGGATCTGATCTGTTCCAGATACACAGCTGGCTGCCAGCCCTCTGCCTTCCCCACTGACCCTTGAGCAAACCCTCCTTGCAGACCCCAAAGTCGAGTGTCCTCACTTGCAAACACCACATTCTGTGTATGTGTGGTGGGCATGGCCCATGCCAAAAGCAGGAGGCTCCATCTGCCACTGCAGGGCAGCTTTAGCATCAAATTTATGGACATGATGCTGATGAACTGAAGAGTGCTGGAAAAAGAACAGCCATGGACATGAAGGAGAGGTAGGAGTGAAGAGGACATTGGATAAACAGCAACACAAAAATACTGATTTTGCAGGGCAGAGGGCAGAGAATAGGTATGGAAACACTGAGGAGTGGAAAAAGTCCTTCTGAAGGGAGCACATGGCATGTACAGAGGAAAAATGGATGAGATAAAAATTCAAGCTTAGTAGAGTGAAAAACTAAGAACTCGCCACGGGAAGAAAAATACACTGAAGAAGGAGATGAAACACTCATTGCTGTGGGGCTTTCAGGTGAAAACCAGCCATATTCCCCTAAAAATACCAAACTATTGGCCTTGGGACAGTGCCAAGACATAGATCTGATTTTTCTTGTTAAAAAATATAAAAATATTAATTTTAACAAAAATAAGCCATGGGACAGTGAAGTAAATATGCACAGATGTTTCTAGTGCTTTTATTTTCCAGATGGGTCTTTCATTCTTAGGTCTGTGATTGTCCCACTTTGGTCTGACATATCACTGCAGGAGTTAATGGTGAGGAACTAGATACCAGATAACTGGATTAGAAACCAGAAATATTCACAGGACTTAGATCTCTGTTCTCTGGTTCTCACCAGATTTTAAAATTTAATAGTAATTGTAATTAAATAATGGTTTTATTACAATCCAAAAACATTAATAAAAACTTTTAATTCCACACTGAATGTTCAGAATACCCAAAAGAGGTATGTTTTAGTGCCCTGTCATGAAGGACAATGTGAATGAAAAAGCAGTGACCAAGTAATTTGGTGTACTTAAAATCCCTGCCTTCAGCATGTCCATGGTCATCTTATTAAATAAGACAAAGCTCAAGAAGATGGACATGGAATACATTTTTAGCTCAGCTATATAGGGACAGCTTGGCCAGAAATGGAAAGGAAGGTGCTGCAAATACATAGCACTCATTTATTTATTCATGTAGGGCTTTCATTTTTACATGAGAAGGAGATGTGCAATGTGGTTTACTGCAAACATGCAGTGTGAAAGCCCTGTGAGGCTCCATTCTCCCAGGGACATGCAGCTGTGGGCTGCACTGCTGCAGGAAATCTGCCCACTCCAAGGTGGGAAGGACTGACGGGGGCAGAGGATGGGGCATTGAGGAAAGCCTTCTCCTCCCCACATGTGGATGTATGTGACCAACACTTGCCGAAAGGCTTTCACAACATCCACATGCAGCGTCAGTGAGCCTGGTGTCATACGTACTGCTCACAGGCATCCACCTCCCAACACCTCCCGACAGCTGAAGCATCAAGAATAAATGGGACCTGGGAGTGAATTCACTGCATATTCCTAGAAGAATTCCAGGCAGAAGAGCAAGGGCTGAGCTGTGTGACTTGCTATCAGTCCCCAGTCTGTATCTCCTCTGCACAGGCAGGATGTCAGGGTCCAGCCTGCTTCACCTCCACTCACACCGCACAAAACACGAGCCATGATTGATGCCAGTGTTGCCTTGGGTTAGGCTGGCACGTGATGCTTTGAAAGAGATGGACTTTAGGGTTCAAACGTGTACCATGCTGCATTCAACTCACTATCATAAAATACCATAGTGAACTGAGACAAGTGCTACTGGTCTAAAAATCTCCACAGACCTTGGCTGCTTTTAATACCTGCAGCTACTGTTGCATATCTGAGCATGCTTGAGGCATTTTTAAATAAACTGTTGTCCTACCTGAGGTCAAACAGGTTTCACTGATCTCGGGGTGACTTTGTAACAACTCACCGTCTCAGCTGCATTAGCTCAGAGGTACACCTTAGGAATTCACAAATCAACACAAAAAGGCTCTGAGACTGTCAGAGGCACCCTGGCAGTGATGATGTCAGGACTGATCCCGGCTCCATTTTGCAAAAGGCTTCTTCTACTTCCTCTTTGCTTTAGAATGTACTGTACCTGGCACTGCATCCAGCACTGGGAGGATGCTTTAAAAATACTGGTGACACTATGGTTTCTGTAGAGCTGGAGAAATTAAAATGTATTTCCAACATTCCCACTGCCTTGTAGTGAAGATCAGGCATCACACCAGTTCACATTCCCAGACATTCTCCATGGGGGGCCATTTTTCAGACTCTGTGTTATTTTAAGTTATTTACAAGTAAATTGATGTTATACATTACCCAACAAAGAACTCCTTATTTATTTTATGCACTCAGCTTAACTAATGAACTTTGCACCAAGAAAACATAAATACCATCTTTTAACTTCATGAGTATCTTTAATGTGTTTTTGTACTATTAAGAAATAATAGTATAACTCTATTAGGACAAAGGGTGATGAACCCAACTCCAGATGCTCAGGATGATTTCCTTTAAGCACACATGGTGTTGACACTTGCTAGACTAATGAGCCCAGGGGATGATTCCTTAGCTCCTGTGGCACTTGTACTATTATGGTAAGGAACAGGAATACAACTTCACATAATGCACATTTTTGCAGTATGCTGCGAGTCCAGGAAAGCCTCATACTGTCAGGCAGTGGAATAAAGGAGCAGCACCAGCTGTAGGCACGTGCTGGAAGAAGGCAGCAGTGGGGCTGTTTGTGCTGCTGCCTTACACACACGTGCCTTGGGCCGGCTCACTGGGCACTCCATGCCCTCCATGCTGTCTGGCTGTGTTGGGGGAAGCAGCCAGAGCGGCTGTGCTGGATGGGCAGGGGGGCTGAACCCATGGAGCGCCAGCTCCTCACATCCTCATCTACCAGGAACCCCAGCAAAAGGGTCACAATCATCCTAACAAGCTGCAACAGAAAAAGCAGCTTATTCTGAGTTTTTGATGGTGCTTAGGCCTTACCTGAACACCTTACAGCTGTCCTATAATTACAGTAATTTCATGACTATAAGGTGCACCTTAAACACAAAAATTTTTGATCGAAACCCGGAAGTGCGCCTTATAATCCGGTGCGCCTTATATATGGACAAAGTTCAGAAAATTGCCGACAACCCAGAAGTGCACCTTATAATCTGGTGTGCCTTATAGTCATGAAATTACTGTACTTACTTGCTACTTCTATTGCTCTAAGGCTCAGTAGTGAGAAGATGATTTTTTAAAAATGAAGTCACAGTTTCAACACGAACGGTGAAACATGAAACAGGTTGCTCAGACGGGCAGTAGATGCTCCATCCCTGGAAACTTCAAGGTCACGTTGGACAGAGCTCTGAGTAAACTGAATTACTGAAAGATGTCCTTGTGTATGGGTTACATGACCTTTAAAGGTCCCAAACCACTGCACGAGTCTCTGAACTAGGAGGTGAAGGCAAATCACTCTGAAAGCAGCTTCTCTGCAATGACTGTGTGAGCTGTTTCTTTGGCCACTTGGGTGCAGCCAGAGCGAAGGCTGGCAGAGCCCAGTGCAGAGCAGACAACCCAGGTCAGCTGCTGCCTGCAGGAGCATCCTGGCCAGCCTGAGCACTAAACCTCATTCCCAAAAGCAGCCTCAACACTCACGGTGAAAATTGCAACAGAAAGCACAGAAGTTGCAAACTTCTGAGTACTGTTCTAATTTTGGAAGGAAGTCACCACCTCTGACATTGGTTGGTACATTGGAAAATCTGGTTTCTCATCTTGCTCTTTATGTTTGGTGAGCTCAAGGGCTTCATAAACTAATAAACACAGTTTTAATAAACTACATCTTGAAGCTGTCAGCCTCTGAAACACATATGCCTGTGGATAAATCCCAGTTCAGAATGCCTGTCACTTCCCACAGGACAGGCAGCATTTTAACAAACCCATGAGTGATAATCCACTACTTGAGCAGTGCTCTCAGACCACATGGGACAACACATGATGCCAGCATGAAGTTTCACTTCACTGCACTTGGAGGTTTTTTTAGATCTAAAATGGCTAATTGTTCATACCAAGTAACTGATTTGTTTTCTCCCCTGCTTTGAAACCATCTCTTCTAGCTGGTAATTAGTCTGTATTAATGAGTGACAATTGCCTTCAGCGGAAATCCAGGCAATTCCTTCTCTGGTATAATATCCATGCATTCCTGCCAATATGTTACAGGGGTATCCCCTCCCATCCCACAACTCCTTTGCATTAAAATACCTGCAGGACAGAGACTGGCTCTGACACCCGCGTGCCTTACCGATCATCGGGGACTCAATGAAACTCCACGAGTTGGTCTGGGGGACGTAGGACTGCAGCACGCCCGCGGCTCGGCCGGCCTCGTTCACCCCCCCAAAGACGTAGATCTTGCCCCCGCACACGGTGGCCGCGGCCGAGTGCACGGCCTTGGGCAGGGGGGCGATGGTCTCCCACTGGTTGGTGATGGTGTCGTACCTGGGGATGACAGAAGGTGCAGTGAGCTGAGCTGAGCAGCACTGGGCAGCACTAACAGGCACAGAAAGGCAGCTAAGAAAAGCAGAGGTGGAAATGCTTATTTTTTTTTTTTTTTTAAACATCTTGAAAATTCAGCCACTTGGTAAACGGTGTAATGAATGCTTTTCTCTAAGGTTCTAAAGCCCAGAGAAAGCTGGTTCTGTTTTCTGTATATGCCTCTCAAATTATAGTCCAAGGTGCAGAAACTCGGGACATCTTTGTTGAGATGTCTTCTACTGATTAATTTCTTTTAATGAGTATACAATGAGATTATTTTTGCTAATCAGTGCGGAGATACCCAATAGTGACTGTGGGCAGGCAACTGTTAATATACTTCAATTGTTCAGCTTGTGGAACACATCTCACCTGCAACATAATGCAACATGATGGCTCCTTTTACTCTAGTTAACCGAGCAGCAACTCCCATTTTGTGCCAGAATAAGTTGCTTCCATTTAATTTTCATTGTGCAAACCAAGCTACTTGTTTTCAGGATGCTGCAACTGTTAATACTGGGGTAAGATTTCACCACTGCATTTGTATTTGACATGAATCAAACAGAAAAGAGTGTGCATGAAAGTGCTAAATTAGTTTTGAGGTCATCAGTATCTGATTTAATTAAGTCATTGACCATAAGGGATGTACGGTTAACAATCCATGGATGAAGATTCATTTTAGACAACATCGTAAGTACAGGCATCCCTTTTTTTTTAAAGATAATGTGGCAGGAATCCAAATAGCTGCTCTAATGTGAATCTTGGAGACAGTGGAGAATAATGTGATTTTTAGGTTTCTATATTTCCATGTAATGACAGATGCAGTCAAACAGGAGTTTCCTGTGTAGTGATTTTTCAGAGTTGTCGACTGCCAGAACAGAAGCTCTCATCACCCATTCAGGGTTTTTGCTCTTAATGGCAGTGATATGCAATATGCAAACATGGAATGAAATGATGAACACGAATCCATCTGCAAAATATGATCTGGCAACAAGGGAATTCTCCCTCTGTAACATGTCCCTCAGATTTTCACTGCTCGAACTTGGGGAAAATAAAAGGGAGGAATGATAAAAATGGCATAAACAGCAGAAAATGATGTGCTTAATAAAAATGCACTAATGAGTTTCCAAGTAATATAACTGAAAGTAATTAACACACTCATAAAAAAAGAAGCAAAAGCAAACTTTAACTAAAAAAAATTAGGAAAGTCCCTTATAATGAGCGTGGAGAACTGCCTTGTATGATGTTCTAAATTAGTTACAGAGAAATTAAATTCATCTACAACAAGTGATCAAAGGGAAGAAATATAACAAGATTAAACAACAATGTGCTGGGAGCATTTACAGTGACACACCTTTACTGGGCTGATTCTTGTACCAAACCTGAGCCTGCAGATGCATTTTGACTGCACAAGCAGCCCCTCCATGTAAGTCCCCATATGCTGCATCTCCTGCATTCACCCACAGCATTCAGGGAGCAGCACTTGCATTCACCTCAGCAGATATGCAAAAAAATCTCACATAACATAAAGTTTCACACATTGCTTTTGGGACATACTTTGCTAACTCAGCTATCGCAGTAATTGGTAATTTAATTCTTGATGTCTTGCTAAAAAATCAGCTATAATTGGTTATAGAATGGGAAAAACAACAGAGCTGAGAACTGACCTAGTGTTCCTTACCTTGTTCCCCCTCCAGGACCAATTTCACCTGTCAACTGATACAGTTTGTCTCACACCGTCTACTCTGATTTAGCACCAGGAACATTTGTGGGTAGTCAAAGTGGTCTGAGATGGGGTGGTGAGCAGCCAACTCCCTTCCCTGTTGTTGGCAGAAGTAACTGGAACAATTCAGCTTCCAAGACAAGGACATTCTTGGCAATGACTTTCTGATTGTCCCAATAAGTTTTTGGGAAGAAGGGGTTATATTCTTCACATATGGTGGGGGCTGGGTTTGGTGAGGACTGCATCCATAAGAATACTGGAGAAAGGTTCAAATTACAAAAACTATCATCCATTTTCTGTAATCCACTTTCACTGCTCTGTTTATGCTCTGCAACGACAGAGCTGCTCTTTCTTTCTTTCTCCTACTGTCCTTCATCTGCCACTGAGAAACCAAAGATGACAAGTTTCACTTCATCTGCTGAAAGTCAAAGGCTGAAAATCTACTGGATGCAGGTGCATGTGGTGAAGCTTGAACCCCCACTCTTTTCTTGAAGGTCATTTGGTTTAAGAAATCAGTGAACCATAAAGCAGGTGGAAGGAAGCAAGTCCTTTACCTAACATGGGCATCTAATGTGGGTTTTACATGGGCTGCCCAGTCAATCAATTCCCTTGAGTGTCTACCCTAGCCCTGAGGCTGAAGGGGAGAAATGAATGCCTTCAAGGCTTCCTGATGTCCCTCCAGCCCTTAGGAATTTATTCCTCCAATTCACTCCCTCCTTGCAAAATGGGTAGATTTGATTTCTGGTCTGTTTTGCTTCAGTTCCCACCCACCAGAAAGTTTGTTTCTTTTTCCCTGTTGGATTATAAAGCTGTCTGCTATCAAATCTCTCTCTTTCACATATGGACGTGCAGAAAATAATAAAGTCAACTCTTCACCTTCTATGGGATAAACTAAGTTGTCTGAGCCCCTTAAGTCTCTGCAAGACAGGCTTCCATCATTTTGGTCTATCTCAAGTCAGGTCTTAATGTGTTCACACAAGGATTTGCACCAGATTAACTAAATTGGTTTAAAAATGAATGAAGGTGAACCTTTGTAACCTTCCAGGACAGAAAATACTGACACCTGCTTTACATCCCTGCCCTAGGGCTTTTCCATCTGTTGTGTCATCTCTGGCACTGCCATCACACCACAACCACTGGTGCTCGTGGGGCTCCTGGCTGCCTGTCACACCAGCCCTGCTCAAGGGCCAGCAGGGAGGAAACTGATTCAAAGAATAATCACTTTGATCTCTTTTCATTAGTCAAGCTTTGCATTCGAATCCCCTGTTTGAAGCTGTAGATGGAGACATAATGTGAGCTGGCTTCAAGCCAAGCAAAGGTTTTTCTTCCCTCTCCTTCCCTCCCTCCTGGTGTGTCCATGCTTGTCCTTGGCTCTGGGCCTACCCAGCCCATCCAATTTGCTGAACTTGAATCTTCAAGGACATCTCCTTTCACATGACTGACTCCTGCAGTCCTTGCTATGCACTCGTGTGGTTTTACACACTTGCCCTCACGCTCCTTCCTCTGCCCAGCAGCCTGCAGGACATGTGTCCTCACCTGTCATTCACTGAGCACAGGGATCTCATCTGTGCACTCACTACCTGCTGATTTATGTATTATTTACACATAACTTACATGTTTTTAGATCTCTTATATATGTGTATCTGCACATTATCTGTATATATAATGTATATATGTATGTGTATGTATGGTTTATATACCCACGATACAACAAATGATCTGAACCCAGCAGAAAATACAGCTCAGGCTTGAAGAGAGCACATGCAGAAATAAAATTTTGCTGGTTTCCACATCTCTCCACTCTTAGGATTTCATCTGTGGGACTCATCTTCCCCTTCCTTCATTCATTTCATTCAGCTCCTCCTCCCTTGCTCTTTCCCTTCCACCTCAGTATTAGCAGCAGAAAACCCTTCATTTCAAGCTGTGCCACTCGCTTCACTGCCTTCTTGACTTTTGATCTCTTCAGTACCTGAAAATAGTATTTTTTTTCTCCTCAGTCTCTTAATTTCTGTCCTCCTAGGTTAAACAGCCATATGTGTATCTTCATTTATTCACATTATAAGATCCTTACATCACGGTCAGCTGCTTACACACTGACCATTTCTGTCAGTCTGCAAGAAATCCTTCAGTTATTTAAGCGTTATTTAATTATATTTGCAGGAAAGCTTCTATTTAAACTAAAGCTGTACAGTGTCATATTGAACTGCTCTTCAGATGATTCACATGTTTAAAATCAAGTAATGGATTACTATTTTTTGCCTTTTTTCTTTTCTTCTACCAGGCTTAAGAAACTGTCCTCTGAAAGAGCAATATATTTAATTTTCTTTCATTCAGGTAAGGTAAGTTCTTTTAAGATCATCGAGTCCAACCATTAACCCAGTACTGCCAAACCCACCACTAAACCATATCCCTCAGTGCCACATCTACTTTTAAATACCTCCAGGTACTGGTGACTCCAACACCCCCCTGGTGCAGCCTGGTCCAGTGCCTGGCAATCCTTTTGGTGAAGAAATGTCCACTTTCCTTGGGGGAGAGCCCCTAATTCCTACATGATCATATCTCAGTAAAACAGTAAGTTCTGAAGCAGTTTCTAAAATGTATAAAGCTTATTCTTTGCACTGATTTTTTTAGACTGTCTTCAAAGTATGCACTGCCAACAAAACTAATCTCCCAATTTTAGACAACCTTATTGCAAAAGTGCTGTCAGGTCAAGGGGATTTATCTTCTTCTGTCCTTCAAACATATAATAACCACAAAGCACCCACATTTCCCCACTTCCAGTCCCATACATTGTCTTGTCAGCATATGCAGCCTTCTCTGCTCTCAAATTGCATACATTACAGGGCCCATCCATTATCTAAAGACCTAGTTCGTGGATACACTTCATTTCACCAGCTCCCAACTCAACTCATATCTCAGAAGAAGACAGAAAGTGTAATACCTTCTCGCCTAACACCTAATGACTCGCTTTCTGTCACACAGAACCTTGCCAGAGGGGCTTGATGGAGAACTGCAGCCAGGCTGTTATTTCCCTAAACACTCATTGCAAAAACATAACTTTCCCTGAACATATACCCATGCACAGCCACAAAAATGGACTTATAACTCAGCCCCTCTGGCACATGCATATTGTTTTAAGATGAGTAACAAATGACTCCTATTCATCTGTTTGTGACTGATAGTCCTACATTATCCATCGAGACAGAATTTTTGCTGCCTCCTTACAGACAAGTGGCAGATAAAGGGTAAAGAATCTCAGCCCTGTTGAATTTGATGGGAAAACACCCCCTGTTTTAAGTGGCACCAGAATTTCTGGGAAAAGCTGCACCAGTGACACAACTGAAAGCACAGAGAGAGGGACACAGGAGCTGATGCCATAAATCATTACGAGTCCAGTGGTCTCTGCTTGCTTTAATGCTTTGTAATAGTGCAGCAGATGTACTAACTGCAGGCAGGTGGCATCATGTATAGCTAAGGTGGCCTGACATTTGCTTTTAGAAAGCAAGATGCTGTAAAAACATCTCTGTAAGATTTTAACCATTTAGGATAAAATATTACAAGAATTCCATGAAGAACGGGTGGAGAACAAGAAAGAAACTGGGAGAAAATGCTATATTCTCTGTCTTCAAAGACCCACTGTGGTGAGACACCCTGTAGACATCATCCTCTGGGTCTGCTCACTGGTGAGGTCAGGGTAAGTCACTTTGGAGTGGAGACATGCCCTTTACCATGCCAGCAGACACACGTCAGAAGCTGGCCAAAGCTGGGCACGGTCACGCTTGGGCTGACTGAGCAAGCAGAAAGCAAAATGTGGTTGGGAAAGATAAGCTGCATGTGCACCAGGGGAGGTGGTAGGTGGTCCAGCGAGGGAGGATGTTCAGTGCCTTGCCCTTCACACTGGTGGCACAGCCCAGGACTGCATTGTGTGTCAGGCCTGGATAAGCCCCTGCACCTCCATCTGGGGAGATAATAGGGCTATAATCTGAGAGGCCTCCTAGGACGTGAAAAACTACCCCAAACCTAGGTATAAATTGTGTCTGCAATTCCACATTGAGGTGAAGAGTGATAACTTCAGACGTAAATGTAATTTTTGGCATCACTTGACATGAAGCATATGACCATGCCACATTATTTTAATTTAGCACTTTTCTATGACCTGCTGGAATGACAGAGGTTTACCCCTTACTGAGAGATTGTATCACGCTGTTCCATCAAAACCAATACAGTATTTGAAAGAGGAATGTGCAACCCACACAGAAATATGGTGAGAGAAAGTTGGTTTCTTGTAGCTCTAGAGGAGGAAAGGGAAGAAAAGCAGAGTCAAGAAGTGGGTATTCACTGCTCCTAACACAGCAGCCAACTCAGCAATTAAAGTAATTTTAGTTTGTATTTTAGTGTGTTTTATTCCAAAGCTGCAATCCAAATCAGAAATCCTCACTACTTGCAAAAATGGGTACCTCAATTTAAATTCCTGAACCCTGCCTTGTCCAAATGGGAAGTGCTTTTGTGTGAAAAGGCCTGACTTCGTTCAGCACTGCTAGGAGAGTCAGCCTTCCCTCACCAGCATTTCTGACAGCAGACCCTGAAACATCCTTTCCAAAACACAGCTTCAGCCATGCTGGGCTTCACTTCTGTCACCCCCTACTGTCATTTTAATATGAAGAATAAAAAAGGAAACATCCCCAAACTTCTCTCATTTCCTGGCATGGCCCAAAGGAGGTCATGTTGCACTTTTTCCATGGCTCTGTCTCACAAGCCACTCTATAGACAACAGTAGATTAATTATAACCACGGGTTTAGCAAATCCCCATGACAAGACATCCTTATTGTGGCTGAGGCAGCGTGTGCTGAAATGATAGGGAGGAAATCTGCTCCTTTCCCACATCCAGGTCTCTTGGTGGGCTCAGCACAGTGGAAAACCAGCACTGCTGCTCTCACGGAGCCAAGCAGGGGATGCTGAGGGCCTGAGGTGACTTTGCAGCTGCAATGTCATCTGTGGTGAGGGCTGGGGTGACTGGGATGAGAGAGAACGAGCAGGGGGAACTCTGCTTCATTTAGGGTTCATTCAACTGACCAACACTTTGGATGCTTTGATAAAGAGAGACCATGAGAATCAGAGCAGAGACAAATCAGGCCCAAGGAAAACTGAAAAGAGATAATTTAATCAATGACAACTATCAGGACTCCCCCATAGCATTCTTTCACTGTTCATCTATATTCAGAGATGGAACAAAACAGTATCTCCTTCCTGGGCTCTCTCCTTCCTGAGCTCACAAAAATAGTTCTGCTAGTTAAAAATTTACTGACTTAAGTTACAGGATGAGTACCTTCAGATACCAGAAACAAATCTGCTGAAAAGGGTGAGATTTGCTTCAAAGCAAGTCCTATGGGCCCACCTTAGGTTCTGGGTGAAGGAGGGGAGCAGTGTTCACATGTTGCATTCACTGCTATGATTTATCATTCATTCTCTGCTGTCTGCATTTCCCTGATTTGCTGAGAGCATCCTCACCAACACCAGTTCTCGACCTTCTGAAAAATGTGCTGTTTCTTCCCTCCTCCAAAAATCCTTCCTAATGACCTATCCATATTTGTCTTGCCTGTTAAGACAACTTTTAATGGAAAATGCCTGCTTCGAAATGATATTGAAGAAGTATTCAAATTCAGCATTTAAAACTGACAAAAATATTTTTGGATGCCACATTCACTTAGGAAAAACGTTTTCCAAATACGTTTCCCAATTAAGTGTTTGGGGAAGGCTAAGAACTCTATTGACATTTTTAGAATAGAATATTCTCATAAACTGCATTTCAAAGTGAATTCTATGTTTCAATGAAAAAATTGATATAGATATAAAATCTATGGGTTTATTGAATACTATGGGTTACAAGAAATTAGCTGGTTTTGGAATTTTACTTGGTGAAATGTTTTCGTTTCACTTTGGTTTCTTTCTGGCTTTTTAAGTTCCATGTGAAGAAAATTACATCTGGAGTCTACTTGAAAAGAGAGATTTCCATTCTCTCCCATCTTTGTTCAGCCAGGAATTCATAACTGTTTCCATTTATTGGTTGTTTTACTCTGAACTTGGCAGGTCCCAGCCCCAAGCCAAGACCACCAAAGGGAGGATCTTCCAGCCAGTCAAGGTTGAGGTGCTACACCAGCAAAACACATACAAGACACTTACTTTGCTGTTGCTTTTTTTGGATTAAAAAAAAAAATTGCTAGTGTGGTCTGTAAAGACTTCCATCAATACTAAATTCAAAGGGAGTTTATTAGTTCATTTTACAACCAGGAAAAATGTCCAAAGAACTTAATTCCTCTCTTCGCTCCCCTGAGCAAAGCAAGAAGCTGGCAACTTTCCTCTTTGGTTTTGAAACAATGCTTTCCACTGAAGCATTTAAATGAAATCTAATCCTGCCCACTTTCCTATTTTCTTAGCTGTTATAAAAGCTTATATTAATACACACAGTCCATTTGATGTGTCCTTTAAAAGGCAAACAGTCCTTTAGTACAGCGTGAAGGAAAAGCTCCAGCAAACAGCACGTGTTTTTTGGATTTTTTTTTTTCAGTTTTGAGATTTTTTTTTTTACCTTTCCACATGGTCAACGTTGCCTGCCACACCGACCCCTCCAATGGTATAAATTTTGCCATCGTACACCAGACTGTTATGTCGACACCTTGGCACTGTCATGCGGGACACGAGGTTCCAGTTATCGAGCAAGGACATGTAACACCAGACATCAGCCAGCGTGACACCCGACTCCATGCCGCCTGGGGAGAGAAAAGGGGAGAGTTACGTGAGATCCTGCAACGGCAGCAGCTCTGCACGCAGCAATCAAAGCCAGTTACAAAGTAAAAACTCTTCAAATGACATTTGACTAATTAAAATAAATCACCCTCAATACTGAGCATCTGTTCCGATGATGCATATCTGTGTCATTTATTCATGTGCCCCAAAGGCTGGGTTTTTTTTAATAAGATGGTATGAAGAAATCAAGATGTCAGACTACGAGGGACACATACATAAGGGGATAGACCCTTTTCAGTGTTCATAAATAACTTCCAGTCTATTAAATTACTGCAATGCTTGCAGGAAGGTGGCTGAGTCTATCTTGGCTTGTGAGACACAGGCCAGCCTGAAACCTAAAATGCTTAATACAGTGATGGATTGAAGCAGCACATATATGGGCACAATAAAGTCAGTGCTTGCACTGTAGGCTTAATTTCTAATTTTCAGGGACAAATTTCTTATTTATTTTCATTTGCAGATAAAAGACAGAACCAGCTGTACCACTCCTGTAAAACAGTTCAAGATGATCTTGTGACAATATTTATTTTGGTCACTTTTAGCCTTCTGCTTGAAGCTTCCAAGGTAGCCACTTAGTGGGTGTCTTACTATCCTGTTTTGAAGCACAAAGAGGTGAAATTATTTATTCAGGACCACACTACGAGTCAGGAAAATGAACTAAACACAGTTCCATGGTTTAATGAGCAAACCAGACTTCTTCCTTGGTATTTTGCTCTCCAAACCTATGCTATGCAGTGCAAGGTCCAATACTTGGAGCTTGCAGCAAACCATTCCCACTTCTGTTGGTTCCCCTTCCTTTATTCCTGTGTCTTCTACATTTGAGCAAAGCAAAATATCAACTGACTCTCAGCTACATTTCTTATTTCAGCCACCAAGTACCATCCAGTCACTCCTCCAGATTTAAGGGAAAGAGCTGACATGAGCTTTGAAATCAGGATTCTCAGCTTTTGTTATCAGGTATGGCACAGCCTAAAATGGCTGTACATATTGGAAAGCACCTCAGTGAAGAATAACTAACAGCCAACATCTGACAAAAGCCTCCCCAGAAGAGTTTTGATCCAGCTGCTCTCAAGCATGGGCAAACAAGCATGGGGAAAAAAACATCAAGAAATAATTTCCAATCAATTCTTAGGGTCTCTATGCAGTATTAATGGAATTTAACACCATAGGCAGCAATTTACTGCAGAAAATGCACTGAGAGAGCTCGGCAAGGGAAAGGCAACAGCTGTAACCCCTTTCTGGTACAGATGCCAGGTGCATCTGTGCTCCCAAAGACATCCTCAGATCACACACATCCGCACCTCCCTGCCCAGCCTCCTCTTTTAATCATCCAGCCTCCACTCAGCTGCTATCAGAGCATCCTTGCATTGTCTGGTGGGAATTGCTTTTCCCCCCTCTAGCCAAGCAGAGGTACCAACAGACTGCAAAAATCCAGATACTGTGATGCTCAGGGCATGGTGTCGTCAGATACTTTGGGAGTTAAAGCCTTTTAAGGAGTGTGGTCTCAGTTTCACCAAAACTAAGAAGATTACAGGGCTAGTGAATACTGTCAGAAGAGAGGTTTCAACAAGTACAAAACATGAATGCTCCTGTAAGCAAACACTTTAAGTGTAGGTCACATATTCAGCAGTTCAGTCTGTCTGTCTCAAATTCCATAACCTACCATTTAGATTCATCTACAGAGAGTATTTTAAATTGTGTTTCTATGGCAGTGAAACCTCTTTGCATGTTTGATGGTTGTCAGACCTATTTTCTTCACGTTGCAACTGCAAAATTTTGTTGTTGACTGCTCTGAGAGTATGTTAACACCACAGAGACATGGAAAATGATAAAAGCAGGGAAATCCCTCTCTCCCAACATCCTTCCATTTTTCCCATTTCTCTTTTAATTTTTTTTTCTCCTCATGAGTAGCTGGGTGAAACTCCAGCAGGTCCTGCTTTGTCTGGGCTGCCTGTATTGTAACTTTTCTCCCAGTCCAGTAAATCTGGGGATTCTTCATGGATCAAGAACAACCCTCTAGAGGAGTACTGAGGGATACTGGTGGACAAAAAATAGGAAATGACCCAGCACTGTCACTTACAGCCCAAAAAGTCAGCTGTATCCTGGCTGCATCAAAAGTAGCATGACCAGCTGGTGGAGAAGGTGATTCTCCCCATCTACTCTGCACTTGTGAGATCCCACCTTGAATACAGTGCTCAGCTCTGGGGTCCCCAGCACAAGGAGGACACGGACCTGCTGAATTGAGTCCAGGGATGGGGTGTGAAAATGGTCAGAGGGCTGGAGCACCTCTCATATGCAGACAGGCTGAGAGAGTTGGGGTTGCTCATCCTGGAGAAGACAAAGGGGGCTGGGCTTGTAAGAAAGATGGAAAGAGGCGTTTTATCAAGGCCTGTAGTGACAGGATCAGATATAAGAGTTTTAAACTGAAAGAAGGTAGATTTAGATTGGACATAAGAAAGAAATTTCTTACACTGAGGGTGGAGAGGCCATGGCACAGGTTGCCCAGAGAAGCTGTGGCTGCCCCATCCCAGGAAGTGCTCAAGGCCAGGTTGGATGGGACTTGAAGCAACCTGATCTAATGGAAGATGTCCCTGCCCATGGAAGGGGGGGTTGGATTAGGTGATCTTTAAAGGTCCTTTCAAATCAAAACCCTTCTGTGGTTCTGTTTCTACAGAATCTGCTGCTTACCTGAGAGATAGATGTTGTCTCCAGCGCTGACCACGCTGAAAAACTCTCGATCATAGAAGGGCAGGCTGGCCAGTGGGTACCACTTGTTGTTTTGAGGATTTAAGCAAGTGACTGCTGTTAAAGCACGTTGGTTCATGCCAATCATCTGGCGACCCCCAACTAAGACTATTACCTCAGCTACTCCTAGGATTCAAGTAAGAAAAATAGTATTATAAAAAAGTGGCATCTCTCAACCAGGCAGGAACCCATCCAAAAATACTCAACAGTCAGGGAAATTTTAATGTATCGTATATAAATCTGTTTTAGAGTCTGCAATCAAACCAAGAAGGGTGAGAAAAAACAGGAATGTGTGTAGGGGGAGCAGTGGGTGAGGAATGACACTATGAACACTCTTGGGAGAACCAGGGAGGGAGAATGCCATCTGGGCAAAACTTGGGGGGAAAGAAATAAAAAGGCAGTTCCAGGTAAAGATGTCCATTCATTTCAACAGTCTTTGAGTGAGACTTGCAGGTAGCAAATTTCTCTTCCATTGAAGAAAATGGGCATTTTGTCAAGGATTGTGATGGCTTTGGAACTTGGTCATTATCCAGGAAAAGCATGTTTGGGCTTTAACCTGAAGAAAGTCTTCTCTCATTGAAAGCCAATGTCTGGAGAAAGTGAAGCTATGATTATGGATCTTCATCCTGATATTCTTTCTGCATGCATTCTATTAATACATAATTTTATGGTGTGGTGCTTTTTTGCCTTTTTTTTTTCTTTTTTTTTCAGAGAAAGCAGATTTCCAAGACCAAGATAATATGTGCAAGTCGTGGATCATGGTCTTGGTCTGCAGGTGCTGGGAAACATGATGGAGATGGCCCCTGCCTTAATATATTTATTAACTGAGCTTTATCTGTGCTTGAACAGCTCCCCCAAGCCTGTAACATGCAAGGTATCCAGCAAGCCAAACCGTCTGTTCATGCAAACCTTTCAAGTCTACATCTCCGAGCTTTTAGTCCCACTTCACAGCCATGGCTGAGTCCTGTCTGATCTCTGTGTTACTCCAAACTCCTCTCCAGACTCGTTCCCACAGAGATGGGTCACAGTGTAACCCTGGGATGTTTCCTGCCTCTATCCAAGAGTCAGGTGCTGGGGATGGTTTGGACTTGGAATTTAGCTCAAGTGTTTTGCTTTTTTTTTTGCAGCAATTGGAAGCCTCTGTGCAATGTGGTGCCAGGAGAGGTAGGGTCAGAAGGACCAGGAGGCCACAAGCTGGAAAAAATCAAGAGTTTCAGGAGCTGTCTCCTGACTGGAGCCATTGCTGTGATGTTTTACAGTTCCCAGCCCACAGACAAGTGTGCACAGGTGCGGGGCAGGAGCGAGACTGCCAGCAAGAGGGATTAGGAGCAGCAGCCGAGAGAAATGCGTCTGCAGAGTAATGGATTATCGTCATACTTCATTAGCATTTTCAAAAAATATATTTTTGTCATTCAAGCAAGGTTACTCTCTTAAAAGTTATTAAGATAAAGTGCTGTACAGTTTAAAATAAATATTTCTCAGTAACAAGAGATCATTATTTTTGTGCCATACCAGAAAATTTAATCACCTGTGCGAGACATAACTTGATTATAATCAATGACCTCGACAGGGCATGCGACATGCAGCAACGAGTCCACAAAGGGTGTTTAGAGATCCTTTGTGCCTCCATGAATGCTGTTGATATGCAAAATAACATGATTCTATATAATTAGACTCTGACCTAAAAAACTATAATCACCCTCCTTTACGCTGAGAGAATCACTTTTCCCTCATCAACAAGCTTCTGGAAATGGATCACATTACACCTACAATTTTATATACATAAAATAAGCACTTTTCAAAAATCCCTTCAAACACCACACCATTAGTCGTCTTCAATGAAAGACTTTTTAGGGTAGATTGTTATTGAAAGTCCTCTACACCTCGTCCTTCTGAAAGGTGCCTTGATGAGGCAGTCTCCTGAAGCTGCAAATGCTGTGGTTTGATATGCCATCTCCGTGCCACATTAGCATCAGTGGCAGTGACAGAAAGTTTTGTCTGGTTTTCTGTTGTACTTAAGGGAGGCAGAAGTACAGGCAGCATGTTAAAACAATTCACCTTCTTCATCAGAGTCCTTCTTGGATGTAGTTTTCCTACATGGTATCTGCACTTTCTGTTCCGCGAATATTTAGGGTATTTCTCACATCACCATGATATGGGCTCAGCTGGCAATGTGAGCACTTAGGGTTTTCCCATGCATTTTTCCAAAAAGGAAAAAAGGGTGTGAAACTTTTCAAGAAGACTCAGTTCTTCATAGATGCAGGGTTTTAAAAGGGAATATGTTATGTATGATCCATTTGTTCTGGAGGCATCAAACAGCCTGATATGGCACTTATCAGTATAAAAATACTGTATTTACATCAGCCTCACCATATAAAAATATTATACTTACAAAGAACTGTGAAAGTGAAGGTGTTTGATGAATATTAGACAGATCCTCCCCACAAGAGGCTCCATGGCAAGAAAACAAATTATTCACCTATTTCTGCAACTACGGAAACTGAGGCAAAGAGGGCAAGAGGCTCACTTTCAGGACAACAGAGGAACATTACAGTCTCTGACTCTAAAGATAATTCCTCTCATTTAGGTTCTTTTTAAATCCCAATTCAGGAGCATATATCTGAACACCCATGCCCACCCGTAGGGAGAGGCTCCTAAATTCTGAAGGAAAGCAACAGTGGAAAATTGAGATTGAAATATCACCAGGTTCTGGGAAGGAGCCAAGACAAGGAGCTGGGGTCAGTGCCCTGTCCCAGGGCATGCCCAGGAAATGTGGAACCAGGGGCTGGTGCTGTTGCAGGACATTTTGCTTTACCTGCAGAGAGCCTGGGCCGGGTCCTCGGTGTCTGCATCTCCTGGCGGGCGTGTGGCAGCATGTGATAGCGTTTGGCTTCGTTCACCAGATCCCGGCAAGCCTCCGAAGACTTTATCAACTCCTCATTGTCAACAACATTCAGCAGATAGCTGGGATGGATGAAGGGGAGCCGCACCACCGCCAGCAGCTCCGCAGCATACTGTGAGAGGGAGAAATGATAACACATGCAGCCTTCATGTCAGAGTTCAGCCACTTGGCATCTCCACTTCCTTGCCTGTAAACCAACCCTTGTCATCCAGCCTGGAAAGACACTTGTCATGGATGCTGCATACAAGCCCTGCCTAGTGAATGGGTGGACAGAGCACCCCTCAGAGCTCCCTGGCCCAGGCTGGGTTTGGTCCCAGAGACCAAAAATAATCTTCAGAAGGTGGCAACTTCTGTTATATAGCACTGTATGGAGGAATCTTCTGGAAATAAAAGCTCATTCTGAATTCAGGTTGAATGGAATACCTTGTGCAGTGGAGACATGGAGTGAACATGTGAGTTATCTGAATTAACCTTGAAATGTGAATATGGTTGTTGCACTGTAATAAAATCCCCAAGCAAGTATTTTCTGGCACTATAAATGTGAAATAGAAGCCATTAAATAGGGTAGATTTCAATAACTGTGGTAGAGCCTGAATGATGTCAACCAATTGCTAAATTTTTTTCAATTAGTAGAGTTTATTTGTTGGTGAAACAAATTATGTAGCTCTAGCTTTGAGGGAAGTCTGACTCCAGAGGGTGCTGTAGAAATACTCACAGTATGTTTCATCTTCTAAACAAATACATTAAACCTCAGAGGGTAAAGGACACCTGAGCAAATGAAGCTGTCTGTCACCAAACACAGCTTAAAGGAGAACAAAACCCCAAGAGACAAAACTGCAATCGAAAAAGCAGGAGTCCATCCCCACATTATTCTTTTTATATTTAGCTAGGTATATCACAACACTGCATGAGAATGCAGTGAAAAGCAGAGAAATGGGAAAAAATGGAACTCTAAATCAAGGCACACAAACAGGATGTAAACTAAGGGTGAGCAGCAAGAAAAGATAATCATCTGTTGCAATAAATATTCATACAGTGGCAGCATCCAAAGATCCCAACTGGGATTGAGGCCAGGATGCAAATAAATATTCCTGAGGTCCGTGCTGGTCCCAAGAAACTCTGGGCGCCTGCAGCATCTGCTGGCCTGCAGATGCTTCTGGTCTTCCAGAAGCCACTTGGCTCTTACTTTCTTTTTCAGCAGCATTGCCTGTCCCTGCAGGGTGTGAGAGCCAAGTCGCAGCAGGAACAGGAGCAGGACCAGGGGCAGGAGCAGGAATGGGAATGGAGCAGGGGCATAGTGATATGGCCTGAACTGGGTAATGGGCTGGCCAAGCAGGTGGGGGATGCAGTGACACCTGTGAGAGCTTCCAGGGCTTCCCCTTTCCACACCCAAACTGAAGAGGCAAGTTTAATTTAGAAGGAACACAAAGGATGTCTCCTCCAAATTCACAGTGCTCTCCTACTGGAGAGCCACATCAGCATGGTGCAAGCTCTGCCAAAGCAAAAATGCAACAACCTGCTATGAGCTGAGCCCCATATGTGCCTGCAGATCTGTGGCCCCAAGAAGATGAAGGGTCTCAGACTGACTCCCAGTCCCCAGCTTATCAGCTCTCCTCAACACTAGAGCTGACAATTTTAGGCGCATCCTAAAGACTTGGAGCCCGGCCACTCGGAAATTGTTTGGGAATAAAAAAGATGTTTAGTGATGTAAAAGGGATAGAAAAGTGACAGTGCTTCTCTTCTGGGAAAAAACCACCCCCATGAGCAGTACATTCCTGACTCCTCCCTATTACCTCTAGTGTGGCACAGAGCCGAGTAGGGCTTGAGATCACCTCATAAACCTCAAAACATAAAAGAACAGACTCGTCCCTTGCTGAAATCCATTTCTGAGTGCTTTCTAGGAGGTACAACGGTTGCTCCTTCCCCGGAGCCACAAATGTCAGGCACTTGGCTGCAGATATCTTAATGTCATTACCTTGTAAGAGAGGAAGCAGTGGACATATGGCAGTGGGTGGCAAAGCTCTGACTTCAGGAAGTGCTTTTTTTAAGAAGGTTGGAGGCGTTTAACCTTACACGGGAGCCAAGACGAAACGTGGCATCGGGACAGGGGAATAATGCAGAGAGAGGGTACACTGCAGATGAGCGAGACAATCCCACAGGGGAAATTAATTCCCACTACAGGCTGCTCAGGGAGCAGTACAAGATGCTAAAGGGCAGTTTAAATAAAGTTGTAGAACACATGGAGTGTACACAGGAGCCAGCACCTTTCCCTGGAGCAGTGGGACATGCCAGATCTGGCTCTGGCAGTCCTGAGGTTGGTCTGCACTGGAAGCAGCCACAACACAAACACCATGTCCAAAAGCTGACTGCCAATTAGCATTGGGAGAACAGCTCCTTTCTGTCAGGGATGGACAATTCCCATGGGCCCAGCGGAGTTACTGCCTCCATTTCCCACCTTTCCCTGAATAAATGGGACAGCACTGCTCCCTGAGCACAGCCAGCTCTCCCTCTCGCTCGCCCACCTCGCTTTAATTAGATAAGTGAGAAAATGTGATTCTGTTTCTCTCCTGGATTCCTCCCCTCCTTTCTCTCCTCTTTTGTCTGAGCTCGTGGCTTATTTTGAAGGGGAATAATAATTAGAACATGTTGCTTCCTTTCATCAGCTTGAAAGCTGATGTCACATATCAAAACCGATGTCACTTTTCACTCTTATTCTTCCCTTTTCTCAAGCAGCTACAGAAAGCTCTGTGTGTGTGTGTGTGTGTGCCGACCACACGCAGCCACGAGTCGGGCTTGGTGCTGAGAGCATTAAGGGTACATAGAATTGCAGTGTTTTTCACCAAGGGATTTAAGAAGTACGAACCGTGGCAGCGTCTCCACAAGACAGAAGAAGCTTTTATAAAGCAAGCTCTTTTCACACCAGCTCTTTTAAGCACTATAGTCAAGGGTGAATTTCATTTAGCCTCACTGATTTAAGAATATTCAAGTGATTTAGGCAATCAGCAGCCTTTTTCTTTTGGATTCTCCCTTATGAAGACTTCCCAGCTCTGTTAGCTATGATTGTACTAAATATCCTGTTACTATTATCCTTTTCATTTAAGACTGGAATAAGCACCATAAAGCATTTCAACCTCCTTACCATCTGTTATTTGCTCTCCATTCTCCCTTGTCTTTCCATTGTGCCTCATACAGCTATGAAACATCTACTGCCCCTACTGATGTTACCAGTTATCACTAAAGCAGCAGAATACATGCACAGGGCACATTGCCAAATCCATCCACCTCGGGTCCCTGGAGTTGTGGTTGTTGCCTGTAACCCTGGGGATGTTTTCTTCTCCCTGCTTGGCTGCAGGTGCTGGCTGGACAAGTAGAAATATTTCTCGGGTCTTTGTTCACTTATGACTACTCTATAGCCTGCATCACACCACAGGGTGAAGGAGAGAATATTAATACACCTTCAGGGTCTAAAATTAGGAGTTACCAACTCATAAACATGTAGGACCACACGTCAGGCTCCTTGAGAATGGACACCATTATGCAAAAATCTAAATATTTATTGTTTAAAATGCTAGGAAAGTTATTGAACACCATCATGACTTTTTTTTTTTTCCCCAGGTGATGTGAACTGTTGGGTGAAGGGATCTGCTCAGGTTTTGCACCAGCAGATCTCATTCAGAAAGTCCTTGCTGAGTGATGCTGCCAGATACTGTGAATGGCCAGAGTAATTCTGCAGGAGCCAGGGCACTGCTGCCACAGGAGCAAAGTCTTTGTGGACAGTCACTGGGGACACAGGAGAGCAAAGGCTTCTAAGAGATGCTATCTGTCCTGCTTCAAAGCACATATTTCAGTGATTTTTTCACTGATTTCAGTGGCTGAACAGAAAGCAGGATCTTCCACCAGTCTGCAATCACAAGTGTGCTTCATATGAAACAGGGAGAGAAAAAGCTCAAGAGATCTTTTCTTTCCCTAATTAACTAAACATTTTCAGGGAGAGATTAAGCTCTAGATTCAGACACATAAATGGGTTAATACAAGCCAAGTATTTACTTGTCAGACATGTGTAAACTAATGTTATAATTAAGAGAGATTTAGTCAATGCACTTAACAGTCCCCAGAGCAGTGTGAGCTGAGAGGATGCACTGAGCACCAGGGGAAGTAGAGAATATCAATGTCCCCTTCTGGGCCACAACTGTGAGCCATCAGCTCCTGGGAAATAGATTGTGTTCTTTAGACCATGCCTCACACCATGGCACACTAAGATGTCTACAACCATATGTCATTCCAAATTGGAGGGCAATTAATTCCACCCTCTGGCAGGAATTTTTGTGTCCATTTGTCCTAGGTGTGCTCAGAAGGTTGTGATCATGCTATGAGGAAGCCTAAGTGTCACCACTGGGCCAGTGTTGACTCCAAGGAATATGTGATCAACATGATCAGCTATACCTTGAGGCTGACCCTTTCAAGCCTTTCCTCAATAACCTGCTCACACACAAGTTACTCCCATCTCATTAGGCAGGCCAGTGCTTTAGCAAATGAGACTACAAAAGCCTCTAATGCCCTTTTAAAAAATATTTTTATTCCCGACTGGTAGTCTGAGTGAGAACATTTACTTTGCTACACTTTTTATGACATTTCTTCTCCTACTGATTACATCAGTATTATGAATGCTTGCTTGCAAGTGGGCTTTGTTCTGGCATCTTCACAGTCTCAGTTACAAAACCCACTTCACTATCACATTTAAAATAATCTTTTTATTCTCAAATCTCTAATCCAGTAAAATCCTCACAAGTATTCTCCAAAAGGACTCTCATTGTACTCCTGCACAGACTTGGGCCACAACAGTATAGAGTTAGGTTTTAAAGGAAGTATGTCTACTGTTACAGAGTCATATTTCCTGCTCCTTAAATGCTCCACTGGAAAGCTCTCAAGATTTTTAACATTTTTGAAGTAATGCCCAAAGAGGTCAAAATAATGTTTCCCTTATGCCTTATAATTCATCTGTCTCTCTGGTTTACTGTTCACCCTACAAAGGCCCCTTTGTACTTTCTGCCTAAAGAAACAGGCTTCAGCTAGAAATACAAATACAGAAGGTAGATTACCCCCATCACAGTAAGGTTTTACTCCAATAAACTGCTGTTTCAGCCCTTTATGCATAATTGCAATAGTTTCAAAACAATATGAAGTAGGAATGTATTTGATTTGCATTGAAGGCGATTTATGTTGTCTTATAGGAGCCCTGGGTTCAGACTTGCCTCACATCATGCACTGTCCCAGTGTGAAAGCAAGAACCTCCTTGGATGGAGGGAGCCATTGGGGGCAGATCTGAAGCAGAACCAAATCCCCACTGCTTCAAAAAGACTCCTTCAAATGAGAACAGGACATGCTAATAAAAAACAACCTGGCTGTGGCCAGGTAACAAACTGCCCAGTGATCTGTGCTGATGGTGACAGCTGGGGATGTGGCACAGTGGCCTTGCAAGCTGGCATGCTGGAAAGGTGACATGAGTGGTCCCTCCCTACCACCATCTCCAGCCCAAACCAGGCTTACCCCACAACTAACCCAACCTGATACTCAAAATATAGTCATCTCTGAGTTTCCAAATGCAAGCCCAATAGGGAACTGGCTGGTTTTGGGAAGCCAAAGCTGTTGGTGCACTGCTTTGCCCTTCTCAGAAATAAGCCTTCTTTTGGCTAGATTTTTCCAGTGCTGCCCTGCTACTTGGTAATGAGGGGACTTGCATTGATATATCTAATACACTGTTTCCAGTAAACTCCTGCACATTCCTACACCCAAGGTCGTATCCAAGCCCAACTAAGTTTTCTGCTGCGCTTGGAGTACTTACTAATCACCCACATTGACTTCTTGGAATTGCAATCCTGCCTTGAGATTAAACCCAAAGACTTGGTAGCATGTCAGCCAACAGCCTCCTAATATCATGAGATAAACATGCGGCAGAAAATCTGGTTTGCAGGCACTGGGTTCAGCTGGTGGCTCGGTGGCAGGATGCCACGTGCATAAATCTCATGCCCAGCAAGAAGGAAAGAGCAGCCCCTCTGTCTTCCTGCAATCAGGTTTCAACGTGACATCTTTATGGCAGCACAGCTGACTAAACACTGTAATGTCACCAGCGAGCGGCTGTCCTGCTCTCCGAGCTGTTTGCAAAGCAGCTCTCGCCTCGCTATTTCCAGCAGTAATATGATGAGAGGCTTTTAAATGCACAGGAAGATAAATCATTGATCCATCACACTTGGAATCCGCCTGATACTAAGGATTAAAAACAACCTCACTCTTGCCATGCATTCCCCAGCTTGCTGACTAAACTGTATGAAATAAGTCCTCGAAGCTCCCCCAAAGAGTACCAGGGTTAAGTGGTGTTTCTTTGGCTTGCGGGGAGTCACCTATTCAAATACAGCAAACAATGCATCTCAAAAGCACGCTGCCAAACAACAAGACAGCTGCAGCTTCTCAGGTGCTTCACAGAACCAAGTAAACTCCTGATGCCTCCATCCCTACAACACACTGGCATGTGAATCCATGTGCCATACCCCTCTAAAATGTTTGACTACAATATAAAATAATTTTGTTTCTGGAGGTTGGTGCTGAATGCTGGGGCCACATGCAGCACCAGGCAAGGGAGCACTTGTGAGGAGCTGCTAGTGGATGTAGGTCTTTGTAAGGCCGTTGCTTCAGCAACAGCGAAGAAAGATTTTGTAAAAAAACAAGAAAATGTGTTGGAAGAGCTACAAATGGACTGATCAGACTGAGAGACAAGGGAGCTCCTCAAACCAATTAAAACTTCAGAGAAATAATTCTGTAGATTTTCTGTCAAGGGTATCCCTTTAAAAAAACTTAAAAGTTTAGTAGAGAGGGAATTTCAGGAACTGCTAATGTCACCTGCATTCTCTTTTTTATTTAATGCAGTTTCTTCCTCCAATATATAGCTAAGGGCATGTTCCTGCACTGATTCCATTTGTGCTGCTGCCTTTTCTTCTCCCTCTGTAAGCCCATATGGGAGCTGAGTGTCTGCAAAAGCTTCATTCAAATTGGAGCTCTTTGAGCAGCCCATCCCCGGGAAATCACAGGGGTTACTGCTCATCCCTTGCATTCTTCACTTTCAGAGAAATTGAAGCTTCTTGTACTTTCATTATGGCATCTTTCTGCATTTGTCTGCTCTTCCCACAAATGGATTTCAAAGTACCAGGGTAGTGTGAGCTTTTCAAAGAAGCCTAATTGAAGTGTTACAGAGTGTTAGTGCCTAATTCACTTAGGCTCCCTTGGAAGCATCCTTTTTCACATTTATTCCAACAGTCTTTGCTGAAACTTTATACCCTTGAGTACATTGATTGATCAATTAATTTCTTATTATGATGAATTAAGTAATTTGTGCATGTTGGTATTGGATATCAGCTTCTATCATCACCTCCTTGTCATCACAGAGAAGAGTTGGAATTGTCAGTTACCCGTCAGATTCTCCATTTTCCTGAAGTAAACTGCTCTTCTGCATGGAGACTCTTTAGAACGTGCCTGAGAAATAAGGGATCTTCCATGTGCTCTCTCACAGTCACCAACTCTTTTTCCTCTGCAGCGTCTTGCCTTCAAACTGCCATTCTATGTCACTGCCAAAATAGCTCCTGAGCATTTGTAGCTTTTTTTGACATAAATCCTCTTCTCCTCTCTCCATCACTTTTCCTTACCCTTAGTGACAGATACAGGGCTTACAGGTGGGCTTTGTGTTTTCTTAGTGTTAGACTAATTTGCCAAGTCTCAAATTCAAGCCAGTGGTCCTGACCGTTGTTATCCCCATGCAGCCTTCCAGGCAACCCCCCTTCTTGGGGCTTCAAACACTTGTAGACATTTATCCCTCTTTAGCTGTCATTAGGCCAAGTCATGCATATTCACATCTTTTAATCTTTTTTTTTCACATGAGTTCCTTCAGTCTTTTAATCATTTGTGTTGCTCTTCTCTAAATTACCTCAAATTTGTCTACGCATCTCTGGTTGACACCATGAAGATGATGTTTAGATAAATCTGCCTCTGAGGACTCAAGTTCATAAAAAGCTTGTTAATGCCTTTATGGTGGAGACATTTTGTATTGCTGCTGGACACCGTGATTTTTAAGGTTTGGGAAAAGGGCACATGATGATATCCTTGCAGAGTGCAACGAAAGGTGGCTGTCATTCAGCTGAGCCTCTTGTCCTTCATTCATCACTGCAGTATCTGCCTCTCTTCTAGCACTTCTCTGGGCAACATGTTGAAATGTTTGCCCTCTTCTCATGGCTTGTCCCTCCTCAGGGTGAGAGGGAAGCTTCATGCAATGGGGACTCTTGTCTGTAATTAATAAATCTGGTAGTATGTTTTTCTATTTCAGTGAAAACATACAACTTTGGACTTGAAAGAGAAAGTGGGAATACTTCCAGTGAGCTTTGGGATGTCTACGGTTTGAACAGGCAGCAAACTGCTACACATCCAGGCACTTCCCATCTTTCCCATCCCATGTGGATGCTGGGCATGGCTGCAGCTCTGAGCAGCTTTGGCAGTCGGCAGTAGCCATGGACAGTGTGGATCATTATCCACTGAATCCTCACAACAGCCCTCATGGGAGGCATCATTTCCCTCCAGCTTAAAGGGTAAGAAATGGGGGCAAAAAGGTGAAACAACCTGCCCAAGGCCATGCAGAGAGCTGGGGGATGTGCTCAGGTGAAGACTGTGTGGGGCCAGGCAGAAATCCTTCCTTGTTCAGGCAGCTCAGACCCTGCTGGTTTCAGATAGCATTATGCAATATATTTTTTGCATGAGTTCACTGGAGTTGTAATAAGCTTATCAAGGGGATAACTGTTAAGATAAACCCTACAATCTCATCCATCAGTCAGGAAGAGAAATAAATAGGAAAAAAAAAGAGTAGATTCAGCTTTCCCTGATGTGTCAGTCAGATGCAGGCTCTGCACTCAGTGACAGCAATCAGGACTCCTGCAACCAGTGCTCTGTGTCCATTGGCACAGGAAATTACCTACTAGTCCTGACCTCACCCCACAGGCTGCTTTCTCTGGCCAGACCACTTTTAAACTGCGCTACCAGCAGCACTAAACCAGCTACATAAATGTTACCATATGAGCTGGGGCACTGCTCCAACACACTAGGGGGATACAATTATTTACCAAATCCTGGTTTAACATGTCACTCTCTGAACTACCTCTTTGTCTTACGCAGGTGATCAGCAACCCTTAAAGCACTGCTGTTCTCTCTTTGTAACAAGGCTCAGACGCTGTCTTTTGTAATGCCACAGAGCACTTTTATGAGCACTGTTCATGTGAGCACAATGTGCACAATTAAACATCAGCCAGAGCACAGCTTTTCAACTTGCCTTCCAAGAAAATCCTGCTTCCTTCCCTGTCACTGCCCTCCAGCCTGGTGGGAAAGAATTAACAAAAGCAGAAACAGTCAGACATCTGAAGAAAAGCTTTTAGAATGGCAGAGAAGAGCAGGTAGACAGCAAACAACGCCCTTCCAGGAGAACAGGAGGCTCCGCTGGAAATCTCTTTCCCAGAGGCTTTCAGCAGGGATTGGGCAGGAGGGGAGGCAGTGATGGATAAGTTGTTGTAAGAGCACGGCGTGAGGCTGCGGTGGGGGAACAGCAGTGGTGAGATTTACTGTCCCCAGGCAGTGCAGAGTGACACAAAGCCATTACAGCACAAGGAGCTCTGGAGGGCTGCAGCTGCCCGGGGGCAGAGGGTGCTGATTCAGAGAGAAGCTCCTCTGCAGGGATGTCTCTGCTGAGAGAGCCCCTGCCAGGCTTGCCAGGGAAGATGGACATGCAGGTGAGATGAAGAGCACAGCCCTTTCCCTGTTTGTGCCAGACCTCCACCTTTGGGAGAATCACCCATGCAGGACTTGGAAGAAGCTGCCAAAGAGGCATTTTAGTTACCGGCCTTTGAAGCAATTGAAAATAAAAACGTGACAATAGAGCCTGAACTGTCAAGGTAAAGGGAGATGGGGAGACTGTGAAAAAAGGGGCTCTGGAAAGCCATGCCCTGAATGATTTAACTGCCAGCACTACTTCTGGGAGAGAGAAATAAAACCAGACCGGGTTACCTAAGGAGTGCAGTAGAGCTGGAGTGATGTCTTGGGACTGCTGCAATTCACAGCATCCATCGATCCTCCCAAGACACCACAACAGTCCTGGTGTCCTCCACCCCAAAGTGTCCAAAGGCAGCTCACAGCATCTATCTCCAAACTGTGAGTAAAATAAAAATATCCATGCACAGCTCCTGCAGGAAGGTTCCTCCTGAGTTCCTCATTGCTGCAGTTGCCCAGTTCTCCAAAGCTCTGAGCAGCCTGTGCATCTCACAGGAGCTTGGGCAGCTCTTGGCACGGCGGGCCATGCTGCACACCATGCACACATTTTTGTTCATTATCATCTTCATTAGAAATAAGATTATTTAGGTCTATCTTCCCTCCTATTCACCATGGAAGCTATTTGTTCCCAGGCTCTGAAAAGGCAGAAGTCATTATTGTAAAGATGGTACTTTTCATGGTAAGTGTGAACTCCTGCTTTTAAAAAATAAGTACCTATTTAACTAAGAGCTTTATAATAGATCAAGCAGTGCACAGAGTACTAAGAAAAGTGAGAGCTACTATTGTAATAAACTAGCTTAGTGGTAGGATTGGGCAGGAAAATAGTTTCATCTTGGTATCTTTAACAGTAATTTATTCAAAACCCTTATCTCTGGATAAATACAAATTAAAAATTAAAAGCTCCTGTAATGCATGAAACCAAAGCACCACAGAGAAATTTGGAGAAGCAAATAAAACTGCCATCATAAACTACAAAAGCACTGCAGAACCAGTACAGAGTGGAGGGAAACTCGGGAATAAAAAAAACCCCAGAAAAGCAACTGCAACACGAAAGGAAGAGAGGAGGGGATGGCGGTGGTGGCAGCAAGAAAAACTTCCACTTAAAAAAACAAATTCCCAACATTGCCTCAGCAGGATGCAGAAGGAAATATTTAAAACTGCAATTTTGAGAACATAACCCAGACTGTCTGCTGAGTGACACCTTCTGTTGGCACCAGGCAAACAGGCTCCTGCTGCAGGGTTCCTGAACTCCAGCCCCTGGGAATAGTCCCTGAGACCGTGTTCAGTTCAGAGTGGCACAGAGCCATCAAACTTCAAGCACTCAGGGAAACACTCTGTAAAGCTGTGTTTTTCAAGGCCAGCAAGAGACAAAAAGGTGTGCATTTCAGTAAATCCATGATACTGTGTGAATGTTTTATGCAGTAACAATGTTGGACAATGCTAAATGGCACTGCTGGCACATGGAGGAGGTGGGCAGAGCACGGGGTGGGTCCCCAGCACAGGACTGTCCTGCTGAGCCACAGCTCCTGGGCACACAGGACAGGCTCTGGCAGGGACCAGGAGCTCAGCTGGTGAAGCAGCACAGGCTTGGCCTGGCATGCAGTACCCCACTGTCCTTAATGCCCTTATCCCGCAGCCTGAGCAAGAGTTCCTATTTCTCCCACTTCAGAGATGTCTGAGGTGTGGATGTGCAGCTGCTCTGGATCCCATTCAATGACACATTTAACACCCAACTGCATGTTTAGGTGCTTGAATTCACATTTCAGTCAAGAAGGCACAGGCTGCCATGATGTGTGACAGCATCAGCAACATGGCCAAACACCTCCCTTGGTCCACGAGCAGTGTGGTCCATGAGCAACTGTCCACCTTAAAACAGCCAAAACTGTGATTGGGGGTGAACAGAAACATCTCTGGCCTCCAAAGAAGGGGAAAACAATCTTCCCCTTATGGGGTCTGAGCAGAGAACTGGCCTCCAAATGGAGAGGTGGGGGGTTCAGACCACAGAGTGGACTCAAGGCAAGTAGCAGGTTTTTAGATATCATCAGGGATGACCTGTGGTCCCAAGAACAATCACCAGCCTCCAGTCACTGCTTCTAGCAATATCTGGAGACAGCACCAGGCAAAGTTACAGACTCAGTTTCTTTAGACAAGAGCAGACTGCATAACTCATATGGTTGACGAAAGGCAAACTATAAATATATAAACCCCAAGGGATTATCTAAGCAGCTAATAAAGATACAGAATCTTTATTTTATGAACTGGAGTTATACTCATTCAGTATGTGGCATCAAAAGAAATACAGATTTTCTGACAGATTTTTTATTTCCTGCTGTTACTAAAATGCATCCTCTTAAAGCAGCATCTCACAAAACTGTAATTCTTCTCAATTTATCTCTGACTGTGCCTACAGTCAACAAATGGAGGTCCCATCTTTGTACCATGCATGACACAAATGAGATTTTCATTCTAAATGATCAGGTGTAGGGATCAGATTTTGAAATTACATACATTTTGTGTATAACCTGCATTCCATTTGTCTTCTTTTTTTTTTTTTTAATCTGAATTGCCCAGCCCATCTCCCACACATCTGTATGCTTAAAATTGCATGGAGATGGTTTCTATTCTAAAAGAGGCATTTAGGGGAATGGAGCACAGTGAGGTTGCTGAGATTAATTTTACCTGAGCTCTGATTGCAGCGTCCTTCTTAATCCACTTTATCACTGTTTCATACACCAGCTCCTCTGCTTTGGTGTTCAGGCTGTCATTGGACATGTAGGAAATGAAGTCGTCTTTTGAGATATTAAGGATCTCTTCTTGGTTTGCCACCTCTGGGAAAATTTGCAGGGCATAAGCTTTGGCCATGTTGTATAGTTCAGTGCACTGCATGGCTTCAGCCATGGCTAATATTCCTAAGCAGTTGCTAGCAGTCAGCTGTTTTTCTAAAAAAGGCAAAAAAACAAACAAAAAAGGCAATTGAGAATTATTAAATGCAAGATTCACATTTGTTCCAAGATCATGAGAAAAATAAGTGTCATAGACAAACCTCCAACCCTAATTATTTCAGGGAGTTAACTTAGAAGCAGCACTCTGGGTTAATTTGGAATTGGAGTTTAAAGTACAAAAATCTGCCTAACAAGTGAGATGGAGATGGTGAGAGAAATGCACTTTCTGAGTTTGCTTTTTGTGTAAGCCTCCACAAAGCACTGGGGAAACCTACTGACATAACAGTATCTGGTGCTTCCCAAGGGATGGGAACCCAGCCAAGAGACTGCTGCTGTTCCTACCGCCTACAATGTTGCTTTAAGGAACAGCAAAGATGTAAACGCCTGTGCAGACACTTAAGAATAAATGCAAACAGCACTAAGGACATTTCTGAGAATGCTGCAGTCACTTTATGATAATTTTTGCCCTGTTCTGCTACTAAGCTACTTCAAATAAAAAAAAAAATCCTCCCCCCTCTTTTTTTTTTTTTTCAAAGGAACTTTGTTGCTGCTGAATGTGATGACATCCCTTATGCAAAACACAGATTATACTAACGCCTTCTGTTAAACGTTGTGTAGTGGGTTTCAAAGAAAATCATGCACAGAGGAGACAGCATTATCTCCTTCCCAGCAAACAGAAGCAGCAGCACAGTGTGTAGCTTTGTGTTAGAAGTGTGCTACACCATACATTTGACTGCACTTTTTTTTTTCCCTTTCCACTATTTTGAAGAAAAAACCCACCAATTTTAGACATTTATAAGAGGAACTCTCAGATTCTTCGCAGCTTTTGTTAACCAAGCCACTACTAATAAGAAGAATATATTCTTTTAAGATACAGGACTGAAAAAGAAAAAGGTAGTAAGAGCAAGACTGTAACAGATCACAAAGGCATCGGTACCAGTGGCAGGCTCCTGTGCTGTCAGAGAAGTCTATCACATTTGGCAGTGTCATATCCTAGTGCACTATGACAGAGCACTGGACAGGAATGTGCAATAGCCCCATATCTCTTCAAACAAAACTCTCATCAGATTGCTTCTGCTGGAAATGTTCAGGGATTCTTCCCGACACCCAGCTTCTGCCTTCATCAGATTGAAAACCTGAACGCTATCTATAGGTGGCTTTTAATAAAATGGGATTATGAACCTCCTTTTTTCTATTTTTTTAAACCTGACATGAGATTAGGAGTTTTGTGGGTTTGTTTTGCTTTCTTCCCCTCCCAACTCCTCTTACTTTCTTTTACAGATCCAGCAGTCTCAAAACTAGGTTATCTCATTTTGCATCAGTTGATTGTACTGACTCCAAGGAGCCCATTTCCTCAAGCTGACTGCAGTAGCAGCACTGTTTGCTGTCAATAGATTTTGTCACTCAAACACTGCCCAGAGACAGGTCGTAAACTGATAGCTATGAAGCCCAAAGTTACCATTTTTTTCTTAAAAAAAAGGAGAAAAAAAAGAATAAAAAACAACAAAAATCCCCCAAAACCAAACCAAGATCCCAAACAAAAACAAGCAAAAAACCCGAAAGACCAAAAAACATGTTCCAGGTTCCTTGCTTCTATCTGCTGGCACAGCTTCATCGTGTACATATGGCTTGGGGTAAAGTAATCATCTAACAGAGCCCAAAACTCTCATAATTTCTTATAATTTCTTGGCAAACTCTCAAGTCAAAGGCCAATCTGCCACTGTTCCATCTTATCCTCACAGGGTTAATAATTAAGGGAATAATCAATTTTGACTCATTAAGCAGCACATGATGGTAAAGACTTTCAAGAGTCTTTCTCTGGGTTTGCCTCTATCAGGAGAGATTCCCACACCATTTCTAGTTGAGCTGTGTTGTGGGACAGAAAAAACACTGCTCACACTGATTTATTCTCATCCGGGCAGGTTTCTCTACTCTAACAATGCTAGGTGACTGATGCAGCCTGGTACACTGATCCAAACAGGTCCATGATGGCCCTTGGAGCTTTACTCCCTCCTCTTCCCTGAGAAACCCCTCAGTGGCAGATTCCAATGATGTCCCTGTCTGGTTCGGGAACTATTGCGAGGCCCTGTGGAAGGGGGTCCCAGGGAGATGTGGGATTAGGGGATGTGCAGGAGGCTGGTGACAACACTTCACTTCCATGTGATGAGCACAACTTCACCATCTGTTTAAGATGAGGACTGGCATATGAACTAGAGAGATTCACTGTTGGTGAGCAAGACAGACCTTGGGACAGCAGCTGTAGGAGATACAGAAAATCTCTATCCTATGAACGTGACGACATCACCTCATCCCTCCATTTTTCAGCTCAGACTCAAATTTTGGCAGCAAGACTGGTTGTCGCTCAATTTCAGCTGTCTGTGGTGCAACTCTGCATTCACATTAATATCCTTGCACACCCATAAACAAGCAATTCCAAGTAGCAATCTGGTAATATTCTGGATTAATCTGGTAATATTGGGATGATGAGCAGAACCCTGCCTTACCAATGCCTGCAACTCTTCACTGACTATAAAGGGAGCCGACATGACCACTTAGACTTCTACTATATAATATAGCTCATCCCAAATGACTGCAATCCAGGGGTACTTGACAAAGCTGGCATGACAAAGACAGCTAAGGACCAGTTCTGCTCTGTCTGCTCCTGAGCCGTGTTCCTTTGGACACTGGCATGTTTACAATAATTGTTGTTTTGCCACAGTGACACTGGGCTTGTAACAACACATTTTTGTGAAGTTTCACCTTGTCTCCATTCAGAACACAAGAGCTGACTGCTAAATTATTCCCAGTCCTCAGGGACAGTTTATAACAGACTCATGAATGGATTTTAGGGATATCAGATTTAATCAAGTAGGTTCTAACTGGTTTGAGACAGTGCTGGATAGCATATTTGTTGCTACGTGTGTCACAACAGTGCAGATCAGCAGCTGGTGTTTTCCACTGTGTTAGATGTGACTTTGGAGCAGGATCCTGTGCAGCATCATCAGGAGACAATCAGCCAGGCACACTGCTCCAGCTGTACTTCTGGGAGTGGGGAGACTTGAGATAACACCAGAGAGAAACAGTATTCAGGAAGGATTACTCAGTGAGATAGTGGTAACAGCACGATGGAAGCTCAGTGACGGTTCTAAAACCCCCTCTTGTGTGCATTAAGCACTGTGTTTTCACTTAGAGATGCTTTCTAGATGATGATTTGGATATCACTAAAAATAGCACAAAATAAGTATTCCTTGTGATACTCTGTGTACCTTCTGATGGGAAACTTACTCCTCAGGTATTCCTACTAGTGTCAAAAAGAATGTGAAGATGGGAGATAAGTGGAAGACTTTTGGATGCATTCATTGTCTAATGAATTGTCCAAAAGATTTCCCTTCCCTGTGAGAGTGTTCTTCCTTTCTCCTATCTCCAGATATAGTTGAAGTTTATGCATGGTTCATATGAAGTGCATGTATTATAGTTTCTCCAAGGCTAGGCAGTGCAGTTCTCTGGCTGGATCAAAATTTTCCACCTTGGATGAACAAAAAATTTGCCCATAATACTTTCTCTTAAATTCCTAAGGATCATAAAGGCCTCTTCTTTCCTCGGGTGCCTGAGGAATGCAGGTCTCATCACTGGTCCATCATTCAGTTTTCTCATTTCTCCCTCTAATACTCTTTCCAAACATTGATTTTGTGCTCTTTGCTCAGGAGACTAAGAAAATTCAGAGCTCCTGCTCTTTCCTATTCTGGTCCATGAAACTACCAGGTTCCACCAACTTCTTTAGGCTTAAGGATGAATACTTTTAATTTATCAGCAGCAGGCTGAAGTACAAGCTCAGAATGTGTTCCCTCCTGTGACGGGTGTCCACGCATCATGGGCTGAGACTGTGATAATGGTGAATCACCTGAAACCCAATTCATTACTGTGATGATAGTGTAAAACAAATTAAAAAAAAAAAAAAAAAGAAAAAAGGCTCAAGTCTTAAGCCTTATGGGTGGAGGAAATATCCTGACCAATTTGCAAACATTTGCCCGGTTATCATATGGTGCCTGCATGAACCTGTCACCTTTGCTGCATCAGTCAGCACAAAACTGTTCTTGTTTCTCCTTGTCTAGACAAAAGCTGAGGAGACAACATGTGGGGAAGAGAGAGAACATGGCTATAATTATCCCAGGGATGCCAGTTAAGAAATCTCTCATTGAAATGAAACTACTTTCTTGACACATTTTGCCACATCTTTTCATCAAAAAGTGCAAGAAAATGTGGGGTGACTCTGCCTAAGGCCTTTGAGAGGCCCAGGATAGAGACACAAAAGCTGCTTGGACATCACCAAGCCAGGATCCTCCTGGATCTTCATATCTGAAAAAGGATGACCTGAACTTCCTCTGAGATTGTGTTGTTGCTGTGCTGTGCTGAACAGACAATAATTTGGGGCTTTTACATCTTTGAATTTCCCTTCTCTCCCTATTTAGACATGGCCACTGATTGGAATGATTCAGTGTTTATACTGGTCAACCCTCCAGAAACACTGTAGGAAAAAAAAACCCTGATTTTTACCACAGTTCTGCTTTGTATAGAGCAGGGGTGGCTGAGGTGAAAAAAAAAAACAGCCACAGAGAAGACAAAATGCTTTTCCCTAAACTTTTCAGATGGCAAATGCTCTGCTGTCTCTGTAGTGCAATCGAGTCACAGCTATAAATAAAAATAAGCAATTACACTCAGTGAATTCTCCAAATGAGAATACAAAGTTCCAGTGACTCTCCATATATCACTGAACTTATAACCAACTCTACTATTTCACACCATAACATGGTTCACTGAATTAAAATATTAACTATCAGAAAAGAGAACTCTCACAGTGATTCAGTGAAATAAATGCATTTTGGTTCTGTGGCTGAATCTTCAGTGATATCACAACTCTTAATATATCCTGCATTTCTGGAAAGGCTGTAAGATCTAATCACTATAAAAAGCTGGTGAAGGGAAGCTGGAATCAAGCAATGCCAGAACCAGAGCCTCATTCAAATTGCACAGTCTACATGGTGGGATTGCAAAGCCTAAATTTCACATCAACAGCATCCCCCTCGTTTGAGAACAGACTTTGAAATAAGGGGCATATAAAAAGTTGGAAAGAAGAATACAATGCCAGAGGTTCTTTACTGATGCCTGCATTGTACCAGCCTAGTCACACCACTCATCTGGCCAGCAGGTTGGCTTGTAGCAGTGAAAATTAACACAGCAGTAAACTGGACTCATTTGAGGGTTTTTTTGGTGTTCTTGTTTTTTGAGCGCAACATTTTCTAAACTCTCATCTTCCATGTTCTGCAATAGTAGATGTCAATTTTAAATGAGAACTGCCCAGGGAAACCTACAATTTATTTGGGCTTCAGAGAGTATGATGCTTCCTTCACTGAGATGGGAGTTGAGGAAGCCCAAGCAGAAATCAGATGCCAAAAAAAGGCTATCTGGTACTTATGCCCGGTAAGTACATCATATAACATGAAGATTTTGGTATTAATAAATTTGTATTAATTTTAAAATTATGACTGTCTTCGAAACTGATATTACAGCTGTGACAGTGAAGGAGTGGCTCGTGGTACAGGCAGGAATTTGAACCACTGTGTTTCAGTTGAGCTGTAGCTATGGCTCCTCTTCTGCCATGCCAGGTCTGTCTGGTTCCTGCTCAGGCCTGTAAAGCTGAGCTGAGGTGGAAATCTTGGACTGCTTTGACATACTCTCTGCTGGAAAGCAGAGAGACAGTGAAAGGAGCAGGATGGCATGGTGTTTTGGCAAGAAGAATGGGTTTCTCATGGCCATGGAGGATGGACTGAGGCACCGGCAAAGATGTCACTCTGTAGATCCTCACTGAGACAAATGTTCCCTGGGCACACAGGGCACACCAGTGGCCAGAGGTGGGCACAATAACCTTCCCTTCCACCCACCTTTGTGATGACATCAGGCCATAGCTCTGTATGCAGCAACAAACCCCAGGAACATTTAATCTGGAACACTGGACATGTAAAGAAGGACTATCTCACAAATGCAAGAAAAATGCAGATACTGCAATGCAGTCCTGAATTTTTATGCAGATTTGCAGTTCTTCCTTCATTGGAGCCTGCTTCCAAACTCTTTTGGTGTTTGACCAAGCTGGCCCAGTGTAGAAACCAAAATATGCTGTCACAGTTAAAAGCAACCTGTGTGCTACACTCTGGTATCTATGCAGAGATCATCCTCTGGGAAACAAAATGTCATCAAGATTCCAAGTATGGAACAAGATTCAACAAAATAGGTTATACAAGATGTGAAAGCTGTTGTCATTCAAGCAACAAGCTACACTTTTCAAGACCATTTTCCACTGGTCATCATGCCAGCATTGGAAATTTGAATCACAAACCAAATTAATAATGCTTTATTTTATTTTACTCTATTTCATCTTGGGTTTCTTCATTATCTTTCAAGAGTTGTTCAAAGACAGGTTTATAAACCTCAACATAAGATCTTAAAACCTGACTAGATGCAATGATTCTTACCTAGAAACGAAACGCAGACTTTACAGAAAGTATGAAACTGGAACTTGCTGGCAGCTTCCAGTAGTGTTTTTGCATTGGCTGAATCTATGATCAAAGAACCTGTATAAACAAACTCCAGGAGTAACTCCAGAACATCCGCAGTGAGGTTGGACATGGCCAGTTCCAGCTTCTCCCCGCTTCTGCTGCTGTCTCGTGGTGACCTGGTAACAGCAGACAATTAAATTATGGACATTACACCATCCCCATTTCATTGGCATTTATTGATTAGTGAGGGCTAGAAAATCGCTTTGCACCTCATTATATTTCTCCATTATTTTTGTTTACAGAACTGAAGAATATGAATTTTAAAATAACTGAACTTAAAAACTTTAACTGGATCTGAAAGAGAAGAGTCTTAAAGCAAGTCTTACAAAAAATCTGTTTATTACTACTTTGCATTTTCATGCAAAAACAGTTGCAAAAGAAAAGGAAAGGAAAATAAAGGAAAAAAAAAGAAAAAGGAAAATGAATGATCCAACATTAATGAAAATGAGGAACAGGATTAGCTTTCAAAGGGAAACAATACATTTTAACATCTTGGTTAACATCTCATCTTCTGCGTATAATATAACTGCTAAGGAAAAAACACTCTCGAATTTCAAGAGAAAAGGTCATCTACTTTTTCAAGAATCCAGCACTAGAATAATTTTAGATGTTATGGGCACTTAAGGATACATTTAAAGACCTTTTCATAAAAAATAGTAACAAAAATGAGTAATTTCTGTTTAACTTGAACTTCTCAGTATGTTATAGTAAATGATAGATATGATCAATATGATATCTATGGTATAGAGACAGCCATATAAAATATATGTTTATTCTAAAAAATCTATTGTTCCCTTTTAGGCACTAAAAAAAGGAAGCCCCTCATGGCAATTGCTTTGAAAACTGAATACAAGACAAGCTAGACAGACAAAATGGTTAGAGCAAAGAAGGGAGAGGGGGGAAAACAACAACCAGCTCTGCCACAGGAAGCCAGCAGCCATCCTCTAGGAGTTTCATGACTGTGGCCTATGGTTTTTCCTGCATGAAGTGCTGAACAATTTGGGGATCAAAGTATCTCCTGCATTTGAAGTGTGCATTAGTGCTTGTGAAATTATTGGACAAAAAGAAAGTCATACTGAATTAAAGTAAGGGCCCAGTTCTTAATGCATGGCTGATGTGTCTGCAACACTAAAGACAGGTTACACCTGAAAGACAAAAGTGATGATAAATTTGGTAACATCAAGGAGGGGAGGGGAAATCTGTTGGAGTAAGAAAATAAACTCTTTTAATGGTTAGGACCATCCAGCACCTTCTCAAAGAAACATGAGCTTTTTGTTTGTCACTGGACAGTCAACGTCTGCTCGCTCCAGTTCTGCTCGAGTACTTGCAAAAGCCATCGCACGAGTGACACAAAACCGGCACACGATGCAGCGCGACAGATACGGACTGGCCACAGCATCACTACTCACAGGCAACGCCAGCTTGAAGCGTGAGCAAAAGCTGCCACAAGCACTACCAACCTCTTGGGTGCACACAGCTGCCCAGAAAGGCGATGGTCAGACCTCCACTACCATCACGGAGGAAAAATAAACAACATACGAGGTTCAGTTCTTTTCCCGCATGACAACCCAACCATCCATCCCAACAACACACCTAAATCATTTGGAGAAATGCTTAAAATTTGCAATGGATTCTTTGTCACTAGTCCTTCATTGACCAGGCCTGGTCAAGTCAAGGGCACAGCTTTAATTCATATGAAATAAATTCAATAAGATCTCTGCAGGATCAAAGCTTTAAAGAGGTTTCATTTTCAACAGAGGAGCAGCTAGCAGTCCCTAATTTCACAGTGTTCTCTAAGGCAGTGAGCAACAGTAACTCCCATTCACAGGAGGAAACAGAGGCACAAGGAGACAAAATCACTTGGCTATGATCACAGAGAGTCGGGGGCAAACCAAGGAATTAAACCCAATTTCTAAAATTCTAAGTACTGAACTGTCCCTTTAAATGGCAACACAGGTGGGTTAGACCCTATTCCACAAGCAGATGCTAAGAATACGTACTGATCATGTACCCCTACAACCACAGAGGTCAATGCTACCCTAAATCTTTATGCTTTGTGACACCACAGTATTCCTTCTGGACTCTTGCATACGGATTCAATTCTGCATCTGAGGCAGAAATCCTCTGGTGGCAAAGCAGAAGAGTTGCCATTCCCTAGATCCTCAAGAGCATGTCACGAAATGTTGGGTTTTTTCCTTTCTCACACTCACACCCCAATAATATGCCCCATATCTGATTTATGTGCAGTTGAACATACATCTGGTGCTGCATTCTGGGCTGTCAAAATACCTCTTGGTACCAATGTAATTTTTGCTGAACTGCTCCCAGAAGTGGTTTGTACCTGACAGTGAACTCGTTTTCATGTGAGCTGTTTAATAAACACACCACCTAAAATTTCAGGGAGGTTTGGAGGTACCCAGCAAGTGACAGAGTTGGGCTTTTTGCACTGTGGGAAGCCCTATCATAAGCAATTATTTCTTTAATGCCACTAATTGCACTGTGCTGGTGATGGCTGCGGGAAGGACTGCGAGTGATCTGCTGGGAATTGCAAAATCACACCCAGTGTGGAGACCAGGAGGCACAAAGGAAAGGATGATGTGACACCAATGTCAGTGCAGACACATACCCATGCTAGCAACAACTGCAAGCTGCTATTTTTCACAATAATTAAGTAATAATCTCTTTTACTTTGTAATACACCGAGCAATAAACTGCTGCTGCAATTGATTAAATGCCAAAGAAAAGCGAAGGTGTTTAATCAATCACTAGAGCCACTTATAGCAAGTATAATACAAAGCTACAGAGATTATTGATATTACACAATGAGCCAGAAATGGGAAAGAAAATTATCCCTATTCCTGTCTCTGCAATGACTTGAATGTGTTGCACTGTTTTTCTTGTGCTTTCTAAGCAGTGAGCCTTTTTTGCTCCATGTTTGGCTGGATCAAATACCGAGTACAGGCAGGATTCAGCCTGCACAGGGAAATCACAGCTACCCCTGGCTTCCATGCCAGGGATCTGGCTTGGTATAGGCTGGAGAATGGGCAAGGAATTGGCTGAAGCAGGTTCTAATACAGCAAACAAATGTCTGAAGGATGAGAAGAATGTTGGGAAAAAGACTGATGTAACTGAAAAGGGAAATTCCATAGACTTCTTCAAGAAATTATTTCAGTGAATCAGGTTCATCAGCAGCATCCCCCTCAAAGACTGACTAAAGATTTCTGTGTTCCTTGTTTTCACACATATTAGAATATCATATGCCCTATACAGATATAATTCATCTAACTGGGACAGAGTCTTCTCTTGGCTCCTCTAGGGGAACTGCAATGAAGTGGCTAAAGCTGTATTACAAGAATAGAATTTAGTCCTGTAAATGCAAATGCAGTCGATTTGGGAAAATCTGTAGCAATATATAGAGCTGATCCCCAAATAGCTCATCCTGTGTCACAACAGGAGGGGTTTTATTGGTTACCAGAAAAGCCCCGAATTCCTGCCTTAAGAGCTGGGAAAAGTCATAGTTCTACCTGGTGCATACACTCCCGTTCCCCAACTCCTGGAATAAACATGAGGTGTTTTGGGGATTGAGAGCCTGCCTCCTTCATGTTTCAGACTCACTTGAAGCCAGTCAACACACCCTTATCGTCCATGGACATCATTAAACGTGGCACAATCTGCTATTTGCCCGGCGAACTCTAAAGTTTAAACAGAATGATGTCATTTTATTGGCCTTGTAATCATTGCTCATATTATAAAGGTCACACATTTCACATTGTGGCAGAAAATCAATAGCTCTCCCAACAGCCTCTGGGGGAAAAAGTTTTGCTTCTGAAGAATAATATATAATAAACAATTTTAGTCTTTACTTTATCATGGCTATAATCTAGGAGAAAAGCTACAGTAAAAATCTGGCAAAGGCTGATATATAAACTCATTAAAATTGGGAAGTGATTTAGAACAGGACTTTTAAAAAGATTTATCTTGAGCTAAACAGCAAAGAGATTTGTTTAGGTCTACATTTAAACAAGCTCCAAGAGCTCTTTAACAGCTTAATTTTATGGTAGCTGTTGGGGAATTCTTTCAGATTTACAAATCATGTATTTCTCCAGCAAGGTGATAGACCTGAGCAATGTGCAAGCAGAACTGAACCTGCAGATAAGCAGGAAGCACAGATATATTCTGAATGGGTAAGGGGGGAGTTACTGAAAAATATTCTGCATTGTCTGGAATAATTAAGTCCAACAAAATCAAGCGAACGCCTTTGAACATAGTCTGGCTACTTATCCTTCAACTTAATTGCTCCAACTAGAGAAGACAAAGGCACAGGGAGCCCTTTAAAGCAAAAGATGGCTTGATTACACTCTCAAATAACAAATCAGAATCAATGTCCCTTTCTGTTAACTAATATATAGGAAAGAGAAAAAATGTTTGAATACTTGATAGCAAGAAAAATAACCCTAATATCTCATCTGCAGGATCTAGTAGTGGAACTGAGAAAATAAAAAGTAGATAAATTTACATTTTTTGGTATTTATTTGTCTTTCAAAATAATTTCCAGACATGTAATACACACAGACAAGAATCGGCCATAGTGCTTTCATGTTTAATAGTGATGCAGCTGAAGTTTTCTGCATCTTGAGTTATAAATAGCTGGGTATCTATGAATTTTCCCTGCATTATTTGTATCAACACATTCCCATAACAGAACGCCTGTGTGATTCTGTTCAAAACATTTAATAGTGAGATGCCTTGATTTGCAAAGCCACATTTAGAGTCTGGCTAAAGCAGCCGTGTAAGTGAAACACCGCGAGCGCATCAATTTGTCAATTTATGGACAACGCTACTGCTTCTCATTCAGCCTTCCCTCATGGTTTGGATATGCTGCCTTTAACTGGCTTGCAACATTATTTTGACTGACTAATGGTTTGGCTACAGCTTCACTCAATTTTAGATCAAATACGAAAAGCTACCTATACCCGGTGCAGATGCCAGCCAACGCTCTGTTTACAAGCTACAGTCACAAAGTCAAAACAAATTCTGGATGTTCAAAATGGAGCCATCTGCATGGAATAAACATGAAAAATGTGAAACATTTTATGTAAATGTACATTAGTGCCTAGGAACAGTTGGTTCAGCTTCCGCCCAGGCTGCCTGGCTGAGAACAGGAGGACTGACAGAGTTTGTGACACCTATTTACATTTGATGCCATATGACTCACTGTGCCGTAGACTCAGAGGTATGACGTATATTTAAGGTTTGTGCTCCAAAAGGGCACTGTAATAAATTATTATCTTTTAAAATAAAGGCACACTTAGAATTATATTTGTGATCTTTCCCCATACAAGTGGGACTTGATGTATAACTTCTTCCTTTTGCCTCTCCAAGGTTCATCTGTGACCCTACCGCCTCTACCTGCTTCTCCCAGCAGGAGACAGTAGAAAAGAGATGGCTCCATAAAATAACCTCAACTTTGTTCATATTTCACTAAGAATCTCTCTTTAAGAAATAGGAAAACACACTTGTTCTGGCAGTGTAAGAAAAATAATTGCTGCCTGTGACTGTCTATAGCTCAGGGTCTCATACAACTCAGGGATCTGAATCTCATCTGCTAAAAGAACATGTTTGACAGGAGGTTGAAGGCTTGCTGGCAGCAGGGAGGAGCTCCAGCTCCACCCAGATCTGAGAAAACTGAAGCCCATATTTTGGGGCTGGTCCCTCCCTGCATGGACCAAAGCAATGGCCTGTCCCATCACCAAGCTGCCTTTTGGCCTCTCCACTGCAATGTCCTCCCATGATTTGACCTATCAGCTCAACATGCTGATCTTGCTGGCTTGTTTTCATAATTAGGAATATAAATGTTTACCCTAAAGAACTGTGTTCCCATTATAAGTGAGCTACGTATTTTCTTCCAAGATAGACAAGACAATAAAAAAAAAAAATCAAATTAAATTGTTTTGTTCCCTGGACAGTATTTAGAACTCCAGAAAACAGGAAATCCAAGATTTTCATGTAAGATGAAGCACTTAACCGAAGAAAAGCTACTTCTTTTTACCTCTGTCAAATTATT
The DNA here is from genome assembly GCA_013186435.1 of Turdus rufiventris. Taxonomy (NCBI): domain Eukaryota; kingdom Metazoa; phylum Chordata; class Aves; order Passeriformes; family Turdidae; genus Turdus; species Turdus rufiventris. Next base: position 26,066 of record PYHW01010395.1, on the reverse strand, counting down.
TTGATTACCGAAGAAAGGACTCCTGACTGGGGTAGACAGCTTCTCATGAGGCTTAAGAGTCTGTTAGCTGTGTGCTCATTAGAAAGTGTTGTTCAAGTCGACACAATTTAGACTGAACATCTTGTTTATTATGGAACTTTAACTTTTTACTTTAATCCTTAAAGCACTGAAACTTCAGGCAAAGAAGACAGTGCAATGATGCTGCATTTTAACTGCCCACTATTTGATTTTTTTATCGTCTTCAGAGTCATTAATGGTTCAAAACCAGTATGTATCTTGGGAGAAGCAGAAAAGAAGCTTTGTTAAATTATAGCCAACCCTCAGCTATGTACATATCAGACTCAGCACTCTACATGGGAAGTCATATTTTGTACTGAATATTTTGATTTATCAGTTACAGGTTCATGAGGTATAAAAGCATAGATGCCCAAACATACAACATGTATTTCCATGACATGCACCAAGAAACATGTGCATACTGAGGTAATAGGTTATTTACCGAGTTATACAAGTTTATGCAACTGCAAGGTAATCAATCATGTAAATGATGACAGGAAGGGACATTTATAGAGCAACATCATTGCAATACGTATGTCATAAGGCACCGAGCATTTTATTAAACAGGATTAAAAAAAAAAAATTACACCCCAGCATCGCTTCTCCTTTGGTATTGTTTTATCAGCTCAAAATGTATTAACTTGCAAATCTCTACCTTCGTTATTCTATCTTGTAGATAAACATTATCTTTGAGCTTCAGTCACTATCCATCTGTCTCATGAGAGAAGAAAACATGTACTGTAATGGTTCTATTGTATGATTACAATAAAGAACTAGTAAAATCACAAGATTAAATAAATTACATTGTTTAAACACAGGCTTGCAAATTCATCAGGAAAATTTACCTGACCAACAAATCCATTTGCTCAGTTTTTATCAGGATGTTGATACAAATAATGTTCCTTGTTCCAGGCAAACAAAATCTGGCAAGACTAGTGTAACTTATTAGGGTCAAATGCTGCCAGTTTGCACCTGCTCTATCAGAAGAAAATCAAGAGAATTAATGGCTGTGTGCTCGGGCATGCACCAGCAGCTCCTGCTAATTCACGATCACAGAAATGATCATTACAAACCAAGACGAGCAATGGGATTAAGAGCAAACGCTTTTGTTCATGGACAACATGGCCAGAATAAAATAAAGCAAACAAAAGAGCCACGTTTCCTATATACCCTTAATGCCATTCACAGATGGAACACAATCTAAATGCTCGGCCAGGACCATTTCTAAAGGCAGGATCAGCGGCAGCCTGTAACGCTACAGTGCCCGAGATCACAGTCAGAGGCACAAATCTGGCTCCCTGCTGAGATTTAAGAAAGAAGATGACGAGTTTGAAGATGCTGGTTTAAATGACTGGCAAGTGAATGAAGAAGTGAATAGCAAGTGCCCTTGGAAGAACAGTGTTTCATGACCTAGACTTTTCCTAGGGACTGAGAATAAACTGCATCTCACAAGGTACTAGTGGAGAAGCAAAAAAATTGGGCCAACTTATCAATAGTGTGGGATCTAACTTGTTTGCAAGTATCTCTGGTAGCCTCATTCAGTGGCAATACAACCTGGGTGAGAGCTACTATTTGTTAAAGGTAAATAAGAGATGCAAGCAGGTTCTAGGGGAATATATAGGAAGGAAGATTAAAAGTAAGTTGACAGAATAAAAAATTTATTCTCATCAAACTTAAAGCTCAAACCCTTACCCAATTCCTATCTGATTTCTTTTAATGATATTTATTACACCATCGAAAACCAGCTTAGAACAGAGTGGGCATGCAGCTAATAAATCTGTTTCTTAGGAATGTGGTGAAATTTATACAAGTAATTATCTAGGTAGTCTATCCAAGAATCTTTCTCATCATTGCAATGTCTAGAGGGAAAACAATAATAAAATAATGATAACCACCATTATTATTTATAACTACTACGATGATTATGGCAGTGCCCAAAGATCCCAATCAGTATTACAGTAATTAGAATTAATTCTGTCAGGCACTGGTTTTTTCTCCTTCAGCTACAGGGTGTTACTAGTGTTTTCTATAGTATTTATAGATCCAGAGACATCAATAAAAGTATGACAGCACTTCACCTATGGCCACAGTAAAGGCAGGAAAGGGCAAGGCTCTCCTCACTTCATCAGTCCCTGCCCATCCACCCTGCAGAACTGCTCAGAGTATTTCACATGCTGAAGATCAACACTATGCAAGCAAAAAGATGGCACTACAATCAGATATGATCATAACCTGGCCATATTAATTCAAATTCAGTATTCCAATCCAGCAGTGGTTAATCCTTGATGATATAAATGAAAGGAGTGAACTACTGATCCCTGGAGCTATCTAGAAACAAGCTGGAGTTTGAGATTTGATTACCATCGTTTTAGGGCAAGACTGGCTTTTGGAATTGCCCCCAAAAAGGCAGTTTTCAAGAATATGGCTTCTGTTTCTATACCATGGAAGATTCTTTTCTCTGTTGTCTTTGATTCATTTATCTTGAACCGCACCTTGTTCGATAACTGTTCCTTTCACCCCTGAATTTTAACAGAGTTAAGCTCAGGCAAGGTTATGAGATGTAAGTAAATACAGGTAAGTCAGCTGCACTGGCATCTTGAGAGATGGTGCATGACAGCTGCATGGCTCGTGGATGGGTACAGATGGAGCAAGAGAGGTGATTAGTCTGTCATTCCTTGGATAAGATTTGCAGAATCTGTGGTTGAGGCTAGAAATTATGGGAACAAGAAGTCCCAGCTACAGCAAACAGAGATGCTGTCAACGAGGGAGAGGAGTGAGAGATTCAAGGATCTGCTCAGTGCCTCTGTGAACTGCTGCCATTACAGGGCAGAATTTTACAGGCAGAAGCTTAATTTCTGTGCTGCACCTCAAGGCTTGAAAAAGAAGCCTTTCTATCCTCCTTGCCAGGGTTTCTCTTCAGAGTAGTGCACATTGCTCTGCCCCTCCTTGCAGAGCAGCATCCAGCCCAAGCCTCTCACCCTCCTAATCCACAGCCATGCGTGCAGGGCTGGAAACAGCCAGGCTGTGACACCTCCGCTGGGTTTTGTGGCAGCTTAGAACACCACTGAATATTTGTAAGCTGCCATTCATTTATGTAGAAGACCATACATTTTTGCCTGATGAAAACACGTTTTCCAAGGTCTGGCAGCTGAAATTTGAAGCCCAGCAGGGAGCTCCGAGGGGCAGGCAGAGCGAGCGCAGCACTCACAGAAATAACCACCGAGAGCAGGGACTGTGTGCCATGCCAAGATCTTGTGCCCAACACACAGCAATTATCACTGCCTCGTTTAARAGAAAAACCTTGTGCACAGCACAATTTACTTGTGCCCCTGCGCAGTAAAGGGTGAAGGATATTTTACACTCCAGTGTGACCTCCCTTTCTCATGGTTTAAATGGTTTAACAGAAACCCCTGGCACTCCTTCTCTAGGCCCAATGTACCTCCCCTGGCACCTGAAACAAACATCCTATCTTTAACTCTCTCTGTTTTCAACTCCATGCTATAGTTTGTTTCCACATTCATTCTGTTCTACAATGGAGCTGAAGTATGCAGATGTGGAAATGCTGCTTGCTCCTTTCCCAGAGTTAAAAGCAAGGTTTTTAATAAGCAGGAAAACATGAAGGGGTCACTAAGAGTAGATTTTTCTTTCATCCTGCTGTTTCTCATTTTGGGCTTTTTAGAACATAAACACAAACCAGACAGTCTATTTTCCAGACACCTAAATGCTTTTGCAGTTTTGTCAGGCTGTTTCAGATGGATAGTGGCAGGTTTCTCTGTTGTGCATCCAAATGCTCCCTTTCCACACAATGGTGTAAAATGCAGAATGACATCTTCGTCTTCTGCGTAGGTGTAAAGCAAGAGGAATTTGGTCTTCTCACCCTAAATGCTTTACTTCTCCTGCCCTGCCTTCAAGCCCTCAGAGAGTACTTTAGAAAAAAAAACCCTCAAAAATCTGAAAACTTGGAAAAAAACGCAGGGTATTGTGGAAAAGCAATTTGGCCATGAAGTCACTTGGGTCTGCTTTGTAGGAAATTAAGGATGAACACAGCAGGGCCAGATTACAGTGCATCCAAAATACTGCTTCTTGTGACAGAATCTCTTTGTACATAAGACTTAGCGCTCTATGCCAGTGGAATCAGGCACCCAAGATGACTTAAAGATTAGAAAGCATCATTAAAATCTAATCTTGAAAAGATAAAGCTTGTAGGACAGGATCTGTGCATCCTTAACAGCTGACCAGAGAGAAATCTACTTGTAGAAGCTTGCTTATAAAAGCAAGCATTTTGGCCCAGAAGAGATTTTTATGTCAAGTGTTTCCTTTTAATAATGTCGTATTTGGTAGAGATTCCAGTACTCTGGGCTAAGAAGAAGAAAGCAGCAAATTAAAATGTTCCGGTGAAACATTTCTTTGTTAGGGAAATATTAGAAATTCCATTTATTCAGCAGCTGCATTTGTCTATCCCAAACACTGCTGGAAATAAAAAAGATGGCTCTTCATGGGATTTTCCATTTGTTCCTTCTTTCCGGAACACACACACACACACACCCACACCCACCTTCTACCATTTCTTCTAGGGCAGATACAAACACAGAGCTCATTTTTTCCCTCCCCCAAACCAAGAATGTTTCAAATTAGAAAATCTGTGCTCTGCAAGAGGCACATTTTGGAGATGCATTTTTTGATGGATCTGGTTCTGTCTCTTTTTTTTTTTTTTCTGCGTACGCATACAAGCATAAATATGTCCCATTAAGAAAAACACTAGTTTCCATAAGTAATCATTCATGTCCTTTTACTCAACTATGATTCAGGCTGGGTGACTGGTCTTTCTCTCTGGGTCATGAAAAATAAGCACTTCCAGAAGGTAAATCATGCTATTTATTGTGAGATGGGATGTATCATCCTACAGACATTCCCATCTTTTCTCCCAACTGCAGTGAAGTCTAGACAGCCAACTTAGGCTGGATCCCTGAGGGAAGCAATGGAACACTTATCCTGAGTTCACTGTCTATGCAAATCACCTTCTCTTTTATGGTAAAAGGGGATGGCCTCCTCCTTCACCTCATCTCTTAGACACCTATTTTGTGGGGAGAGGACTTGCCTCTTGGACAGGTCTGTCTCCCTCTCTGCAGACTTCAGTAACAGTCAAGAAAGTGAGGTTAGACTCAACCTGCCTTAGATGCCAACCTTGGACCTAATGTTGGTTAGCTGAGGAGACACAAGCACCTCTCATTGGTCCAGGGGCCCTGCCTGCACACAGGAACCTGAATTAGGAGAAAAAGACTCTTCAGGAAGCCTTCAAAGTTCTTCTCTTATTGTCTGTATCACAAATTAAGCCCTTGTTTTGAGATGGCTGATTTGACGAGTAGTAAAGTCAAGCAGGCTGGAGTCAATGTGGCTGGCTGGCAGTACACTCAAAATATGAATGATGGCCTTTAGGGGACAGTGCTCCAATCCAGCTGCTGTTTATTATCATCCATGCTCTCCTGAAGCCCTATACTGCAGTACTCCTGTAGGGGTACTCACCCTTCCCCTGAATCTCATCTTTTTCCCTTCATGGGCACAGTGATGTGGAACAGGTATCAGGAGTATTTCACACCTGCTGTTCCCAATACACCTGATCCTTTTCAGATGATTCTGCACTGAGAAGGGATGAGATTGTTTTCCATGGTCAGTTGCTGTTGGGAGGGAGATGAACACCAAGTCCTGGCTTAGGCTTCAGAGCTGTGCAGCTTCTGACAGGGATAACCTGTTTCCAGAACAGGTGCCTGGTATGGTGCTGAGCTCAGGTCAGGACTGGATTAAACCAAGTTCAAAAGGGTTCTTATATTTCAAAGATAAATCACATGGAATAGAGAATTTTCTGGATGCTCAGCACAGGATTACCCATATTATGAGAAACTAAAATGCACTTCAAAATGCACTCTCATTATCAAATTTGTTTCGTAAATAACTTTAGGGTTGTTTTGGACAATCAAACCTGGTTATCATCTTTTTATCAGTGCAATAAAAACAACATATTTTCTTCCCTGCTATGACTAATTCTCATCAAACAGCCTTCCTCAAGATGAGCAATAACTCTAGTTCTATTATATTTTTTATCTGTGTTTTGGTTTTATTTTGAGAAGGAAATAATTGATCTTATTTGATTTTGAACATTTCTCTTTTATTCTTTTGAGACACTACTTGCTATTCTACCATCAGATACCAACTTGAACACACAGTGGAATCAATGGAAGAATATGAGGTTAATAATAACCAGCCTGTGGCAAATAATAAGCCGAAGTAAATACTCTGAAAGATTCTATTTCTGCATGTTTCTATAGATGTACACAGCACCTTCATGAATAGATCATATTCTCATTGATGTTTCTGGTGACACATCGGTGACTTTGGTTGGAATGACACTAAGGTTTAACCCTGGCTTGCACTGATTGAAATGGCCTTTCTATTATATTTAATATAAAGAGATCTCTTCTATTCTTTAAGAAAAACAGCCATTTCTTGTTTTGATTTCTATAATAACACAAGGAGTGCAATATAAATCACATAAAGCTTTAAGTGCTGTCTCGAAGGAGCTGCTAACAAATATCATAGAGGATTTTAGATGTATAGTATCTGTAAACATTTTAACCCTATGAACTATAATGATTCTGTATTATTAAGGGCATGATCCCAAAAAAAATTGAGTGCCTCTTGCAATTTGAGCCCTTGACTTCCATGGAGTTTCAGAAAGGACAAGGCTTTACACTGCAAATATCCTACAAAAAGCAAGTCTTTAGAAATTCCACCCCATATCCCTGAGTTTATTGTCCTGCAAAGACACATTTGCTCAGTTTACAGGTGAATATTTATTTTTCTCACCTGACAGTTTTGCAAACTCAACTTGACATCAAGCTGAATTTTTTCTTATTCAAGCATCATCATCAGTAATAAAGGTATTTTTGCCTTGGATACACCTGTGCAACTCCATTAGCCTCCATCAGGGTTACATGTGTGCAACTGAGGTTATAAATGGAAGGCAACTGGGACAGAGAGACCTGATGGTGGACACAAATCGACCTCTGGAATATTTATTGCTGGTGATGATGTGAAAGAAGGCAAAAAGTGGTGAGTTTAGGAAACAGGCTAAACCTTCCACTATTTTTTTCTTGTAATGCATGCAAGCCTTATGTAGGCAGCTGAAAGACAATGCATGATGAAATCCAGGCTTTGCTTTCACAAAATCTAGGATTTTTATTTTTAATGTTGTTTTAACTAAGTTCATAACAGAAGAGTGCTCAATCTAACGTATATCTCCATTTAATAACTAAATAATAAAGCAGTGAGATTTGTCAGTGTGCTTCTAGAAACAGATGCTGCCTGGTGACTTCTGCACACAAGCAGAAAATCCAAATGACAGTCTTTGGATAGTCAGTGAGTTGGTTTCTCTAAGTTGGTTCTATGATTTTTCTTTTCCTGTAGACTATACTCTTTATCACCCTGAAAAGCTTATACTGTAGCCTTAACAATTAAATAATAATGAGCAGACAGAAGAGAAAGGACAGGAGAGATCTGGCATAGCTACTGCTAGCAATCATTAGATTTACAGAGGGGAAAAGACATGCTTCCTAGGCCAACATATTTTTTATGAATAATTGATAAGGCAGTCAGTACAGTTATATCATAGAAATGTAATATATATCCATAATTATAGAACCAGCTTTGTGCAAAAGGACACAATACACTGAAAGGAGATACCAGCCAATATGCCATCCTGAAATAAAATACAGTCACTATTGTGTTAGTTGGCAAAATTTAAATACAGGATTTGAAGCAAGCAAAATGTTCTTTAATCCCATTTTTTTAGCACAGTCCAGGCTCAATCTGCTCAGGAAAATACTGCAAGGCAAAATCAGCAGCTGCATTAATTTGCTGATGATTGAGAGAAAAATGAAAGTTATCCTCGTGGTTTTTTTTCTCCCTACTTGCCACTCTAACTTACTAATAATACAAGAGTACTAATTTATTCCTAGGCAAGTATATGAAGGATACAAATTGAAAAATCAATGTAATGGAAAAAAAAAGATTATCATGCCCTGTTTAGAATCAATCAGCTAGAAACAGAGGGGGGAAAATGTGAAGGTGGAGACATGATGTTTAGAAAATGTACATACTGTGCCTACCCTAAGCTGAAGTGTTTGCATGAAAAAGCTACTGTTAGTCCAACATGCAGACCGAGCTACATTTTAACCAGAAAAATGATCTTATTTCCAATTTTTTCTAGAGACATTAATCAGTTGTCTTTTCTTTTTTTTTAAAGGTCCCCAAATAATAAAAATACCAATCCCTTTGCCCATAAAAGCCACACAAAAGCATGTAACAAAGATTTCAGGGTGAAGGGATTACAGCACTCTGAATGCTTTATTTGCACGATGTCTCAGCACCGTTCACCTGAACGCTGATGGCTTTTTGCAGCCTGAAGCACAGACTTTGGTCATGTGTGGCAGAGTCCCTTGCAAACATTGACAGCAGTAGTTTTTAGTTGTGGACTGAATCACCATTAGCAGTGGAGTTTAAATCTTAGATCTCTCAGTGGTGAAACACTTTCTTCGGCCAAAACCAGCCTCTACTCATCAGAAATAATTACAGTGTACGAGTCAGATGTGTAACAAATGGATCTGAGTCTCAGTTTGGAAATACATTCAGAGGAGGTGGAAAGAATGGCTACTGGCTCTGTGACAGGAGATTCAATCTTCATAAACCTGCAAGAGAGGGGAGGAAAAAAAAGCGACACAAATGCGCCCTACAAAAGAACAGAGCAGATCACAGCTGGAAGGAAGGCAAACCTTTTAATCAGGTCCTTGAAATACAAGCTGCAGGAAGCTAGAACATTTTGGTGGACTTCAAACTCTTTGCCTTCAACAATAATTTTCAGGTCTGTAAACTCTTTCGCTCTGCGTTGCTGGTTCAACTCCTTCAACATTTCTGCAGAACAGAGAAGACAGACAGTGCCAGGGTTCCCATTAAGAGTTTTTTATTTTTCATTTTTACTTTTCATTTTTTTTTTGTAAAGAAGTAGAGAAACAGGAAACAATTGATATTTTTGTTGGTGAGATTGGCTCAACACAGACAGTCAGAAGTTACGAACAAAACATAGTAAAAAAAAAAGAAAAAGAAAAATCAGGAACCAGTAGGTCTAAACAACTGAAATATATATACACAGAAAAAAA
>PYHW01010395.1:0-14369 GCA_013186435.1 Turdus rufiventris | reverse complement strand
AGGGGAGGGGAGGGGAGGGGAGGGGAGAGAGGAGAGGAGAGGAAACAGACTTTAGTTTTACTCTTGAATGGGCTGGGGGTTTTACGAAGTGAGCTCAGGGTAAGCAGGACAGTACAGAGCATCCTTCAACTCCTGACTGTGGCCAAGATTACTGAAAAAAAAGACACAAAGCTCAGCCACTGTTCCTAATGATGCTGTGCTCTCTGTGCTGCCTCCAGTATTGTGAGAACTGGTTTGAGCATCTAAGTTCCTAAACAGCTCCCACAGGTAATGGGCTCATTATTTGGACTTGCTGAGCACCCTTTAATTACACTCAGTCCTGGGCACAGCTTCTATTTATGCTCTTTACACACTTGAATGTGCTTTATACTGCATGTATTCGTTAAGGGATGCAAACTAGAAAACCAGTCTGGAGCAGTAATGCAATTTGGCTCATAAAAACCCAGAAATCAGAACAAGTTCTAATCAGAAACCAAAGCTCGTCTTTTTTCTACAGACATTTGGAGGCCCCGATTCCCTCCTTGTTCCCCTAAATAGTCATAGTGCTGTCCACAGGGAGATGGCTATGAACTGTCCTGAATTTCTGCAGCTTAGTATCTGAAGTAGAAAGAGCAGAGGCAGGTGGAGAGGAGAAGGAAGTCAGGAGACTGCATTGATTCATCGATCTTCCTCGCTCAGGCTCCTTTGTATTACCAAATAACTAGCAGGCATTAGTATTGGACACAAGGTTATATCAGAATGGGCCCTCATTCTCAGAGTATTTGTAATGCTCACACTTTGCTTAGCCAGGCATTAATGATTTATGAGGACTCAGGATGAGTTGCAAAACAAATTTTTTCACCAGGTAATAATGCCTGCCGATGAGTTGTAAAAGAAGAGACAACACAGTGCAGTCCTGGCAGTGAAAAATGTCCGCAGCTCTCTCCTGCTACTCCCTCTTCTAGGCTCCTCCTAATTTTCAGCATTTCCTCAAAACAAATGGAATTTCCTGAAACCTTCAAAAAGGGAAGTGCTGGGAATTTCCTATTGGTTATTTATTCCTCTCATTTCTTTGTTCTAATGGACTTCATTTTCTTTGTTTGGTTTACCTCCCCTCGTTTGAGTATTTGTTTTATTAAGAGATCCAGGTAAAAATGAAGTGCAAGGACAGTTAAGGTGCAAGGTTTCAGCAGAGTGAGCACTGATGTTTCTTCTCCTCAGTGAATCACAGCCACTGCTCTACCCTAGTGCAAGGGATTTTCCCTTCCTGCCATAGGTGCACACACACATTGGAATGAGATTTCAAAACCAAGTCAGCCCTTTCTGTCCCCTTCACTACTGATGCTAAATCATTTTCAGTGAAAGACTGGTTGAATACTTTCTTCACAAAGAACAAGAGAACCCCAAAATTACATGAGCTATGTAGTGGTTGAACCTAAAGGGGACTTGACCTGAAACCTGCAACTGAACATCTCTGTGGAGCTTGTGAATGGCAGCATTTTCTGTCTTGCCATAATCATTGCTTGGGGGCATTTAATGTAATTATATCGGGACTCCCAGAGACAATATAGGTCAGAAGGTGTAAGTGACTTTCCTCAGGTCAGGAACAGAGCCAGGAAGAACTCAGAAGCTTTGATTCTTGCTCCCCAGCTCCAGCCATCACACCACATTGTCTCCCTTTTAATTAATGGACAAATTACAAATTAAACTAAAGAGCCCACAAGCTTTGGATCAAATACAGGACCAAGCACAACTGTGTAATAGTGTAGATCAAGTAAAGGGAAAAGAAATTATATAGTGAATATTTTAAAAAATTACTTATAATCAGAAATAAAAAAGAAGAAGGAACTTATTCCCAAAGTTTATTTATTCTGTATTTTAAGCACAGTGAAGACAGGATACTTAAAGACCCTCTCTAATGCACATTCCCATGGCACAATGGAAGCTCTCAGGTTTCTTTCCATTTTTAATACAGTACTCTTTGCTTAAATTCTAGTAGATAAAGCTTTAAAAGGGAGAACTAAGAGCTAAAATATAATGAGCCATAAAATATGGAAGAATCATTTTTATAAACAGCTCTTAAAATAGTTTACTTGGGAAAACTAACCTCTTATAAAACTGCAAAGGGTAATTGATGAAACATCACTAATTATTCTTGTGAGGAACATGCAAGAGACCAGTGCTTAGTTACACAGGCTCATGCTTTCATGATTGGGACAGAAAATATGAGAAAGTCAAGAAAAGTTACCAGGAGGAAAAATCTAATTACCTTCTTCCCTTAATAAGTATGGAGATTAATTCCTAAGGTTATGCTCTAGTTATGCAAAACAATAATTTTAACCATTAAACACCCGCACTGCCCACACATTCTTATTTTTATAGTGGTAGAGTATGGGTAGATACAAGAAACTAAACCATGAAGCAGAAGATCTAGAAATCAAACATGACCTGTGAGTTACGGGAAGGAGTGTGCCATGGTGAACCCTTCCCATGTGAAACACTCAAGAACTCAGGACATTTTGATTTTTGACAAGTTTCTCCTTCTCCTCACCACATCCACAGACACACAGAGAGCCCCAAAGCCCACAGAGCACCCCAATAACCTGCTGAATGTACCCTGGTGCTGCTGATACGTGGCTTGAACAAGCTGCAGAGAGGTAACAACTCAATGCCCAGCTGCCTCATGAGGCCAGGCTGATGAAGTTAAGCAGACACATTTGGCACTGCAGTGGTTGATGCTGTTCTCCACTCCTCCAAACACCCTGACCTGGCAGACCAGGATGAAAATCATCCATCCCTTAAGGTCTCCCATGATGTTTAGGATGGGGGTTAGTTATTTCTCAGTTGATAAATATAAAAATCACCTACAGCATATTCCCTGTAATGTGAAGACAAGCACACACCTCTGCAGAACAGCTTTTTATTTGGGACTGAGGATAAGAAATAGGTCCTTCAATTTCTTTTGGCCTGAAAGGAAAAGGGAAATTAATGAAGTCTGGTGAAAATCATTAACAGATGAGGATGTTTCAGATCATCAAACAGCACGAGATGGAAGGGACCCACAAAGGCCACTGAGTCCAACTCCCAGCCCTGCACAGGACAGCTCCAAGTATCACACCATGTGCCTGAGAGCATTGTCTGAACACTTCCTGAGCTCTGTCAGGCTGGTGCTGTGACCACTGCCCTGGGAAGTTTGTTCCAGTGCCCAATCACCCTCTGGGGGAAGAATCCCTGTGATCTTCATTTTCCTTCCTGGACCCTGAAGATTATGCATCAGTTATCTAGACTGTCTCTGCAGTCAAATAGAGACAGACCCCATCTCAGGCACAACCCAACCAGTTCTGTGTGCTTGGACAGGTAGGATGTACTGTCACTCCCCAGGGATTACCAAAGGAGATTAAATAGTTGTGACCAGACTGTCTTTTTTTTTTTTTTTTTTTGCAAAAGGTGAAAACTAATTTGTTGCAGATAAATACTTCCACATTTTTTTTCTTATTGGATCTCAATTTCAGTTGAACTTCTTTACCAAGAGCAGAAGGAGAAGGGGGTGTAAGAAAGCTGGGACTGCCAGTGCAAGGATCCTTTTTTGGAGAGGTGGGGGAGGCAGACAAATGGTGAAGCACTCTCACTCTGCACTGTACTGCAAAGAGCCAAGGCTGCTAAAGGTTAGGGATGGAAGGGCAAACACTGTCTGCATGATACTGGTGTGCCCAGTCCTCTCTCAGTCTCTTTTCATTATGGAGTTTCCACAGGACACCATCCTGCACCCAAGGCATGTGAAAATGCTCGATTGGTTCTGGTTAACTCCTGCATATTTTGCTTTCCTAAGCCCTTAAGCCAGATAAAATGAAGTGAGAAAAGCTCAGTACTGAATATGAACATGGCAAGGCCACGCCCTGACAAGCCTGTGTTACCCAGCTACACACCCTGGTGAAGATGGAGCATATGCTGATGGAGAGGTATCACTGCTGGCACAGCTACACCAGCCCCTGAACAAAGGCAATGAGAGTCATCTTCTGTGGGGTTTTGCCAGCACAGCAATGTGAAATGCAAGGTGTGAAGTTGTCATACTCCAAGCTGATACAGCCATGGCAGTAGGACTTTGTAGTGCAGACCAACCTGTCTAGATCTTCTTTGTGTTGACACTGTTAAGACACCTGTGCTGCTAAAGAAAACAGTAACAGATGCTGGAGAGTTGGAAAATATTTTTAAATACTGCTGAACAACACATATGTGGCTGTGTATGATAATTCTACTCAAAGGACTGTTGGCAATGACATGCCCTGTTGTGCTAAATTTTTTTTTTTGTTCACATAGGCAAATTCTTCTCACCTTATGATGAGAAAGGGTCAACAAAGTCAGCTGTGGTGATTACTCACTTGAGGGAGACAACTGCAACTGTATGTGTAAACAGAACCTTTCTAAATATGCTAAAAACTCAGGGAAGTCACCACATCATGTTTTGAAACTAATTCTCAGGCTATTATCATTACTGGAACTAACATTAGGAGGTACCTCAACGCTGCCTTCACACATTAGAGAGTTGGTATTTCCCTATATTAGGCCACAGAACTATTTCAACATATTTTCTGATTATATTCAGAGATGAACTACACCCCTAATCTCTAGGGGGAAAAAAAAGCTTTAGATGAAACTTTAGAGAGATTTTGGTACCACAGTTATGCATTAAAATAATAAAAAAGGAGTCTGGGGGCTAGAATGACTTTGCTGCTTTGATTTATGAGGTAAAGTCTTCCATGGTATCCATGCCTGCTAATTTATAATCAAACAGGGTTACAAATGCACAGTGAGCACATGTGACCAGGTTTGAAAATGAACTGCATTTATATCACATATATGGATGCAAAGAATAAGAAAAGAATTTGGTGACAATTTGATCTCTTTCATTTTCCAATGCTCACTGTCATCCATCTAAGAAAAGGCAGCAAGACCAAAGGACCCAGCATAAAAATACCCACTGAGATGCTGAGATAAAGATGTAGCTTCTTATATCATGATCTGCTGGGTTTTTTTCAGAATTCACCCCTGATTAAATACAAAGTTGGCTGCAGCCTGTTCTATATTGGCCAAGGCAAACAAAGCCCAGGAGATCCCAGCAAACTGCCAGTCTGGTCCCCTCTCCACATACAACATGCCACTGTGTCAGTTAGCACTGTAACTTGATTTCCAGGCAGACAATAATTTTCTCTGGAGACAAAATGAGAGAGACAGGCAGAAAGAGAAGGGGAAAAAAAATCTATGAGCACTGTAAATGCAGAATAGCTGAGATGCAAAGGGAAATTTAGTTCTGATTGTTTTATTTACCAGCAGGCAGACCTGAATATCAATCCCCACTTAAGGGAAAGCTAAAATATTTATTACTACATGGGCTGGGATGGATTCAGTATTATCCTAATTGCTTGTAGCAGAAGACTAAGAGATCGCTTTTGGACTTTTTTGATCTCTTTATGCAGTGCAAGGCATTAGCTAAACATTTCCCAGTTCTGAAGGCTCTGAACAAGCAGCACCCATCTGTGAAACTGTTGGTGTGATCATCAAGAGGCTCTTGACATGGCAGCACCAGTGAAACACTGACCAGTTTTCCAGTTTTGGTGCCAGTTATGTGTTAACAGCAGCCACAGGCACATCTGCACCACCAGCCAGCAAACAAAACACTCGTGTTCCAAAAAAAAAAAAAAAAAAAAAAAAGACAGGTTTCTGAAAACAAATCAGTGATGTATCCAGAGCAAACTGCATCTATTAGAGCAAAAAAAACCCCAAACCCCAAAATACGACAACTCTAAGATATAACACCTGACAATCAAAGACTTCAAAGCACTTAACATGCATTAATCAGCAAGGATGAGGCTGCTCCTCTGCCCACTGTAAACAAAGCAGTGCTCTCCAGCTTCAACAGGGGCAGGGCTTAGGCTTTTCATAAAATGTATGTAAGTGTAATCAACATAAGTCTTTGAAATGCATTTTTACTAGACAGTGGTAATGCACATATTTTCTAACATGCACATACTGCTGTACAAGATGCCTAATGAAAGCAAATAAAAGCATTCAAATCTTAGGCACTGAAATCTCACCCTTTCAGAAGATATTATACATCACCTATAAATAACGAAGTATTAAATCTCAGTATTTAGGCTGGTTTAGTACCAGGCATGTGTTATGTATGGGGTTAAATGCATGTGACAACATTTCTTGGTCCAGTGGACATCTCATATTACAGAGAACTTTTTTGTTTTTTGGTGTGTCCCCACAATAAGACTTAGCAATTCATTACACTATCGGAACAGATAAGTGTAATCAAATATTGAAAAGAGAATTGAAAAAAAAATAAATAAAAAAGAGAAAATGCTCTCTGTCAAATCTAGACCCTCCCTGGGGTATTCTGCAATCCAACAACTCCCCTTCAGCAACTGGTTCCCTTCTGTGTAGTTTCAGCAGGTGTAGGGGACTGCAATCATGACTATTCACGACTACAGAAGTTATTGTAGTAGTTAAATACAGGGCTGTTAACTTACCTAAAAGTCATAAATGACTACAGGTTTGAAAAAAAAAAAGATAAATAAGGTAGTTTTTGGCCCCCCTGAGCTTTAAGAACACAGTATTTTATGTAAAAAAAGCCATAATTTGTGTCAAGATTTCTTCTGAACATCATCCTACTTAAAATAATTTCAACTTTCTAGATTCTATCTGTCCTGAAGATGTGAAAGACTTTATAATTGTTTTTTTTTCTCCTACATTTTAAATCACTGTAAACTTTTTGAAGTCTAACATTATTGTAGCTGTTTAGGAAACAGTTTGTAAAATGTCCTTCTCACTCCTGCCTAACTAATGTTTTCCCGTAATAGGAACCTTGATTTTTAAACCTTTGTTTTTAAGCAAACTTCTTGGAAGGTACTTCTGTTATTATTAAGTATTTTTGTATAAATCCTAGTAAAGTCACTTCCTAGTCTCCATGTTGCCTGAGCAGGGGGTTTGTACAGTATGGCAAGAGAAAATGAGGCATAACTAGCTGATAATGTAAGAAACCATTTAACTGCAAATGTTTTTTCTATTCAGAGAGAATTAAGTTATCAGGATGTGCTTAAGTAGCTGCCTTACCAAACTCAGAATAAAAAAAAAAGAAAAGAAATATAAAAAAGAAATACAAGAGAGACAGTTTTAAGAAATCTGTTGAGATTAAAGGACAGAGATTTATTTAATGAGTATTAAAATTTATGGGCCCTCTAAGAATTAAGCAAGCTTATAAAGACTATTTTGAGAGCTGAATGGCTTTCACATAATGAAGATGGTTGATAAGACTTGGCTAAAACATTTCAGAAACAAATGAAAACAAAGGGACACCTCAGAAAACATGGTGATTAAGTCAAAATTTCAACTGCGAAGGCAATATACAAATTTCACAATCATTTCATAATCCGAAAATGCTACTACAACCAACCCGCAAAGGTGCTGAACCTATGAAAGGATAACAACAGGCAATTTTGAATCTAGACAAGCATGAAAGAAGCATGTTTTTCTCCTTCTGTGTAGTTATGGCAACAGAGAGATATAAAACCCCTCCTAACTGAACAAGGGCTTTTTTCCTCTCTCTGCTCCCATCCGCAACTTTACAGCTGTCACCACAAGTCATCCTGCTCGCTCCGGCACGCCAGCAGGCAGCGAGCCGGCATCTGAGGCGAGCAGAGAACAAAAGAGACTGCAACACAGCTCCAGTTCAAATGACAGCCTCACCAGGGCTCCAGCCCGCACTGGGAAGACAAAGTTGTAAAGTTTCACAAAAGAATTGAAGTGAATTTCTTCTCTGGATGTCCTAGTGGGAAATCAAAGATCTATTTTAATTTAAGGTACTCGCAGCTTTTCTTGCTAATGACCGAAATACCTAGAACAAGAGCTGCCCAACAGTAGTTTTGCAGGATTACAGGGGTCCATAAAACCACTTGCACTGATCTGAAAAGCCACATACACAGGAAAGCATTTACTGTTTCCACTTTTGAATGTGGGCATTAGAGATAGTGAAATGTAAGGAAAGTGCAGGGCTGGGAGGTACCTTTGAAAATTATTGTTGAAACCATGAGGATTCTGGAGAGGGGATCTGTTACAGCTTTAGACAAACAGAAAATAAGAGGATTTAATTTAGATAGAAGATTCTTGATGGGAATTGATAGATGTTCTTCCATAGGCTACTTCACTGATCTGTGACACACAAAACCAGAACTTAGAACCAAGTTAGAGGAGGGCTCCTCACAATGGGCAGCCTTGAACTCGGTGATGAAAGCTCCAAAAAGGAACATACAGGATTGGAAATGAAACAACCACCATTTATTGTTGATGGCCTTTTGAATTTTTATTTTGCTTTCCTCAGGAACAAACCAGTTTGTTTTACTTTGTCTCCAATGATATTTTGGCCCTATGACACAGTAGAACCTGGTGTCTCTAATCAGCGTGTGCTGTGTGTCTGAACCCGTTTCAGGGGAGATAATTATTACAATTTCATTCATTTTATCTCATGTCTCCAAACCATAAATTTATATACACACACATACATATATATAATGCAAATGGTGGTACTTTTACTTAAGTATGTGAGAATAGCAGTTTATGTGTACAAATTAACAACCCTTGGAACAACCTCATTAAAAATCTACGGCTAAACTTCAAGGGTTTTGTGATTCCACCTCTCGTGTACTTGCCCTCCCTGCTCCGACAGCAGAAGGCCAACATGTATTGAAGAAGAACAAACATCTACCTGTGCAAAAGCTGCCCTTTATGGTTCACATGAAATGCCAATATTTCAAAAGCTGGTTTTGTCTTTCCAAGTACCTGTGACCCTTTCAGTGGACTTAAGATTTCATGGACAGAGTTTTAAAAATGAAAATAGTTCATAATTTCTTTTTTTTCCCCTTTGTATGTACATTTTTACTTTGCTGTAGAAAATGTCATTAATAATGACAATATGGCACAACTGTCATGTCTCACAGCATTGACGTCTTTAGGTTAGTTTGGAAATGTTTTTTCTAGGTCATTATTTTTAATTAATACAATGAATTAGTATATTTTTATTTAAAATGTCAAACTGTTTTAATCATAACACAAATATGAAACACTGACCTAGAAAATAGGACGTTTTTATAGTACTAAATAGCAACAACATAATTAAAAGCATGACATTCTAAAATGAAAATAGTGTATTTGACCATTTTACATCTTAATGAACTATCATATCAACCTGCTATTTAAATTTCATTAAACTGGATAACAAATACAAAATACATTTTGAAACAACATTATTTCTCATAACAAATTCTGGAAATATGTACCTTGTTAATGATGCTTAAATGACTTTTCTAATTAGTGTGGTTTGGGAAAAAACTGATTGAAATGGCATTTTACAGAAAAAATAGTTTCAAGGACAATTTATTTTACTGAAGACACTGTCAATACTCCATCAAGCAGTACCTACTTAGCCATTATCAGAGCTTGCTTCAGCTGCGTGGCTGTGCACTGTCTTATGGAGTTGAACTGACACAAAGCCTTTCTAAGTGGCACTGAGTGTTTCCCAGTTCTAAACCAACACACCGGTTCAACTGAGAGCAGATTTTGGTCCCCATGACTGTACTGAAGAGTAATTACAGTTATAGAGACACACACTTGCAAAACCACCAAAGAAACACTCTTTCTTAAAGTTAATTTTCTAGTGAGCTTAACTTATGTCTTGGCTTTTCTTTAGGCTTTCTTTTTTTCTTTAACTGTCACACTTTTATTCTTCAGCTCCTTCTTATACACTTGTGATTTTCTCCTAGTGATAATTTTTAAAGGTAGTAATATATCATTGAGAATGTGATTAAGATAATTCGGTGTATTCTTAAGGACACCAAATTGCTCAACTGAAGTGTAATTTGGGTAGGCTGCAACTTATTTTTTAAAGATTCATAATGCTGTAAATGTAAAATAAAACTGAAGGTGAAGCAGCAGCTCTTGGGGTCCTTGTCTGTAAGAACTCTAAGAAATGAAAAAAACCTAACAAAACCATAGAAAATGTAGACTAAATTTTTCAAAATGCCTAAATAACTTCTGAGCCTGTGACTTAACAGCTCTTGAAAATTTAACCTATCTGTAATTTGTCATAAAGACAAACAATGACTTCTCTTGAAATAATAGGATCAAACTGCTTTTGACTAACTAAAGTAATGTCAAAGGTTAAAAAGATAGAGCAGGAAGGCAAGAACCTACTCTGTGAAACAGCCATTCATCAGAGTTTCAAGTCTCTGCTTGCTCTCCAGGGAATAGTCTGCAATGACAACTTTACATAAAAGCAAGACATCCCCCTTTGTAGAGGACCATACAATTCTTGTCTTAATCACACAAATTTTACATCATTTTCACACCAATCTTTAATACCAGTTTAAGTAAAAGAAGTCAAAGTTCAGAACTCGGGAAGTTTGGAATTGCAAACTCCAGTTATTCTTATGGTTTTCATCCTCTGTAGTTGATGGACCCAAGAAATAGTCCAAACCATTATTCTGTGGTCCTTAGTATATTCATAGCATAAATGAGAAAAATTAGTATAACTCCTTAGAAACAACTCTATGGTATTGAATAGAGTTTCTGGAGGGAAAAAAAAAAAAAAAAAGACATTCTGTAAAGGACTCAATTTGAATGTACTTGAGGAACAATCTTTTCAAGTTCTTTTTGAAAGCAAAACGATAATATGGTTGCTGTGGACCCACTGATTTGGTGGTTTACCAAAAGAAATGCCTTCCCTATGCCTAAAAATCAGGAAGCAACAAAGACTTCCAGCATGACAAACTTTAAAAAAAGTATTTTTTAAAAAATAACTAGCAAGCCAGCTGCAGTAGATTGTTAAGAATCTACTGACAAACAAGGTTGCTGATTATATTTTTGGGTTATTTTCTTTTTTTTTTTTTTTCCTTAGAAAAAGGAGGCCAAGCAGACTTAGAGGCAAAATTCAGATGAACAAAGCTAGGAGTAAACCTAGTGAAAAGACATCTTGGAGCAGAATGACCATAAATAAGTAAAACTGTAAAGCAAGGAAAAAAAAAATAGAAAAAGAAAGGACATGCAGTTTTGAAGGCTTGTGCCAAACCATAGAAAATGGAAGGCATGTTTTTTAGCACCAAAGGTAGAGGTCAACACTATAAGGAAAATCTGACGCTATTAACTGTGCAAACCATAGCTATTTCAGGACTGTGCCAGTGGCAGAAATCAGACTGCAAATGATCAAAGAGGCTGTTTTATGTTGTAGAAAACATATACTAGCTCACATACACATAGTAAAAATGATCCAGGAACATTAACAGCAGTTATTATGGAGTTAAATCCTTGCAGATCAGGCTAACTCTAAAATAATGCAAGTGTAAGAGATCTTTAAAAGTTACACAACTTGCTAAGTGACAGGTATGATGAGAGAAACCCTCTGCTACTTTGGACCTTCCTCAAAGAGATGCTTTTCCTCCTATGAAAGCAGTTATAACTATGCAGATGTGGCAGATGTTAGTATATGAATATTTATAAATCCAGAGGATATTCTGGTGTACTTCACCAGGCATGTTAATATTTGAATAGATTAATCAAAGCACGGAGTTCACAAAACAAACTGCCCCCTCACCTCCTCCGAGATGGAAGTGGTTTGTACCGTGAACGATGTGATGCTCAAGGAACTCAGCCCCAGAGCTCGTGCCTCTATCACCTCAGGGATACTTCCAGACCTTGGAAAGGAGTGCAGGGCAGCAACACTGGGTTTCCAAAGGAGCCAGGGTATGACAGAACCGCAGCCCAACACAGTGTGATGGTGTGTGGGCATCACTAGCTCAGGCTGGTCTGGTGGGGCTGTGCCTGAGCTTACAGCTCATCCCTCTGGGAATGACCCAGCATTCCCAACAGATCACAGGGATAATTAGCCTGCACTAGGACCTGTAAAAACAAAGGCTCATGGCACAGTAAAGCACAGTTTGACCCATTATCTTCAGTCTCCTTAAACTCAACTGCACTAAGGCTCCTGGCACCTAAAGCCAAGCGCCACACATGGCCCCAAACATTGGCCATCATGGGTTGGGTGGAAACTTCACCAATATACCTAAAATGCATCTTTTTTCCCCATGGAACTATAAAAAATTAGTGTTTGCATTAATAGTAGCAACACAACAAAACATTTTTAACCAGAACTGAACTGAGTTTCTTTCATAGAAATGTTATGTATGTGTCTACACACACACGGAAGGCACCAACATTGCTGTGGTAGGAATCAAAATGGCATTAAAGCAAGACTACATCTCAAGCTGCTTTTTGTGCCTTAAAAGCCAGCAGAGGAGAACAATGATCTGTACATGCCTATTCATTTCTACTAGACTGGGAAGTAACAGGTCTTTTGCCCTTTTATCAATTTCACATGTATTTTGTACACCCATTTTCAAGTTTATAATTTCACATATACACTATACATGTACTGGCAGTATACAGTGTTAACTCTGTCTTATTTTCCAGTATTAATAGCACCCCATGTGGATCAATGTTTTTAACAGTGGTCCTAGATTAATGGAAAAATAATGGCATAATCTTTATTAAAATATTTTTCTTTTTTTTCTTAAATGAGAAGGGGGCTATTCTTGAAAAATCTGGGAAAAAACAAGGAAAACATCTGAGTAGGTTGTCTTTTCTCATGGTTGTGAAAAACTAGAAGGATCTTTGATGTGTCAGCTTTGGCAGTTGTTTCAGTCCACCTCTGTTAGCATTGCAGCAGACAGCCAAGGACGCGATTGCTTTCCTCGCCAATCCCTCAGGTAGAGGACGGGAGAGCAATTCTCAAAACACTGCTTATTAAAATTAAATTGTGATAAACACACTTGCATATTTTTACAGAGGGTACATATTTTGGGCTGAAATTTATCAAATCTACATTTAACTGTGTAAAAGGCATTTGGCCTTAATTTTGGTCTCTAGGCTCCTTCTGCAGACAGAAACAGGCTGCTCCAGTGGGGGAGTCCTCTCACTTCCTTGGACATCTGTTCCATCACATCTGGATCTCCCTCAGGATTGTCCATCTATCCCTACTAAGTACAAAAGAAGGGGAGCTGATGAGCGTTGATTACCTGTCCACATTTTTCAATTCCTTTGATCCAGCTGGGTTGATGTTCATCTCCCAAAAGGCAGAGATTGCTGAGCACTGCCCCCACTACTCCCAGTGGCCAGGGAGCACCCAGAACAGGAGCTACTGGCATGAAGGACACTATGCACAAAGGACAAAAAAAGGTTTCCTGGTCTGGGGAAAATCCGCAGGTGACTTTTCACTATTTGGGAAATCACTGCGAGAAATTGAAGAGGCTTCTGAAGCCATAAATGCTCTGAAAGATCAGAAAGAAAAAGAATGTGAACTGAATGCAGAGAGGGAAATGGGATTCAAATAGAAAGAGGAGGAAATTTAGGGTTTATTTTAGACAACCAAGCTGTTGTACTGGGCATAACTGAGGTGGAAAACTGTTATCACCCAAAGGCTGGATGACTGCTTTTGAATGGTGGTTACATAAAAGCAAACCTTAATGGATACTGTTTGGTTCCTGGCCTATTCTACTGTAACTTTCATTACAAAATTGCCATTCAGCGCCTAGGAATATTTGTCATCCAAGATCACATTGGAGAAATAGACTAATAATTCATATATCCATAGAGACTGAGGAACTGCAATAGCATTTCAAGGAGAGGTGGGAGCTAGGTATGCATAGACAGCCATTTATTTCTTTAAAAGCATTCAGGAATGGTTGTCTTTAATCTGAGCTACTTCTGCCAAAAAATAGTAATCTGAATGAGCGCTGAATGAAAGGCAGCTTAAAACTGATCTCCTTACATGTTTGTGCCACCCCAGTCCTTGATGGCTTTCCCATCCCCTGACACATGATACTGGCTGATTTTCTTAGGAGCTGCTGCTCATCCCTGTCACAGTTGGGCTGTTATCCTCAGTGTGCTGCTATCCCAGAGCTGCAGACTGTGCTGGCACCACAGCCCTTCCTGTGACATTTAGGACAAGTGGAATTACTTTAAGATGAAAGAAGGCAGATTTAGATTGGGTATTTGGAAGAAATTGCAGTAATTTCACGATTATAAGCCACACCTGATTATAAACCGCAGGTCTGGGTGTTGGCAACTGTCTTGGGCTACAATACAGAGTGTGATAAAAGGTATCTATTCTATCACCATTTGTTGAGGGTGGAGGCAGTGATCCTGATCTCTGTGGGAGATACTCTGCTAATGGACCATCCATTGAAACCAGGCTGGCATTGTTCTTTATCTTTTCACAACCCATCCTTCCTCCAGTGAGTCATTTTCTGCTCATGGCCATTGAGTCCCACTGTGGGACTGAT
>PYHW01010392.1:6193555-6218234 GCA_013186435.1 Turdus rufiventris | reverse complement strand
TTTAGAGGGAAACTGCACCTTCTACAGGAGCACTGCTTCAACTGAACCACATCTTTCACTGCAAGAGGATGCAGCCACCATTTAATGGGACTGCTACCAACACCCTGCCTGATGGTGTGTCAGGTTGTACTTTGACTTTGTCAGGGTTTGGAGTTTGTTTCTTTGTAGTACTGTATTTCTATTTTAATTTCCCTGGTAAAGAACTGTTATTCCTAATTCCCATATTTTTGCCTGAAAGCCCCTTGATTTCAAAATTATAATAATTTGGAGGCAGGGGGTTTACAGTCTCCATTTCAAAGAGAAGCTCCTGTCTTTCTCAGCAGACACCTGTCCTCCTAAAACAGCAACTTTTTGTTCTTTGTACATATATAAGCTGCACCAGATTATAAGCCTCACTTCGGGTTCGGACCAAAATTTTAGTCAAAAGGGTGTGGCTTATAATTGTGAAATTACTGTATTCTGTTGAATTTGTTATGACTGGAGAGGGGTTAAGGGAAATACAACTTTTAAATTCAGCCATGAATTTTGATTATTGGTATTTACTTATAGTACAAAATTTCAATTCTGTGATGAAAAAGCAGGTTTTTTTCTGGAAAGCTGATGAAGAGCTTGTGGAATTAATGCAACATAAATGTACTGTTTTCTCCAGAATACTAATCAACTGATTTTCACATTAAACTCAAATGTCATTCTAAAGTATACTGAATTTCATTCCAGAGAAGTTTGATGGTTTTTTTTATAGAGTGGCATGGTACATGAAACACCGGCAAGTGATCAGGTTATTTCAAAGTACTTCATTAATGCAGATTTAAAGTGGTTTCCTTGTGTACTGGACACATATCTTAAAAGAACTCTTGATTGGAGTATGTGTATCTCTCAGTCAGTCTGTTTAGTCTTTGTGCTGAATTCTGCCACAGCCTGCTTGCCTGGAATGTGATTGTTGGCTCAAATGCATGAAGTAAAATGTCTGAAAATGGTGCCTGCTTAAAAGCTTAGACCTGCATGACATTTATAAATTGAGAGCCCTGGTGGCCAAACCCATATGCATGCTAATACATGTTACTGACATCCTGATCTAACCAAAATCTTCTTGTGCCTTTTACTTCCAGCAGTTTGAGTTTTAATTCATGCTTACACACCTTAAATACCTCCATAACTCTCACAAATTCTGTCCTTATGCCCCTTTACAGATCAATTAAGCTTTGTAACACCTACAAAATCTAACATCTCTATGAATGCACAAGCACCCCGAATTTAAAGATGTAATTTTAGATAAATAAAGGAAATAGCCTGCAAACTGGATGGTAGATTGCCACCCCATTGCTCTTCTAGCCTCCATCCAGTTTAACTTCTCTAAACTGTTTCTGATTTTACATTCTTATAATGCTGCTTCGTATACATCTCCTTCCCCGGAATAAAAAATATAAACACTTCCTCACCCACTGCTCATCATATTAATGGTGAGTCTTCTGGAGCAATTTGAGAGACCTCTGAGATGAGATATCCTATATTGCTTCTCATATAAACAACACAGTTACAGACTTCATGTCCTTATTAAGCATTTTGTTTTTACTTTTGAAATTGCTCATTGATCAACCTATAGCGAGTTTTCCACTTTAGTAACCAGGTCGCTTTCCGGAGTGAGTGCATTTAATTTTGAAACCTGTAGCGGTTGTGTAGTTACAGGGTGTCATCCCCTCCTACAACTTCATTGCCTTCACAAACGCTCAATTTCTTTCAGTATCAGTGCACATTGGCTTTATTTACTCTCTCAGCTTCCTTTTATTTTCTTTAATAACTGTCTTTACTATCATTTGCAAACTTTGATCTCTCACTGTTTATCCCATGTCCCTGATTAATGGACCAAATGGTAATCAAAACTTTGTTAAGCTGCTGTCATGGTATAAGGTACTAGTAAGTCATAGTCTGATGTTTTTTCACACAACAGAAATTGAATTGCATCCCATCTTGTTCCTAATCTCCAAATTTTGTCAGTTGTTTTCAAAAGTATATTGCATTTTGAATATTGTTTGAGTACTTCATGGGAGAAGAATTTTAATATTATACAAATATAATATTATACAAAATATATATTTCATATATATGAACAGATGAACAAATATTACAGGAACCAGTTAAGAGGTAACTGCCTTTATCAAACCTATAAGAAAATATAGGTAAGTACTAACAAGTCAAATGCATCTCAGTAAGACTTAACCAAACAACAGCTTAATAAAAACAAAACACTGAACATCGCATTATTCTTCCTGACTCTGCAAGTTCTATTGGAATCCAGAATAATTTATGTAACGGTAGTGAAAAGTCTTTTTATAGTTTAATGAAAAAAGTTTTACTGTGTTTAAGCAGGTTGACCAATCTCTCAACCACTGAGCAATTACATCAAGCATTGTCAGGGTATGCAGGTCTCTTCAACACTCTGATAAACCAAGGAACTATACTATGAAGCAAAAAAAACCCAAAACCAAAAAAACCCCAAAGAAACAAACAAAAAACACCCCAAATCCCCCACAAAAAGCTAAAAAAACCTACAAACAAACAAACAAACAAACAAACCCCCAAACCAAACAGAAAACCCAGGAAAAAACCCAACCCAAACTCAAAATAATTATAGTAATTTCACGACCATAAGGTGCACCAGACTATAAGGCGCACTTCCGGGTTTGGGGGAAAATTTTAGTCAAAAGGGTGTGCCTTATAGTCATGAAATTACTGTACTGTGAAAATCAGGATAAATCAGACCTACTTAGATAAGTGTACTGTAGACATGCTGAATCTGTCAGGGTTTTTCCAGTAAGCCAAATCAAAATTGTCCAAGCTGATGGATGAGAGATACTTGAATGTCATATAGTGATGCTAACTTTCATTTTGACATCCAAGCAAGAAAACTGATTACTGATATTATTCTCAAAAAAAAAATGTATTTATAATGGTTTAAATACAAACAAATCTTTGCCTTACAGCATTTCTGACTTTTGGCTATTCTTTCATCTTATGTTTGCTATCTATAGGAACAACAAAAATAACAAATTCACTGAAAGGACATTCATTTCAGAGATGCTCATATCTTCAATGAGTATATTCCTAATTGTTTCTGTACTCCATGGAATTGCCAATAAGTTATTGCCACAAAAGTTGCAGTTGTCCTCTTGCTATGATATTGAAAGACCATACTGATATGCATCAATTTGAGATAATGAGATTCACATATGTCATGCTTTGCAAAGTAAATGAACTAAGAAAGAGATAAAAGTGAAAATGTCCCAAACTATTAATTCTGAATGAAGAGAGCAACTGTTACATATCTTAGATTTAAGGGTACAAATTTGCGATCAGACTGTGTCAAGCTTAAAATTTATTTCAGGTTTAAGAGCCATTGTAATGTTCGCTTTGAATGTATTTGTATTAAATTAAAAATAAAATTACACTCTAGCATGTTTTCAGCTTTCTTAAATCTTCCTTGGTTTTGCTTATCAACAACTATCATCTTTGATTATTCAACTATGTGATGCTTGCTGTCAGGTGTATTGTTTATTTCCAAAGGAAGAACATGAAGACTCACAGAATGAGCAGAAGCTTAATGTCATCAACTGCATGCAACATATAAAAAGCCAATAGGTAAGAAATAATTCTGTCGGCATTTTTCAGTGTAGCCAAACCTGAAGGCCTGGCTAGGGCATTCTGAGCTCAGTATTGGATTTGACTGATAAATTGCGATCTTGTTAGAAGATCATGTTGGTATGCACAGACATGTCTTCTCTCATTTTTGTTTTATACTTTAAAAAAATAATTATATGATACTAATAAAATACTAATACTAATACTCTCTTAAATTCAAGTTAATTAATTTAATAAAGATCATAGAGTACTTCAGTCGGAAGTGAACTCAAGCACGTTCACGTTTTGTTGTAAAGACTGCACCTCTTACAGTTTTCAGCATTGTTTGAGTTAGTTTGCTGAAAATTTGGTAATATCCATGCCAGATCTGATGGCCCATATGTTGAAGATTTTGTTCAACACCAAGTGCTCATAACTGATTCAAAGAAAGACAAAGAACTTCCCTGTACTTGGTAAACAAGATGATAAAATTAGGTTGTGACTAAAAGTTTCCTAATATGACACCAATCAAAAAGATAGGAAGCAGTCTTTATCATCATGTTAGCTAAGTGGCAGGCAAACCTGCCTGGAAATGTGATCCAACCACACAGGAAATCTCTTCCTTATGCTTAGGAACATGAAGATCTTATCTCCTCTTCCTGAGGGG
Source organism: Turdus rufiventris (assembly GCA_013186435.1). Lineage (NCBI taxonomy): Eukaryota > Metazoa > Chordata > Aves > Passeriformes > Turdidae > Turdus > Turdus rufiventris. The sequence continues at coordinate 6,213,952 of PYHW01010392.1, read as the reverse complement.
ATTTATCTTATCTGAGGCATACTCTCAGTAATATAAAGAATTAATCCTTTAATGCTACAGACTTTGTGTTAGTCATAGCTTGTAGCAATGAATGCCAAAAAATAATTAGTATTGTGTGAAGAAATTAAAAATTTAGGGTATTTTAATTAATTGCTTTCTATTTCATTAGTACTCTTGTAAATGTATTGTGCAACAATTAGCAAGAATCCCAATGTGTAAGCTACTGTTTATATAACAGCTCTCATTTTCAAAAAGCCCTAGCAGTTATTGGTATTCATAAGCCTTTTTAAAAAATTGAATTAGAGAGTCCTTATAATATTTAAATGTTTCAATAAGCATACATAATTCTCATTGACTCTGGGCTGTTTTACTATAGGAACATTTTATCATATGACAAGGGACAAGTTCTTTGTTTTCTCTGTCTGAGAAATATATTTAATACAGGAGGGTAAATGTGGCTCAACATTTTGAAATAGTTCATTCACAATATCTGCAGTTAAAGTACTGTGCTCAAAACAGAATGTAAGAAAACTCAATGTTTGGTATTGGGAATTCATCTCCTCAGTATTTCAGTATCTGTTCTGTATGAATCTGTATCTGAGAGAGCTGTTTCAGTTTTTCAGTCAATAAAATGAAATTCGCAATTTTAGGCCATGAATCTTATAACGTCTTTCAAAGATTCTCTTTAGATTAAGATCAATTGTGCACTTTGAGCATCTCTTTCTTTTCACCGATTATAAAGTTTAGCTGCATAGTTCAAAAGTGAACATTTGATCCAGTGCGCCTCTCATCTTAAAGCTACCTCAGAAGTTAAAGCTGCATGTGTATGAATAGCTGAAACTAGGACAGGTATAAAAGCTATTTTTATTGCAATCTTATCTGTACAAACATCTCACAAAATTATGTCAAAGGGTTATAGGCCCATCTCCAGTGAAGGATGTATCCATGTTCACAATACTTGCAAATTATGCAATATGTTCAATTTCTGAGCAGCCTATTGTAGTGGGTTGACACTGGCCCAGTACCAGGCACCCACCAAAGCCTCTCACTCACTCCTCTTTTGCAGCTGGACAGGGGGCAATATTTCAGCAGGTCCATGGTTTGAGATAAGGACCAGGAGAAATTGCTCAGCAAATACCGTCACAGGCAAAACAGGCTCGACTTAGAGATTTGCGTTGAATTCATTGCACTAACAAAATCAGAGCAGGATAATATGAAGTAAAATAAGTGCACAACAACAGCTTCTTCCCATCCCTCCCTCCTTCCCAGTCCTATCTCATGAGTCCTATCTCATACCCCAGCAGCACAAGGACACAGGGAATGGGGGTTATAATCACTTCATCACCTGAGGTTTTCTTCTGCTGCTCCGGGAGAGGAGTCCATCCCCTGTGAGACCATGGGGTCCCTCCCACAGGAGGCATTTCTCTGTGAACTCATCCATGGCTCCATCTCACAAGGAGCAGCTTCCTCCCAAAACTGCTGCAGTGTGGGTCATTCTTCCACAGGGTGGACAGGCTGCTCCAGCCTAGGAGCAGTGGTCCTCTCTCCATGGGTTTCCCATGGACTCACAGCCTCCTCTCAGGCATCCACCTGCTCAGGTGTGGAGCTTCTCCATGGGCTGCAGGTGGATCTCTGCATCCCCATGGCCCTCCATGGCCTGCAGGGACACAGCTGCCTGACCATGGGCTGCGCCATGGGCTGCAGGGGAATTCCATCTCTGGTGCCTGGGGCACCTTCTCCCCTGCTTCTCTATTGACCTTGGTGTTCCCATGTTGTTCTCCTTATGCATTCTCACTCAGCTCTTCCCGGGCCACAATTAAAACTGTACAAGTTTTTGTTTTGATTTCTTCTTAAATGTGTTACCACAGAGATGCTGCCACCACTCCTAATTGGCCCAGCGTTGGCCAGGTGCACATCCATCTTTGGAGCCATCAGGGATTGGTTCTGCCAGACATGGAAGAAGGTTCTAGCAGCTTCTCACCATTCCTGTAGCTCCCCCCACCACTACCAACACCAGGCCAAGAAAAGCCAATACACTTGTATTCATTCTTGCTTATTTTTTAACAGTAGGAGAAGGCAGTTATAAAATTCTGACACTTAAAATTTATACAGCTGTAGCAGCACTGACAGAAGTTGATGAATCTTACACGATTCATCCTGTTTCAGCACGCTTTCTCAATACAGAGCTCATAACAGAAACATATTATATATGTCACTTCAAATCCTCATCCAGCCAGGCTTAATTGATATCTGAGAAACAGCAGGGCACCTTACAATCGCTGTAGTAGCTGATGCGTCTGTTGCCAATGTCTGATATCTACAACTTCCATAACACAGTGACTTTGCAGACGACTTTAAAGCAATGCTGTGGGCTTTGACAACACAGAGAACAAAAGGATTGGTAATCTGAAGGACAGCAAATTCAAATGTTATCTTAATATCCTCATAGCATAAAATATGACAGACTATAGGAGTTATGATGTGATGTAATCAACACCATGCAGTAGGAAAACAAGAAAATATAGCTAGGCACTGTATTACAATGCCCATGACAAATATTTTGACAAAAACTATCACTAATAGTATTCTCTAAGCTGAAGTGAAATAAACTAATAAGCCTATTATATCAGAGAAAGAAAGTTGTGAAGACTGAACATCTGTATGCAATAATGAGCATTTTTTAACTGGAAAAAAAGCCAAAGGAAATGCCAACTGTTGCACTGAAAATTTCTGAGATTCACTCTTGATTTACTAACAGCTGGAATCTCTAATTATCTTAATATAATGAGGCACTTTAATCTTCACTAAAGAATGCTTCAAAAATCTATCCAAAGATTTTTCTTCATCAGAAAAACGCAGTTAAACATAATTTGTCAACAGTGTATACAGTCTGATTAAATTTTGTTCTTGGCTCCAGCCGCTTACCTTCACCTGTTGAGGTGACCTAAATGTTCCTGCACTGCAAATTTAATTTAGAGTGCAGCTAAAAAAAATATATATTTATTTTACAAATGTTATTTTAAAATGTGGGGGTTATAAAACCCAAAATAAACAAACCTCTCCCACCCAGAAAAAAACAAACAAAAACCCCCAACAATAACAACAATATAGCAAGCACACATTTTAACATTTGTGTTTTTCCATGGAGTTATTGCAATTGCACACATAAAAGACAGAATATATTTCTAAAAAGCCATTTTCAATACAAATAATAGGCTTCTTAAGGATACCCAAGCTTCTCATTTGGAATATGCATTCTGTAATGATATCCCCTATTAAGACTGCAATAATTGTCTGTATACTTACAGTTACCATACTGGAGTTTTGCTTCTCAGAAGGATTTCCTTGTCAGAAGGAAGTAGACTTTTCTCAGATATTAGTGCTTTTGTATAACAATAAGTCCAAACAGAACTTAGTATTTCCATTTAAGAAATAAGCAGAAACATAAATTACATTGGGGAAAAAACCAGAACCAAACCCAACATGGAATCCAGAGAAGAAATGGGTTTAAGTTCTAAAATTCTTCATGTCGGAAAATTTGGAGGTCATTACCCTAAATCTTTAAAATGCATTCTGAAAGGATGAAAGAGTATTATAGAGTATTAAAAATATTCCTCTTAGTTTATTTTCTTTAGATTTAAATATCCTTGTTACATTTGTTGAATTCATATTTAAGTTATGCTTACTTTAGCTGTCACTATTTAGGATTTTTTTTTTTTTTTTTAACAATGGCATTATAAAGCAGAAGTGGCTAAAACAACTTTGGGAGACATTTTATGAAACTGTTTTAAAGTCAGGTGGGGGATATATGAGTCAATCCAATCTATTTTTGCTAATTCGTTCAGAAAACTTATAAGAGCAGCAAGCCGGGATGTCTTCTTAAAAAAAATCCATTCTTAAACAAACTATACAGATTCAGATGCAGATTAATTAATATAGTTTTTGGGGTTTTTTTAATTATTATTTTTTATTTAATGGTTTAATACTGATGTCAGGCTGATAGATCTGTACTTTACTATGTCTCTTTCTAGAACATTTTTTATAGTGTCAGTGCTACATTTTCTACCCTAGCTTGGTAGCAAGGAAGCTGATAAACTCCTGCTTAAAAATACTATTAGTAATTTATCTGCTCTACCCCTAAGTTCTGTTAGAAAGTAAATACCATTCCATTCCTGCTGACTTGTTCATACTATCAACTTGTTCCATATCCTCCTCAATTTCAGACTTATCCTCTGCGGAGCCATCTGCTCTGATGAGTTCTAGCATGTGAATTGCTCTAATTCTTTCATAGTGTAACTTCTTGAACAATTTTAGCTTTTCTGTGCAGGTCTTGCCTTCTCCAAGTACTCTTTAACAACCTGATCTGCAACTAAATGAGCAGACTTGCTAATTTTTTTTTTTTAATTTTCCTGTCTGTTTATGTTGATTCTCATGTCAATTATTTTTTCAAAATTTAATTTTATTGTTTTTTTCAAAATTTTATTTTATTAATTTCATTTTAATTTTTTTTGGCCAAAGTTCCTCGTATTTTCTATTTTCTTTCTGAAAAATGTCTCCTCGTCTTTTTACAGATAGAAGACATTTTCTTATATCTAATGATTTTTCTTATCTTTTGGCTAAAACACCTTTGTTTTATATTCATTAGTGCTGCACTTTTTGGAAGGAATCCTTTAATAATGGCCACAAAACCTATAAGGATTTAATCCCCTTAGCTTTTCTCTTCACTTTCTTCCTTAAAAGTGTCTTTATTTTCACGGGCTACTTCTCAAAGGGCCTACTAGCTTTTTTAAGTCCTTTGAGGATGCTCAATATGCTGACAATCGTTGTTAAACAGTTAACTCCTCATCAATAAAATCTTCACCCAGACCCTCCATGCTGCTTAGCACCAAATCACAGATCGCACCTCCTCTTGCAGGCTCCCTATACAGTTGTTCTATGAAACAAATAGTCAGTAAATTTATTTTTTTTCCCACTGTATCACGCCCTGGCATTATGTTTGCTGCATGTCCATAGCACAGGAAGAGGGAAGGGGAGAAAGTGGAGTTTCCCACCATGCTTTAATTTCTCTTTCTGCCTCTTTATCTGTCTTGGCATATGGTGATAAATGACTGTCTGAAGACTCACTGCATGCAGAATCTGCATCACTTGCTAGGATTTTTTTTTTATATATGATTTTATTTTTATTTTATTCTAGCTCTCTTTAGCTTACACTATTGATTTGTGACCAAAATGGCTTACTGTGATTTTTTTTTTAATTTCTGTGTGAAAATGACTTCTACAAGTCTCCTGTTGAATAGTATGTCAGAGACATCATTTATGGCTAGACACTTCAGTCCCTTCATCTTGTTTGTTTGTCACATTTCTTTCTGAAAATTAGGTGACACACAAAGTAAATGTCAAACAGAGAGTAAACCAGATTATTTTCATATATTGAATGTGGTAAGGGTTCTGCCTAGGACATGTTACATAATGTTAATGATGAAGCTGTTGTTTTAAATGTCAAGAAGAACAATTCAAGTTAGCTTTTGAACTGTAATACTTGGGAAAAATCCAAACCATGAAACCTGTTAGTAAAGACCTTATTATTACTATATTTTTCTCTCATGTGATTCCTTTCTCTATTGCTTTAGGGTTATTTTTGTAGATGACAGTCATCAGCTGTTACTTCAACAAATCACAGTGTGTCATGGTCATTTTCTTTGCATTTCTTACATTCCTCCAATTCATTTTCCAGACAACTGAGCAGAAAATAGTGGCATAGTTCTCTGCTGTGTTCCTTAGGTACAAAAGGCTTCAGGATAGGCTTCGGCTGAAATTCTTTGGAAATAAACTTGATTTTGAGTTCTATCCTTCAAGCTTTTAACCAGAAGTAACAGTTATATTAAAAACTTAGATGTTATAAACTTTTAGAGAGCAATGTAATATACTTTTGACTTGAACAGCAGAAGCCTTTTCTGCCCTATAAGGTAGAAGGATATTGGTTTCAAGAAATGCAAAAGCTTTTTCAGAATCATCAGTACTTATAGGGAAAGATGCAGGACATGGCACGACTGGGCAAGAAGGTACTAATATAGTTCAGTTATTAAATTCTTATGTGAGTGTAAGAGTGACAAAAAAGCAACATTAGTTTCTATTTTTAGCTCTGATAATATATTACTAAAATCTATACTCTGTTTTAATTTTTGTTTTAGTTAGAGTGAAATTTCCATTTCAGAAAATCCAAATTTTGTCAATCAAAACACTGAAGGGGAAAAAATACAAATTTTAAGATTGAAGTTACAGATAATCAAATTTTTTTTCCTTTGAATAGATATTTTTGAGGGAGGTGCTAGACCACTGTACCATCCTCTGTCATAACATCAATACTAGATGGGGAGTTACACTTTACAGCAGCAGTAACACAGGGCTAATTACCATTCCAGCCATTTGTTTGTTATTATTGAATGGTGTTCATTCCATTTGGGGATGCTTCGTGGTGAAATATAAGCCAGAGGAGCAGGGGAAGGGTTCTGCTCTCTTCCTCCATCTATTCAGAGACCTGAATTAGTTACATATCAAAGACAGACTTTTCATCATCCCCACTGAGATCTGAACTGACCACACTGTAGTTTCTCAGAATTTCTGCTTATAGAAGGTTTATTCCAAGTATATGGTAATTTTAATTGTCACAAATTTATATACCTGAACAGGGCTTCTCACGTTGTATGATTGCCCAAGGTATCGGAAGTTTGCCCAAGATATTAGAAGTTTACTGCATAAAGGAACCTCCCAGTAGAAACTCCCGACTATTTGGAATGTGGACAAAATGAAATCAGTGTATTCTAATTAAAATATAATTTTCAGCAAATGAAGCCACTTCTATATCTATTTCAGCAGTTATTTTCTGAGAACCTTAATCAGCAGATGGACATTGTCTCCAAAAACATGGCCTAATAACTTTCCTCTGCATTTTGTTTCTGCTATTTTCCAGAAAACAGAATTCATTTTAACATATATATATATATAAGACTACAGCTGCTTAAATATGGCCTTAAATTGTTATCAGCCCAGAAGGCCTTTTTAATCTATAAATATTGGAGATTATACTTCAATTGTTAGAATTTGAATTGTTACATATACAGCTCACTTCCCAAGCAGACTACACAAAAATGAGCCATACATGCATACATGTACAATGAATAAAGGAATCGTTGATATTTTGCTTCAGTATATGAAATAAATTGGGCCAGGAGACTTGCTCCTTTGTAAGGCCTTTATTAGAAAATCAGCTTGGGTGGGGAGTCCGAGGGGTTGCACACGCTGCCGCTGCTCCCGATGACCTATCCAGAGGAGGAGGAGTTCAGCTTTGTCTTCACAGGCAGAGCTGGGGCTTCCATCCTCAAGAGAATCCCAAGGAAGTCAATTTTTGGCTCATAGTCCAGGGGGGACATGTTCCTAGGATGCTGTTGAGGTCATGGCAATGGAATCAAAGCAGCTCAGGATGATAAATTCGTATTCACCACTGTTTTCCCAACCTGGGGACACTCTCCTCAGTCCAAGATTTCATTTGGGCTCATTGTCTTAAGGGGTTTTTAACTCCGAATAGTATCCCAGTGTCCTTTGCACTCCTTTCATTTGCATATGGATCAATGATGCCACCCTCCTCACAGGCACCATTTCAGAGGAGCAGCAGCAGCATTACCCCACGGAAGGGAGGGGGGCACATAGGTGAGACAATTGCGGACTGAAACAGAATGGGGCCAATAATTTAACATTAACAATTAACATTAATTAGGAATCAGAACAGGGTATAGCTTAGAATTTAACACAATTTACATGAGAACTGAAACTTAGGAACTTGTTGCTAACAGTATACAGTATAATGAACACACCAGTTCCCCTATTTTTCTTCTCTTCCACGTGAAGGCATTAAACACCTGTAATACTCTCAGTGTGTGGACAGACGTCACCACACAGAATCTAATTATTCTATTAGCTTTTCTCAGCAATTTCTAATTGTTCATCTGGAAAACTTTTTTTTTTTCATTAAGGCAATAATTTTTTATTGTTGATTTGATAGAAATTTCACTTCTGCTACTATTTATCAGAGATTCAAACCCCAGACATAAGAAAGAAGACATGTTGATTAATTAGCAGTTTGAACACTCAGCTCAGACTGAGTCTTTGGGATTACAGCAGACTCTAATTTATACCAGGCAGGCTCAAAAGCTTAAAATACAAGCATTTCATGATGCCGATTTCCATTGCAGTGATTCTTTCCCATTCTAATTAACAGGTAATACTCTATGGATTAATTGCTCTTCCCATGCATTTCCTTATTTTCTTCTTTTCCTAGTATTCTTTCATGTCTCATTGTACAGGAATATTTACTAAGTACCTATTCAATGCTATCTATTCTGCCACATTCTCCACAAGTATGAACAAATGAACAGGAAGCCAGAAGTCAGAATGCAAAGAGAATCAGCAGAAGATAGAGAACCAGTGATTATTAGAGGTTGCACATGCATACACATGCATCTGCTGGTTTTGGGTGGGGTAGAGCTAACTGGCTTCACAGTGGCTGGTATGGGGCTGTGTTTTGTGCTAAACACAGGGCTGATAATACAGAGATGTTTTTGTTATTGCTAGGCAGGGCTTACACAGAGCCAAGGCCTTTTCTGCTTTTTGCACTGCCATGCTTTGGGTGCTTAGGAGGTGGGAGGAGACACAGCCAGAACAGGTGACCCAAACTGACCAAAGGGATGTTCCAGACCATGTGAACTCATTCTCAATATATGAAGTGGGGGAGAGAGTAGGAGGAATGGAGGTACATTTGGAGTGATGGTATTTGTCTTCCCAAGTTGCTGTTACATGTGATGGGGGTCTGCTCTCCTGGAGAAGGCTGAACACCTGCCTGCCTTGGGAATCAGTGAATTAATTCCTTGGTTTGTGTTGCTTGTGTGCACAACTTTTGCTTTCTATCTTGAAATGTCTTTATCTCAACCCTTGAGTTCTCCAGCTTTACCCTTCTGATCTCTTTTCAATCCTGCTGGTGGGGGAGTGAGTGGGTCTTGGCTGGGGCTGGCTGCGGTTAAACCACAACAATGCATCACACCTCAAAAACCCCAAGAAAACAGTAGATTTCAGTTTAATCCTTCCACTGGGATTACCTACAGTCGAGTATAATTCTGCTTGGTTCAAACCACTATGCTGTTAGATGCCCCTGTGTTTGCAACTTCATGGTTCTTGCCTGAGATCTGGTTATCCTACTTCAAAATTATACATGTTTATGTCAGAATATAAGGTAGAATTCTTTCAGCTCCAAACAGAAATAGGGAAGGGTAAAATGGTAAACAAAATCAATGACTTAGAAAAAGTAGTTCTAAAATACTCAGCACACATAATGTCTTGTCCTTCTTCATTTGAAGAAATAAGATACCTTGCAGGAAAACGTATTCTGAGAGCTGGAACCAAATTTTAAACAAACTGCTGTGTGTTAAAAATGTAACACTTATCACCAAGGTGAGCAGGAAAGCAGTCACTTTATATGTAAATTTCTATGCTTCTCATGAAATCAGAAGTCTGGTATACACTCAGCAACATAATTGAGCAGTGCATAGGCAGACACACAGACAGACATGACTACATTAGAATGGTCCATTTTAATGACATATATACATTGGTTGAAACTCATAAAAGAAAGTTAGAAAGATACGTGGAGCTACTAGGTGATGTTTTTTCTTGACAGGCTAATATGCAATTCTCTTAGTAGAAACTGAGCACCATTACTGAAAACAAAAAAAATAAATCTTCTGTTTCCTTTATGCAGAGTACAGTAATTTCACGACTGTAAGGTGCACCCTTTTGACTAAAATTTAGGTCCAAACCCAGAAGTGCACCTTATAGTCCGGTGCACCTTTTATAATTTACAAAGTTGTGAAATTTGCTGACTCCCAGAGGTGTGCCTTATAATCTGGTGTGCCTTATAGTCGTGAAATTACTGTAAATCTCAAGGAAAATAGCGCACTTTGGCAGCAGCCAAAACTTAGATATCCCTTCAGGAAATGCAAGTACAGATAAATGCTTTTTACTTATTTTTGTTTTGTTGAGATCAATTTTTTGATTTTCAAAAAAAAAAAAATTGTATGATCACACTGCTGCAGTTGAGAGTATGTCAGCACTCCAGCTGTGAAAATATTTTCGAAGGACTTTAACTTTCCTAAAAAATTACTCATAACTTCAACGTGTCATATAAAAAACTCAGTCTGGATAAGAACTCTCTTTTATGATTAAGAATCTCTTGCATTTAATATAAGGTTTTAAAAAAAACATTTAAAAATCTAAAGAAAAATTATATATAATAGTCATTGACAAGTTTATGTTTTATGTATTTTCTTGCAAAACTTCAGCTACATTGTTTGGTATATTCAAAAAAAAGCCCAAATTTTTTTCCAAAAGAATGCAGTTTTCAATATAGATCAGTCTTTTTCTCTAAAGTGAGTCAGTAACTGAAACTTCAAAGTGACATATGGGGAATGAAAACATATGATTTGCCTAATTTGGTGAATAGGTGATCCAGAAGGAGAAATAATGCTTGTAGATTTTACTTTTCCATCTTTATGCTGTTAACTCCGTCCAAAAAAAATTCCCATGGTACAACACTGAGGTCAGAATCCAGATCAAGTCATTAACAAAAACTCTATCCTGTCCCATTAAAAGAAAAGAACCACCAAAACCCTACAGCTGTATAATGCAACAGCCACACTACTGCTGTTTCTTTGACAAGTGACCGTCCTCAAAGGAACCTTTCATCCTTCGAAGTGTTACTTTTGACCATTGCATCTTCTTAATTCTATCATTCTATTTCATGAGGAAATCTAATATCCATTTTCCAGCATTTAACAGCAAGGAACAATTGCTGTTAGTTGCAATTTATAATATGCATAGCCCTGTGTCAATAATGCTGGCTACAACACTCAGCTCACTGGCAAAGATTTCCATTCAATTATAATAAAATGATACCAAAATCTGAGTAGTCTTTCAGAAACCGTGCTTGAAGAATGCACTTCACAATCTAGGGTGTTCAATTTATAAACTCCCAACCATGTGCAGTCTGCCAGACCCCAACAAAATGTTTAATTTATCCTGAGATGCCAAATGATTCTGGAGGAAAACAGTAAGTTACATGGCTCAAATAATGACAGGAAAACAGCAAGGTAGGGCTGATTTCATAGGGAAGTCAAATATGGACACTATAAAATACAGGGAAAAATTACAAAAATTTTCATAGTAATTATGAAATCAAGACATAAAAAAAATCTTTAAGAATAATTTCTTTGGGAAATAAAGCCATACACTACAGAGATTTGAAAAAATGAACTTTATTATAAGAGCAGTGTTTCTGGAAAGCAGTTTAAAAGTGGATTACTAGCCAAAAACAACTACCACAAAAACATGTCAAAGAAAAGCAGGAATCACATTGAGGTAATCCAGCCAGGGCACTGCTGTACAGAAATCAGTTATTTACTATTCTGCCAATTTGAAGAAATGTGTCTCAATCAAACTTGGAGTAGCAAAAATCCAGTTGAACAAATCATATTTCAGAGTGTACATACTGTCTTTCTCAGAAGTAAAAATGCTAGAACAGTTAGGATGCAAAAATATACTTTTTAGAGATTACAGAACTTCAGTGAGGTGTAGCTATCACAGACCAGGATTCAGTTATATAAACCTTTTAGACTTGGGAAAAGCTAGAAGTGTGTCTGGTCTCTTGAATTTCAAGATGCAGTCATTTATTAACTTAAGCTTCACAAAAAAAATGGGTTAGGATTTTGGCTGGGGTCTCTTTTGCAGATGTGAACTGTTGAGATAGTTTACTCTAAATCCAAACTTACTTCCAAATGCAAAGACACTTGTTATAGCTTAACTTCCCTAGAGTTCAAGTCCTGATCACCATTTTCAGACTGGTTTGTTTGTTTCCTTGTTTATATTCAATAGTTACTAACAAAGATTATGATGAAAGATTTGTCCTGTGATTTTAAAAATATTATATAACTAAACCAGAGAATTTAATTGCAACTGCATTTGGAAACAACTCAGAAGTTAGGAAATTTTAATTCTGTAGCACACGTGCCTTTTAAAAAGCACTAATTTTCAGAACTTTTGCCACTTAAATGCACTTCTGAAACAAGCAGATAAAATATTGACTATGGACTTTCATATACACAAAAATACATTACTCAACATTAAATAGATATTTGTCCAAGATTCTGCACCACTAGTTTAGCTGTCTGGTGGCATTGATAGAGTGTTCTGTGGAGCTTTTACTGGTTTACAGGCATTAACTGAGGGGGTCAGTATTTACTTTTCTTCCAGTAAGACACAGGAAGACAAAGTTTAATGTTCTTCTCATGAGACACAATAGCTAGATATTCATTTTGGTAGATTGTTATACTTACATATGTTATTGAAATAGACATATGTTGTTACATTCCTACATGGTTATATCTCTCAAAATAAAAAGGTTAGCATCTCTTACAAACTATATTTCTGGAATTGCTTTCCTTTGAAACTAACATTCAACAATGAGATAAAGTCCAGGGCAAAAATAAACCGCCCCTCCTCTCAAAACTTCTATTTAGAGTAGTGTTGGAATACTGTTGCAAGCAATTCTATGTCTGCATCTGACTGAGTATTACAGTTAAATAATTGTTTAGATAATCTTTAAGAGAGGTGTGTTCCAGCCAAGCTGAAACAAGTAATTGTCATTCAATTTTCTTAGTCTTTGGGCAGTTGTATTTAAAACTTTGCATTTAAATTGATTTTTTTACAGTTTTGTTTATCGGTTTCCCCTCTCTCTTCACAGAATGTCTTCTAACACTTTTCTTCCAGAATGCCCATGTTTTGGCTCCAAGGCTGTTGCAACATCCAGATAGTGCTGTAGAAAAGGATTTACCTTTTAGGCCAACCAGTCATCACTTTCCAGTTCCATCTTCTGTGAACAAAAACCCCAGAGCTAGTGTAAAGAAGGGCACCTTTTCCTTTTATTATGACTGTCACAGAATTCACGTTCCATGGTTCCTGAAAAGCAGAACAACTGGACTGTGGAAAAATGCTGAATGTCACAACTGATGTTTATATACTCTTCAATTTTTCAGCAAGCCATAGCTCTCAAAACTTAGCTGTGCTTGTATAGCTGACTACTGGCCCAAAAAACAGGCAGATATTTAAATAGGATATTATTTTCCTTACGCAGTTTTCCATTGGGTTAGTCATATTGTGCAGGATGAATTCAGAAAGAGGATGTAATGGATCTTCAAAAATTCAGGTTTGAAAGCAGGCTATCTGCAAGTTAAGCCAGCATCATCAGATGTCATAGCTAAGGTCTGCTATTTCCTTCAGAAAATAGTGTAGAGCAGAGTTGAGAAAGCCATTAACTTAGTAAATTGTAGAGATTTCTGCATTTTCAAGTATATTGATTAGTGCAAAAAGGTAAAATAAGTAATTTGGCTTACAAAATAAGGATTAAAACCACTATCAATCCAAATAGCATTTTCTCCATAACTTATGGTTGATGAGCATTGAAAGATTATGGGGGGGGGGGTGGGGCATGGGGGAAATCACTCAATAAAGATTAAACATTATCTGATTATCATTTGATTGTTTAGGAAAAAGCAAGTATGGCGCAGAACATTTTTTTGCAAATAGATTTATTTTTTCTAAAAGCAGCTGATGTTTAGGATGTGCAACGGTTGCAACTCTGAAAACTCAATTATGGAAATTTTCCCTAGATTGTAAGCTAACACATTATTAGGGCACAATTAAAATACAGAAGGGAAGCAAGTTTATCCATGAAGTACCTCTGAATCCTTCAATTGATGAAAATTACTACAGATACTTGAAGCGTTTCTTAGATTGATTAATTGTGTTTGTATCAGGAAAGATACAATCCCAAAGTGTATAACCATCCACTTAATGAGACTTTTTTAAAACTCAGTTAAGACCTTGGTAAAGTTTTATTTTTTCATTTTCAGGAAAAAAAATCTGATCATACAGACTAATTTTATAAATCCTAGTATCCTAGTGTTGTTTATATTTCCACTTGGAAACATCTCTCCCAAAGCATCAATCGTGATAAATTATAATGTAGTGGTGTGGTTCACTTTGCTGATTATATACAGAAACCATTGCCCAGGTTTATTTTAAAATTACAACAATTATGCAGTGCGAGTTTAAGGAGACATGAGGGTTTATGTTCCTAAGAAACTACTGTCATTATGATGTCATAGTATGCACTGCAAAAAAACCCAAAAACCAATTTTCCATCAAACTGTGGAAAATATTAAATAAATAATTAGTTTTCCTTCTGCTAATTTTCTTCCTTTGTGGAATCCAGATATAAATACTTGGACTGAAAAGTTCATACATACAACATATTTTACAGAGATAAGCTGTTTCACTGAAATCAATAAGGCTATTAACACATGTATAATGAAATTCATATGTAGGATGTGCTGAGCTTAGTCTTACTTACCAATATGCAATGGGGAAAAGGATGTACAGATAAACAGTGAAAAGGAAAATTATTAATGTGCAAAAAATTTTTCATGTTACATAACTTTTATTACAAATAAGGACACTTAAACTAAAAGTAAGGATGCTTAGAATGTGAAAGCTGTCCATCCCTGTGCATAAGAAATCAAACAAGTCAGGCAGGAAACTGAAATGGCTCAGCAATGGCTGCTGCTCAAATTGAGAAGTAAGAAACAAAGATATTTCAGTGGAAGTAGGGACAGGTTACCTGTGGGAAGCACAAGAGTACAACTTGGATGTGTAGGAGTGGGATCATGGAAGCCAAGACACAGATGGAGTGGAACTTGGCAATGGATATGAAGAATATCAAGAAGGGGTGCTATAAGCACATGGGTCAGAAAAGAAAGGCCAACCAAATTTTACCCCATTCCCTGATGGAATCAACACAGGCTGGGGGATGAAGAGATTGAGAGCTGCCCTGCTGATGTCTCAGGAGTGCTGGTGAATGAAAAGCTGAACATGACCCAGCCATGTGCACTCACAGCCCAGAAAGCCAAACATGTCCTGGACCAAAGGCAGTATGGCCAGCAGGGTGAGGGAGGGGATTCTGCCCCTCTGCTCTGTTCTGGTGAGACCCCACCTTCAGTGCTGCATCCAGCTCTGGGGGCCCCAACACAGGAGAAACATTAACCTGTTGGAGCAAGTCTAGATGAGGGCCCACCAAGGTGATTAAATGGATGGAGCTTGTGTCCTATGAAGAAAGGCTGAGAAAACTGTGATTTTTTGACCAAGAAAAGAGAAGGCTTTGGACTGAACTAATATCCAATGTGAATAGGACACCTCATGCACATGAATCAAAAATCAAATTACTCTTTTAGTTCTACACTTCACATCATAGCTTCTCTCCTTTTTCAGCAAAGGATAGCTGTGAAATTATTGTGAAACATCCAACTCTGTTTTGAATTACTTTTCCCATTAAAATAACTGGCCAGTGATGTCCTTGTCCTCATCCTGACCAACAAGCCTTTCTGTTTTCCTGGTCCTCCCTACAGGGGAGGGACTGAGAGAGAAACTGAGTGGGGTCTTGCAGATGGCCAAGGTCATTCCACCACGTTAACAACTTCGACTGCCAGTGATAGAGGACAACAATATTTTTGCATGCTAAATAAAGTATGATGGTCCATTCTCATAATCTGGGCTGTCAAAAAAATCACAAGACATATGACATTTTACTATGGAATTTGGAAAACCCTCTTTCTCTCTAATACTGAGCAAAGTTTTAAAAGGTACAGTAGTTCAGAGCTGATATATAACATAGCTCATTCACATCTGTGTCAGGTAAGGTATTTAATAAAGCAATATCTCTAATGGCTCTAAAAGCCTGAAACCTTTTTAAAGTGTTCTCAGCATTAGCACACAATTTCCAGACAATTTTTAGGGAATTTAGCTAATATAACAGAAACCTCTTTCATTTTTATAAATCATTTCTTCAGGTAAAAAGTATTTCAGCTCACAGGTGATATTTACTGAGACAACTAATATGCTATAAAATTAGAGGAAAAGAATTACAGAATAGATGAGTGATGTATTTGAAGGGCCATAGTCTGAAATTCTCAGTCTATAAACTAGATAATTTAATCTTAATTATACACTCTAATTCCACTTCAGTAATTAACAAACCTCGTCACCATGATTTTAGGGTCTGCTATTCACAGAATTACCTTTGTTGCTAGTCTCTGTTGACAGTGCACTTTCATAGGGACAATTTAAAAACTTCTAAGACTGAAACAGATAATTGAAGACAATTGCCTAATGTCAAAGATATACACTACTTAGAACTATCGAAATATCTGAAGGAGTAAATGCATCTGCAAATCTGAGGTCTTTGCAAGGAAATTGGGGGGAATAGGTTATAGAAAATGATCTCATAAACACAGCACAGAGAAGTGCTGGCCTTAGACTGAACTCAAGTCAACAGTTCTGGCAAAGCAGAAGATTCCTCTGACAACAGGCAATCTGAAAGCCAATTAAGGTAGGAATTGCAAGCAGGACGTGCAATAAAATCTCAGTGTGCTATTGAAAAATAATAAAAATAGAAAACTTAGCAATAAAATCTAAAATGGGAAGGAGGTGTTGTTCTGCTAGTCTAGTGATGATCCTGGTATACAGAGGGTGAGACAGACCTTTCTCTGCTCTTAAGGCTGCAAAGGCTAATCTTTGTCCTTGGCATCAAGGACAAGGTAGGAATCTATTAACTAGTAGGTGTGGGAAGAGCCAAGAATAGGAAAGTGTCCAAACTCTGCCACCTCCATCTGGAGTGGCCTTAACATAACTCCTGCTTAGGCCCCTAGAGTAAGAAAGAAAATGTGTTTAGTCCTGGTGAGAAAGTGAGAACATCCAAGGAGTCGTGTTACTTGCAGTCACATTAATGTTGCTATGTGAATGTGAGATGGCTGAAGGGTTACTCCACATATGTGTGAAGACAAATACTCACATCTGAGTGCCCAGGGTGAACACTTAAAAGATGAGGCATGTATTTTGAGATCAAACATGACAATTCAAGTGGTTGTAATTGCAGGGCTCAATCAACTGATGGTGTAGACACTGAAATTCCTCATCACTTAAGAAGTCAAAAGCTTTTAGTTCAATTATATGCAATGTCATTTCCAGTGTGATATCAGGCAGGTGCTTTAGTAAACTGTTTTCAGAATAGAGGAAGGAAGGCAGCCTGTAACTGAGGGGTTAGTTCAGGCTGCTGTGCAGCACTTCCCAAGGGATGATTCAGTAGTGCACTTTGTTTATGTCAGCAAATATTATACCACCACTATCAATACATATCATATATCATTTGTTATAAGGCACAATCTGGCCTGAAAAAACCCCAAAAAAACAAAAAACAAAAACAAAAAAGCAGCTTTTTAATATCCAACACGCTTTTGATTCAAAACAGCTCTTGCTTATTATACCAGTAACATAAATGAACATCAAATTCTTTCTTCTGTATTTATGCTCCTGATGGGCTTTCTACCATGGTGTGCTGATAGCATGACGTTGTGCTGTTTTTACTGAGAATACACAGTATTCATAATTGAAGCCCTGTGGTCACAGTACACCGCTGGTTTTAGGCACAAGTCAAATATATAATAATTACTATTTGTGTTTTATGTGAATGAATAAAGCAGATGTACATACAAAATCTCATGGGTTTGTTTAGGAACAATGATTTCATACAGAAGTAATGAGGATTACATTTCAATATGTGGCACTTGTATGACAGACACTGGTTGGTAACAAAACACTATTCCTTTGAATTTTTCTGTTCAATATGCATAGGCATGGCACTATGAATTTTTTGCATTATATGATGATAGAAGATCAGTATTTTGCTAAAAATGTTATCAGTTCTTCAAACAAATATAAAACATGTTACCATCATTTTAAAGTGCTTATTTGTTTTATGCACGAATAGAGAAGTAGTTATCAGTAAAATCTATTTAATTTAGTTATTTTTGCTTCTATTTTCAGATAAATGGTTTATTGATTAGTCAATTTGATCAGAGGCAAGAATTTCCAAGATAATGCCTCAGAATAAGGGTAAGCAGACCTAGAAAATGCACCATTTAGTTCATGGTGTTGGGACCTCATCTATATGCTATGGTTTTGATATTATAGGCTGTAAGGTAAATTTCAAGATGATTGTCTAAACAGGGCAATTTGGGTACTGACGGTAGCATAACTCTCAAGCAGCAAAGATGCTTGATTTCTTTCAAGCTGCTTCAGATTTCTTTACATATAACTTTGATACCAGGTTTTCTAAGGGTAAAATACATCATGTGTCTATTTTACAGGTAGATTTTGCTACCTAAACGAATCAGAGGTCAATTTTTCAAAGTAGTTTCATTAAGTGTTTGGCTTCCCATTTAATCTGAGATGAAACATACCTTTACAAACCCTTTTATCTAGGTACTAAACTACTTTTGAAGCTGGCCAGCATAAGACACCAAAATGGCTTGACTATTTTGTGCTTTAATGCTCATTTTTAGATTAAATTTCTTCATTAATTGTATTCACAATTATTTCTCAAAATCTGTAGACTTTCTTGGTGAGAAAACATCCCTTACATATGTTCTGATGAAGGTCAGCATAGAAAAGCATTTTTATGTAGGACTTATTGGTGCAAAAGTCACTGAATATGATAAGAAAGTCTGCAGCTAGCACCATTGTCTGGGATAACTTTCTCATTGATTTTTAGAGTCATTTTTCTGTACTTAATTTACCCACTTTTACTGGAAACCCTAAAAGTAATCACAGCTCAAGGCTAGCTGCCAAATAGATTGAAATCTGAATTATATCACTGCAGCCTGTCTGTAGACTGATTGCTCTTCTGCTATACACCCAGCTCTGTATGAAATAATCCAGAATAGCTGCTAAAGTTCTAGTGTCTATTATACATGCTACTTGCCTAGATATCCTCTGTGTAAGCCCAATATTTTTTTATTAAAGACATTTTATAACCTCCTTCTTCACAGGGTACCACTGAATCATTCTCTATGACAAATTCTCCACAAAACAAGTGGCAAGTTTCTACATGATTCAATTGAGTCTACTTGTTCTCAATACTTCAAAAGCTGTATACAAAGACTTATTACACCAAGTAACATTTCTTTGGCAGTCCCTAATAGATACAATGTGGTTTTGCTTACTCCTGCACCACTATAACATTGAATATTTTCATTTAACCCTCTAGAGTGAAGCATGAGAGACAAGACTTGACTGCAGGTTTTCATCTTTGTTGAATTTTTTATAATTTCAATTCTGTCACTACTCAGTGAGGCTAGATTTCCATAGATATCAATTAGTCTTCCTGAAACACTAATATTTCACCTCTAGAAGCTTTATATTCTGGCTAAAAGTCCTTACAGAATTGTACAAATTGTACAGAGTCCTACTGGTCAAATTCTTAACACTTCCTAATGTAACAAAAAGGGACGTAGTTATACGGATGTAGCTTTTTTTTTGCCAATACATCTAGAGAAAATATTTAGGTCCTAAAGCTGGAAAGTTAAATAAAACAAGTGTTATTATACAGAAAAGTATATAGGTGTGCATATATCTATAGTTGTATATATATGAATATTTTTGTAAGAATAAGAATCTTTTTAGGCATGATTTCACAGACTGAAGAAAGACATGCGGAAGAAGTATGAAAATTAGTGGAAAGATAATCTAGTGTTTCCTAATTTGGAGGTAGTACCCATGTTAGTACCCAAACTTCAATGTTTTATCAGTACTAAACATTGAATTATTTTAGTGTGTACAAAAATAAACTATATGTTTTACTGCACTTAAGAACATACAGATACACTTGCACAGATCTGTACAGATTATTGCAGATTGTCTGAGCTGACTGCGTAAGAGGCAGCATCAGTAAACCATACTGTCTAATTACCTTGGTCCTTCTTAGTAGATTGACCTCCTGTTTGTGGCACTGATGCTGGTTTGGGTTTTGCCTTTTTTTCTTTTACATGTTCTCTATATTCTTCACACATGTATTTGTAGCTCTGTAGCCTATTGTATTAGTAGGTAGTTTTCTCACTACTTTTCCATGGCCTTTCCCTAGGCAGAAATACAAAACAAATTCCAGAGCTCCAAGCCCCGGGGGGTACCAGGTCCCAGTGCCCTCTTGGCTCTTCCTGGGAACAAAGGCCCAGAACAACTCTTGGAGGTCCGTTCTCCTGGACAAAGTGCAGCCAGTGCCAAGGGGAACTCCAGAGAAGGGGCTTGATCTGAGCAGGAATTGCATCATCACTTGTGCTCCTTTTATCAATTACAGTAATTTCACGACTATAAGGCGCACCCTTTTGACTAAAATTTTTCCCCAAACCC
>PYHW01010392.1:6174567-6192409 GCA_013186435.1 Turdus rufiventris | reverse complement strand
AAAAAGTGCGCCCTATAGACGGGTGTGCCTTATCTGATCTACAATGTTGCAATTTTTGCTGACTCCCGGGGGTGCGCCTTATAGTCAGATGCACCTTATGGTCGTGAATTTACTGTATGCTAATTTCCTAAAACCTATAAAAAATGTACTCAACTCCGGAGGTGGGCTTGTGTGGACATCTTTCCATGACTGCCCCTGAAGGCCTTCAAATGAAGATCCCCTTTTATCTTACCTCCTTACTAAAATTAACTTGAGTTTCATTTCCAGGTTGCGCGAAAGGCAACAGCACAAATATGGGTTCCAGAATGACGCAATGAGGCAGTCGACTTGGTGCACAATCAGGGTGTACTCTCAATTCATGGGTTTTTTTTCCTTTTTTTTTTTTTTTTTTCATTTTGGCAGGAGTGTAGCCCAAGAGTCAGTTGTACAGGTTTGTCAGAGGCAATGAAGTTCAAGTAAGAAGACAACAGACTTTGTATGTGTGTGCACTTTATGCACAGGAAGCTGCAGATAATCTGCCTCCTCTGTGTCAATTACTTCCTGATGCTTTTTGCTGATACTAGAACAGATCAGATTTTTAAAAAATTCTGTTTCAGGATAGTAATGGGCCAGCTTTGTTCACAGTTAGTAATCCTAGTAAAATCTTAGACTAAGAGGGAACTGCGTAAGATGAAAAATATCAGAAAATCATTGCCTTCAAAAGCATCTCAGGACAGCTAAACTGATGGCTTCTTTCTACCAGATTCAATCAAAAGCGCAAGCAATATAGGATTTGCTTACTGCCTCCTGCCCAGTACAGAAAGCGCACAATTTAATTTTATTTACTTTCTTAAGCCATCTACTCTGTCCCTACGTATCTCTGATCAGTAAAAATTGTATTGTTACTTAGTTTTATTATTTCTCAAAGGATCAATAGCCATTAACTTGATTATTCCTAAGAGTATAACAGTTGAAGGAGGTCTTTGAGATAGAATAACTGTGAAAACACACATTTGGTAAGATACCAGGAACATGCCAAATGTCTTAGAAATATTTTAGAAGGGCAAATAAACAGTTCTTTCAGCAGGCAAACATTGGCAATATGAGCATTAACTCCTGAGCATGGCCTTTCTGCATTTTCCTAGCAGCTGCTGAAAGGAAAATCAGATTAATAGCACATGAGGTGAATTCATGATGATGAGAACATGAACATGAACACTGACTACAGATAACACAGAATGCCAAGGAAGAAAATTATGTCCCTTTTCTGCCCTTGTAAACATATAGAGCAGAGACATAAGTTCAGTTCATCTCACTTTAAAGGAGAGAGTAGGCTGCAAATACAGTGGTCTCCTGTTATTCAAAAAATTCCCCACATCTAACTTACATTTTATTTTTTAGTGCCAGCTGTATCCTGACAGCATATTTTGAAAGCATGCATTCTTTGCAGTTTTTCAAAACTCAAGATGTACTTTAATAGGGCCTGCAGTAAAGCATCATCTTTTTTTTTAAATATATAAGGAGTCTTCTTAAGTTCAAGTGGCTTCAGAACTTTTCTGAGATATATATTTATGTTTGCTACATCCCCTAAGGGAAATGTAATTTATCTTGTTATGACTTGTGCTATACTTTGTTTTCCTAGTGACAATGCTGTTAATGTTGGTGCTAACCATGAGATATTCTATTTAAAATTACATGACTATTATGTTTTGATCAAAATGAAGATAAATCATCAGAAAGAGTAACAAGTTAATTCAACTTTATTTTAAATAGTATTTGATTATGTTGTAATCATTTTGGTTCTGATACATCTAGAAAAGCACATTATTTTACCCCTAATTTCATATTCCCCAGTTGTCTGTTTATATTAAAGTGAATGATAGATTTAAGAGTCTAATTACAATAAATTTCATAAGACAGCATACACATGCTGTTCATACAGAGAGAGCATTGAGAGGACATTGAGTGGTTCGTGGAAACCCTTAATCATAAGAATATTTCTTGTTAGATTGTTTAATGCATTAAACTCTTTTCTTCCTAATAACAGTTATCCCAATGGAAAAAGAAAAGAAAANAAAAGAAAAGAAAAGAAAAGAAAAGAAAAGAAAAGAAAAGAAAAGAAAAGAAAAGAAAAGAAAAGAAAAGAAAAGAAAAGAAAAGAGAAAAAGGGCAACCAGACAAATTGTACTAACATTTTTTAAAGTTCCCTCTTTGTTTTAATTTCTAAAAATTTATCCTACTAAGTGACATCCAAGTCTGGATAGCTCACCCTTAGAATGTGACAATCAGCTTAACTAAGTTTACATTCCTTGGAAAGGAGTTTAGATGGAACATTGCACATGATCTGACAGGTATTTCCAAATTGAATTGTTCAGGGTGAAACAGTTGCTTCTTCATGAATTAAAAAAACTCTACACTATACACATGGGGTTTTAATAAGTAAAAAAATAATAAATAAGAAATTACTATCAGGCAAACTTACATAATTAAGACAGAAAAGCCTTACAAGTTGTAAAAAACCTTATTATCTGTCTCTTTTAGTTACATAACTAAAAATGGAGGTAATATTAAATATTAAGAAATATGCATATATACATATATTTATTCTAAAAACACAGTGATAGACTAAACTGTTTTTGGTTACATTTTTTGGAGGTTTTGGGGGGTTTATTTTTAAATAAATATAGAAAGCAAAGAACAAACACTTGTAATGATGACAGGCTTTTAAACTGTACCACCGGAGGAAATTAGAGATTTTTGGCAACATAAAAAGTGAGAGCCAGTGATAAAGGGAAACATTAATTATCCAATACCTGTTTGAAGGGAACAGAGGCACAATGTCTTACAGAAGTTAGAGAATACAATGGGGAGAGTATGAAATGGGAGGTAGTTTAGGAAACAACTGTCTCCAGCCTCAATTGCAACTGACAGGAGGTGGCTGAGGATTAGAAGGTGTAAGCTACTAGTGATGGTCACAGGAGGTTTAGGCTCAAAATTATAAACAAAAGGAAAGGAAGAAAGGCTCTAAAGTAACAAGTTAATTTTTTTGGGGGGTTAAGTTTTTTGGGTTTTTTTCAGAAATGTCCATCCATTTTAGGATGAGATGTAAGAGGATTTAACTTACAATCAAAAAGTCTCCTACCAAATAAGCAACAATTATTGAGAATAAACGGAAATTCCTAGAAATTGAGAAAATGTTATGGTAAAAGATATTTAAGTATATCTGGTACAATTAGATGGGCCAGAATGAAGGAAAGAAATAAAACCTTGAGCACTTAATAAAATAACCAAAGTAGTACCTGAATCAGTCATTACCTTTGAGATCTTGTAGAAGAGAGAAGTCTCAGGGGACTGAAAAGACCAAGCCATTACATTCCCCTAGGAAAAAGAAGACTTTAAAAAGCATTGACCATTCACAGTACTTTCAGTATGTGCAAAGATACTGGGAGAAGTTATTAAACAGACAATTTATAACTACTCTACAGGAAAATAAGAAGGTGATGAAAAACAGCCAACCTAGCTCTCTCAAGAGTAAATCATGTCAAAACAATCTAATTTCCTCCTTTGACACAGTAACTTTCAGTATAATGGATAAGAAGGAAGTAGAAGATGAGATCGCTTTACTTTAATAAAGCTTTTTACACAGTGCCACATGAGACCTCATAGGGAAGCCAGAAAAATGCATCCCTATAGACCCAGCCTGAACAAAAGATTTAAACAATATTGAGGATGTGTAATACATGCTAACATAAGGGATGAAATTACTGCACAACACTGTATAAAAGCCAAAATTAGGCCTTGGCCTTGAGCTCAGCCACTAAACTATTTTCTGTTTATATCCTCTGATTTCAGTAAAAGTTTGTTTATTGCAAGTTTTGAACTTAGGCTGAACTGAATCTGTAATTAGAAAATACATTTTACTTGTAATTATGAAGAGGCTGACATGAATTTTTTGACATATAATAAAAAATAATAACTACTTTTTTTTATTAATTGTTAAGCAAAATGATTCATCCATAACATCAGCCAAGATTAGCAATAGAATTGCTCCAGAACACTGTAAAATCCAGTCTGAACTTGCCATGTCACTAATGGATCATAAAAGTCACAATTTGAAGGGCCTGACTGATGTGGTAACAGGTAACTCTGATCACCCCAGTGGCCAACCATCAATGTAACTTCAGAATGATAATCTGAAAGGGAAGATTCCTCCATTGACACATGTAATACTCAGATCCTTCTGGATATCAAAAAGCTCTAGAACACTGGTTCCCACCAGCCAATTTAATGTAATATGACTTTAAAGGTTTTATAATTATTTTATGGCAGGAGAATAATTGATGTAAGTAGTGATCTAACATATTTGCTGCAACAACCTTCTGGGTTATAGTGTAAATTATTATTGCAGCAACTGATACCCATGATTTTGATCAACAATCTTATGGGGCAGAACTTAACAAGCTATAGTTTATTCCAAAAAATAGACCAACAAATGTACCTGGTAAGTTGATAGCTGCAATTTCTTAAATCAAATATAATTAATTTAACAAGAAAAAAGCAAAGACACTAGTGTTCTCCTGAACAGGCTAATAACCAGAGTTTAGTGTCATGAATAGATAGCAGCCAGGAGAAAGACTAAGGAAACAGAATCAGAGCATGTGAAGAGTCACAAATATCAGACATAGTAGAATGTGATATTCTATCCTTATCAATGAAATTCTGAAACCTAAAATTTCACACAAGTAAGCTACTGGTTTTTGCTGACATCTAACAAAATTGCAGTTCTGCCCAAACCCTGACTTTTTTTACTTTTTAAAATTATATATTTTGTTATATTCTGATTTTCTACTTTGAAATAGAGTTGTGCTGTTAAAACAAAGCCTAAGTGTTCAAAAGGGAAATACTTCATTAAAATTTGGTTAGAAAAAGAGATTCCTAAACCATACAAACAGTATGTATGCCTATTTGTATACATATATATATATAACTACCTAAACAACCCTGGATGTACAGACAGATTGAGGAATAAGAGGCTAAAGAGGAGTGCCATGGAAAGGGACCTGGGGGTTCTGGTCCATGGCAAGTTGAACATGAGCCAGCAGTGCCCCAGCTGCCAAGAGGCCCAACCTTGTCCTGGGGGACATCAGGCACAGCATCACAGCTGGGCAAGGGAGGGGATTGTCCTGCTCTGCTCTGAGCTGGGGCAACCTCACCTTGAGTTCTGGGTGACACAATATAAAAGAGACATTAATTGAGCTCTTAGAGAGTGTCAAAATGAGGTCACTGGAGATGGTGAAGGATCTGGAGGGGAAGCTGCATAAAGAGCAGCTGAGGTCACTTCGTCTGTTCAGCCAGAAGAGGAGACTGAGGGGAGACCTCACTGCAGTCTACTATTTTCTTATGATGGGAAGGGAAAGGACAGGCACTGATCTTTTTTCTTTGTGGTGACCAATTACAGGACCCAAGGGAATGGCCTGGATTTGTGTCAGAGGAAGCTTAGGTTGGATTTTAGAAAAAAAGATTCTTCACCCAGAGGCTGGTTGGGCACTGGAACAGGGTCCCCAGGGAAGTGGTCACAGCACTAAGCATGGTAGAATTCAAGACTCAAGAATTTAAAGAATGGTCTCAGACACATGGTGTGATTCTTGGGGGTATCTTGTTCAGGGTCAGGAGTTGGACTTTGATAATCCTAGTGATTCCCTTCCAACTGAGAATATTCTGTTATGCTGCGATTCTGTTATATGTGTATGCACATGTTCATATGTACATATAAATGTTAAATAAATATATGCATATGTACACAGACTTCTGCACATATATACATACATGTATAGACCTCACAATCCTAAATTTTAAACTAACTAGAGTAACTTGGGTTACCTAAGAAAGGACAGCGCTGGAATCGAGTTTTGAAAAAGTAGCACTACTGTGGATCAAACTCTGGTTTTATAAGTGAGTTTTGAAGTTAAATTCTGTAGACAGCCTTTTGTTAGAAGATGTACTTGACTGGTTGCTATAGCTTATAGAACTTCACAAGGTATAAAGAAAAGTACTGGAGCAGGTGAGAAAGGGAAATGTCAGAGGGTATCAGTTAATCACATGCATGCAATAAACCAGTAAAATACATGAAAAAAGATATAGAGTAAGGGCTTTACAAGCACTGAAGAAAAAATAGAGTACAGGCACTCAGTATGTTCAATCCCTTTTAGAAAGCACATCCACTCAACATCTGTCTGTTCTCTAAAATCATGCTGCTCTCCAGTATTTTTCAGTGTAATAAAATAAATTCAACAGCTTAGATAAAAAACCACTGTGAGTGCACAACAGGTATTATTCAGCTAACACATATTTAAAATG
This sequence comes from Turdus rufiventris, assembly GCA_013186435.1. Classification (NCBI taxonomy): domain Eukaryota; kingdom Metazoa; phylum Chordata; class Aves; order Passeriformes; family Turdidae; genus Turdus; species Turdus rufiventris. Next base: position 6,186,073 of record PYHW01010392.1, on the reverse strand, counting down.
CACTCAGGCTGCGTGAACATATGATGTGACATCCTTGAAAAGGGCTAAGATGGACCCAGTTCAAATCACTGTTTTCATGAATAATTCAGACAACAAACTGTGAAATGCTCTTTGACATTTTGCAGATATCACCAAAACAGGAAGAGTAAACACTTTCAAAGACAGATCTGAATCAGCTTGTAAAATGGCTCCTGACTCCAATTTACTAAGATCAAGTTAACAAAAAGGAAAAGCAATATAATATGAATCAGGAGGTAAATTAAGATTGAGAGACACAAAAATAGAAAATATCTCTCAATAGAGATAAAGGACTGTAAATCATGTCATGGATACAATATTATAATAAAGGAAAGAAAAATAAAAAGGCAAATATAAAACTGAGATACAGGATGCACTTCACCTCATAAGTAATGAAATTATTCCCCTCTTGTCAGTTTTGCTAATATTTGCTAATATCATAATTTTTTTAGTATATATCAGTACTTTTAATGGAAAACATGTAAAATAATAGCTGAGGACACAAAAATTGTGCAAGAATGGCAAAATAGGAATTCAGGTATATTTATCTTCCAAAATGCTTAGATAATTGTAGCAAAACTTCTCTGAGTCAATTAGAGCTTTGAAATATAGCGGTATAGATTTTTTTTCCTTAGTCAATTTCCTAATAGTGAACCAATAGGAAAGAGAATGTGCTCCATTGACTATTAGAAAGAAATAATTCTGACTGATCCTTAAGAAATCACAAGCATCTAAAAAGGAATTTTGCAGAGTCTGGAACAAGAAAGACAGAAGTATTAGGAAGCTGATACTGAAGAGACAGGCACCAGAAGAGACTTGGATGGTAAAACTTTAGACACACGGAAGCAATATATTGTTTCAGTCTTCTCCAGTTCCACATGTCTATGGTTTTTAAAGGCTAGAATTAAGTAGCAGACCTACTTTTTGTCATAATTTAATAATATTTAAAACACTCAGAAGAATTGACAGATTTCTAACAAATGCAATAATGTTTTTTGAGGCAACAATTGTGTGGTTAAGATGCTGTAAGAGCCTGATAACAAGAGAAAGGCTCCAAAAAGTGTTATGTCATTATGTCTGCTTAACATAATCATTCTTGAACACCTGTGAGCAGTCTGCTTTGAGGTCCATAAAAACGAAAGGCAAAACTGGTGCAAAACGTGGAGGGGAAAGTGAGAGGCAGAATCCTTGACCTTTGCTTTCCCTCCCCACTCCCCACCATCACCTGCTGCAAGACACCCTGAGGTCCCCAGGAACCAGAGCCACCGCTTGGGGAGAACTCCCCAACCCTGCACCCCAGACTGGAGTGAGCTGTGGAACCTCACCCTGCTCCTGCATCCCATGGTGGAGCACCACCAGGCACCAGGGTTCGGCCGCAGCCACCAGTGCTGCACCTGCATCCCAGGGGATGGGCTGCTGCATGCCAGCCAAACTGCACCTGCATCCCAGGGGATGGGCTACTGCATGCCAGTCAAATTCCACCTGCATCCCAGAGCACAGGCTGCTGCAATCCAGACAGACTGCTCCCGGCATCAGAGGTGGCAGGTGAGACACTACAAACTGCAAAAAAAGGAAAAAGGCAAAATCTGCTTCTATCCCCACTACCCTGCAACAAAGGTAGCACGGAGTGATGGTGACCTATCCTATGCTTTTTAAAGTAAACTTACCTTTTTCTAACTTTACTTCTCTCTTTCTTTCTCTTTACCTCTTTTACTATTAAATAAAAATACGTGATTTTTTTGGCATCAGCAGTTAATCTTGTTTGGTTTTTATCTCATTTTTGAGGGATAGTATCTAGAACCTTGAAAGTCTTTTCTGTTTTATTCACAGATAGTTCTCTTTATTCCTCTGTGATTGAACTGGTTCATAGCAGATGCCATATACTTTAACTGTGTTCCAAATACTTCCTGTGTAGAACAAACTTGTGTTGATAGGTTTGAGTAAAAAAGGCCATACATGTCTTAATAAATTTTACATACACTTGTGCTTGTCTGAAAGACTGTGCATGGGGCAAACGTTCTGCAGAGACTGTAAATTTTAGTTGAGGGAAGTTTGAATGGGAAAGCATAGGCGTTTAAATACCAGAAGAAATAACAGAGGAAAAAAATTGGCATGTATTTAGAATCAGGACATGGCTGACCACAATAAGTTGGTGAACACTGAAGCAGTTATGTTTGCAACAAAACTACAGTACAGATTACTTTTCAGTAGAAGATCTACACTATTATAGAAGATGGATGGAAATCTTGCAAGTGTGATTCCTCTTCTTGTCATTTCAACCAAAAAAAAAAAGACCACAAGGAATGGAAAATAAGGCAATGGGCACCAACCTTGTCTTAAGATTTATAGGGAGTGAAGTGGCGGATAGAAGATCTTGGGGATGAAATATCAGGCCATACAAAGTGTTGACTCATAAGAAATAGATAATATTTTAGCCAAAAATCAGTTCATTATCAGCAATCAAGAAGAAACTTAGCTAGCAAATTTACCTTCTGCATCACCACAAGTAATGCTAACATAACTGACTGAATATATACACCTCTTGGTACTAGTATAAAAGAATTAATAAATAGAACACATGAGGGAATGGGTGGGAATGGCTGAAAACATTTTTTCTTTAAAGCAAAATATCTGTTCCAAAAGTTCTTGCTGTGAGTTTTCTTACATTTAATTCTTATATGGCTTTTGGAACTCTAATTCAGGATAAAGTCAAAATGAATCATAGAATCATAGAATAATAACCTGCCTTGGAAGGGACCATCTAGTTCTAAACCTCTTGAGCTGCATGCAGCACCTGAGGTGGTGTCTTACCAGAGCAGAGGGGCAGAATCCCCTCCCTCGCTCTGCTGGCTACGCTGCTGTGGATGAAGCCCAGGACACTTTTGGTTTTTTGGACTAGAAGTGCACGTTGCTGGGTTCTGTCCAGCCTCTTACCTACCAGCACCTCCAAGTCCTTCTCAGCAAGGCTGTTCTTGATCTTTTCATCCCCCAGCCCATGTTGATATTGAAAGTTGTCTTGATTTGGTACTGCACCTTGCACTTAAACTTGTTAAATTTTATGAGTTTTCCATGGTCACACTTTTCAAGTTCACCTAGGTCCCTCTGGATAGCAGGAATGTCAACTGCACCACTCAGCTTGGTGTCACCTGCAGGTTTTCTGAGACTGCACTGGATTTCTTTTCTATGTCATTGGTGAATATATTAATCAATACTTGTCCTAACACAGATCCCAGAGGAGCACCACTTGTCAAAGGTCTCCATTTGGACATAGAACCATTGACACTATCTTCTGGATGTAATCATACAACCAAGTCCTTATCCACCCAACATTCCACCATCAAATACATTCTCTCACCAATTTACAGAGAAGGATGTTATGGGGATCATGCCAAAGTTCTTACAGAAATCTAGACTGATGAAATCTCCATCACAGGAGGCTACTAAATTGGTCACTTGCCTCCCATGAAGCCATGCTGTCTCAAATCACCTCCCTGTCCTCTACGTGCCTTAGGATAGTATCTGTTCCATTATTTTTCTAGGCATAGAAGCAAAACTGACAGGTTGGTAGTTCCCTCCCTTCTACCCTTTATAAAGATGGGTGCAATGTTTCTCTTTTTCAGTCACCTGGGACTCTACCTGACTGCCATGACTTTTCAAAAACCACGGACAGTGGTTTGACAGGTATATCAGCCAGTTTCTTCAGGACACTGGGATGCACTTCATTTAGGTCCCATGGAGGTATATACAGTCAGATTCTCCAGTGGTTATGAACCTAATGTTCACTTACAGTGGGAAGCCTTCTGCTCCTCTGTCCTTGTCTCATGTTCACTCACTCAAGATATATGGAAAGAGGGACTTCCATTGAAGACTGAAGCAAAAAAAGTTGTTGAATATATTAGCCTTTTCCTCTGTAGTTTGGCAGCCTTGTTTATTGTAGGAGTACAACTTCTTTGACCTTTCTTTTCTACTTGACATACCTGTAGAGGCTTTCCTTGTTAATTATTTTTTTGTCGCCAGGTTCAGCTCAAGCTTTGCTTTTCCTTTCCCTGACTCATTCCTACAAAACCATAATGCATCCCTATATTCTCCTCAAAGTACTGATCCTTTCTTTCCCTACCTGTGAATTTGCTTCTTGCCATTTAGTTTGACCAACAAGTGCCAATTCAGACATGCTCATCTCTTGCCTTCCTTGCCTGATTTCTTACGCCTGGGGTTCATAGCTCTTGCGGTCTATGGACAACTTCCGTAAAAATCTGCTAGCTCTGTTCTGTTCCTCTGCCCCTGATGGCAGCTTCCCAGGGTATCCTATTGACTATCTCCTTGAAAAGCTGGAAGTTTGCTTTTCTACTCATCAGTGGCCTGACTTTTCCTCTGGCCCATATCCTTTATGGCTGTGAACTCCACCTGCATATGACATTGCAGCCCAGGCTGCCTCCAGGCTTAACATCCCCAGTTAGCTCACTTGTGTTGGTGACTGTGATGTCCAGTATTGCCTCCCCTGTGGTAGGTCTGTCTATTTATTACCTGGCTTAGGAAGTCATCCTGTATGCATTCCAGGAGTCTCATTGTGCTACTTTCCCAGCAGATATCAAAGTTGGAACAGTAGGTTGGAAGGAAGCACAAAGGGAATATAAAACTGTACTTTTCTGCTTCTGCTTGAGTAAGCAGATTTTAATTAACAAATTGCAGTAATTTCACTATTATAAGCCGCACAATTTTGACTAAATATTTTGGTCCAAACCCAGAAGCGCGGCTTATACTCCAGAGCAGCCAATATATGAATGAAGTTCAGAAATTTGCCAACCTGGTAGTGCGAGCCCACAGCAGCCCTGAGCCGAGCCAGAGCCTGCACAGCCCCAGCAGTGGGGCAGCACCAAGCAGAGCCCACACCGCCCTGAGCTGAGCCAGTAAACCCCACAATCCCACGATCCTGTTACTGTTTGGCAACTTTGTGAAAGTTACAGGCAGATCCTCGCTGCGAACAAAAGTGCAGCATATAATCGGGTGTGGCTTATATATGGACAAAGAACGAAACGTTGTTGAAGCCCAGAAGTGCAGTTTATAATCAGGTGTGGCTTATAATCGTGAAATCACTGTAATTAAAATTAATTTTTGGGGTTTTTTTGGTGATATTAGGTTCAGTTTTTTGTTGGTTACACGAAGTATTTTTTCTTTATTTGTGAGTGCATTCTAGAGGCCTTTATAGCTGGGTGGAAAAATTCTTAGAGAAACTTAGTTTTTGGGTAATAATCCAAAAACAGCAAAATAGTTTCATAAATAAAATTTGCTGCCACTTAAACTAGAAAACATCATTTTTTGGGAAATTACCATTTTTTCCCCACAGACATATTGTTTACTAATGTTAACATATCCAACATGTGAAATTAAATTATTTCACTAAAATGAACTTTGGAATATTATCTCCTTTAGTAGCAGGATTCAAATTTTCTTTAAATTAGCCAGTAATTTTAATAGCTCTCTTTTTTTTTTTTGTTTGTTTCCTCATAATTACTCTTTTTACAATGTATAACATACCATATGTGTTATGCATAAGTTCCATGTCAGAAATTATGTCTGCTCTAAGTCTCAGAACTGCCCAGAGGAATTTGGGAAAAAAAATTACCTTTTGCAAACAATGCTTGGGTAATTTTACACCATATGTAGCTGACCCTTCCTATTCAGTGCCCTAACTTTAGCTTACCAACCTTCCTTGGCAAATATATATTTCGTCTTCAAAACTCTGACTTAGGAGAGCCAATAATTGCTCTGTATCTAAAAACTCATTGCAAATTAATTTGGAGTGCTGAAGTTTTCGCTTGAATCTGGTCTTAGCATTCTGTACAGTGTGATGAATACTGATCTTCAGTGTGCAGCCTAGACAGCAATTTTTTTCTGTGCGTGATAATATTTCTCTTGGACAATGGGGTGAGATGATTAAAATGAGTTCTAGTGGCTAAGAGGAGCATGAAATGCAAGACTATTAAGTCAGTACTGCCATTTTGCTTGCAGACCATGCCCCTCAGTCAGCAGGAATATGTGTGAAATAAAACCATTAAACACAATTTATATTCAGTGAAGTAAAGCTGTGAAAATATAATGTGTGGCTCCAAGCTTTGCCTTTATCATCTTCTAAAAGAGGCTTTGCTAAGTAACATTGAAAATGACTCTTCTTTTGGTTCCAGTTTGAGTTGAATAGAAGCAAGTCCTTTCTCACATTCCTTCTGACAGCTTGCAAACTCTTCTGCCTGCCTGAAACTCTTATCTGCATTTACTCAGTATTTGCATTTTATTTCAAAACCCTTATGGCTTTGTTTTGATCCTCCATGAGGACAATAGTATGCACCTCTCTCTGCAACCCTTTAACAGGCAACGGTCTCGTACCTCAGTAGGAGCAGTACTATGTACTTCATTTTGTTTAGGATCTATGGCAAATTTCAGCCATTTTAATGTCTTAATTCCCATGGGAGGAGATACACAATCTATTTAAAACAGGGCTAAAAGTACCATAAGATAGGGCTGCAAAGTTCTTTAGAAGATGTTGTAAAAATCTTAGTAAACTGTTTCTTAGTAAGAGCATTGAGATTTTTAGTAAATGGAAAGAGAAATTGCAAAGTATGAAAGAACATGCAATTTTAAAATTCTATAAAGCTAAAAACCATTCGTAACGTGAAATTCTTTAGGGAGATATAAAAAATCTTTTGCCACTTGTCTTCTAAAAATGCAAAGAATTTTATATGCCTAAAAATGAAGACTCCTGGGAATAATAAGAATTATGCTAAGGAGGTATTTTTAAAACTGTCATGTAACTAAGACAAATATGGTTGTCTTTATATACATAACTAATGTTATGTAGAAGTCAGAGTTCTTTAAATCTGACAGAAGCACCAAATTGTCTTAATTCACACAGTGTGTTCTTTTTCTATGGAGACAATTCCCCCATTTCAATATTTTTGTTTTGTGAATTTGCAATAAAGAAGAGATCAGGATTGTTTAGAGAGATGAACTATAGTAGTATATGAATGTATTTTTATTTGTGCCATTATAGTTTTGTGCCAGTTAAACTTGGAAAAGAGGGAGTGGTCCAAAAGGACAGCAACTCAGTTATGCAAGAAAGTAGTGATGATGAGATCAGATACTTGAAATCTATCAACACATCACTTATCAGCAATCCAGAACATTTTTTAATAGATATGTTGATCTCTGTTCCTGGTGAGCCACAGCTGAAGCCTGTATTTCCTGTATTTCTCTCTTAAGCCCTTTTCTCCTGTTGCGTTATAGTGAAGATGAAGCTGCATCCCTTTGAAAAATTCACGGTAATTTCTAAATATATGCTTGTCAACTTGATTAACTGTTGTATAATCCCATCTATTATGGACTGTACTTGACAGAGTGTTTTTCTGTTCTTTCTATCTTGCAAAATGCAAATCTATCTACTTGATAGATTTAAATAGGTACAACAGATGGGGAAAATGCAATTTTTTTTTCCCTGGTTTTGAAATACTTGTTTTTTAAAAAGCTTGTCATTGAATTTAGTGGTCTTTGCATAAAAATAGCATACGCGGAGGGAAGAGTTTATTTTTTAAATTTGTATTTTATCAAGTTATTCCTGCTCTCTATATATACAGAAGAGCAAAATTACACTGAAGTTCTATTCCTTATGCTCACATACATAGTTTTCACGTGTGCAATACAGCAATGACAGTCAGTCGCACAAAATAAACTGATGAGACTGCTACCAGTCAGTTTACTGCCTGTAAAAGTCTGCCTGCTCTCTTTTTACAAAGTCTGGAATCCTTTATATTTCTGAAGATAATCAGTCAAGAGCATTTAATATATTTTTTTTAAAAAAACAAAATAAAATTAAGGTGCATTAGGAAAAACTTCTCAACTGTTTATCTCAAACTCTCAGTACCTCTCAAATATTGCAGTTTTAACTGTTTGGAAACCACTATTTCTTTAAACATAGAGTAACATAAAAGTTACGATTTTATGATATTACTAAAACTTTCACATTTTTTCTTTGCTTATTTTATTTATTTTTTTTTATTTTCATGGAATTAACATTAACTACAAAATAGCTTAAGTTGGAAGAAACCTCTAGTGGTCATCTTGTCCAAACTCTTGCTCAAAATGAGCCAATTTACACCATGTAAATTAAGGCTTTATCTGTCAAGTTTTGAATATATTCACAAACAGATATTCTGCCAGCTCTCTGGGAAGCCAATTTAACCACCCTCATAATGAAAATAGATTTCCTGTTATGTATTTAGACTTTCCCATGTTGTAAACTGTGTCCACTGTTTCTCATTCTAGGAGAGCCTGGCTCTCTGTATGCTTCCACTAGCTTGTTAAAGGTATTTATGATATGTCCCTCTTAGTCTCTCTTGGTAAGACCACATTCATTTGTTAGCCCATTCGCATACATTATAAGTCAAATGTCAAGTTCTCTAATTTCCTTGGTAAATCTTTGCTGGTTTGGCTCCAGTACATCAGTGACTTTCTCATGGTAAGGAGACCAAGACTGGTTGCAACACTCCAGATCTAGTGTCACAAATGTCAGAGGGAGGCAGAAAATCAATCATTTCTCTAGGCCTGCTGGCAAGACTCATCCTAGCACAGTCCAAAGTGATGCTGCCCTTCTTTGCTGCAAGGGCACACTGGTGGCTCATATTGATCCTGCTCTCTACCAGGACCCCTCCCTTCGACTGGTGTTTTTCGGTTATTATGATCATCATGCAGAACTCAGCGTTTACTATTTAAACACTTTTTCAAATTTCTGTCAGATCATATCATATCAATCTTCTGTTTAAACCTCTTTACATAGCAGTCCAACCCTCCCCACCCTTATTCCCAATTTGGTGTCATCCACAATCCTGTAGAGGGGGTGTTCCACCTAGTCAGCAAGTATTTTTTCCCCAGTCCATTCCCAAATGCACTCTTAAATGCGTGACCATTTCTTTGATCCAACCCCCATGGCACTACACCTCCAGTCCTGTCATGAAGCTTTCTCAAGACACTTGTCAGTCACTGCAGAGGTTGCCATTGCATTGAGTCACCATCAGAAGGTCAACTCCATTTCCTCACATGGGCAGCAAGTGCTACTTCAGCTCTTCCAATGTGTGTTTTCTGGTTCTGTCTACTCTTGCAGGGTGATGTGAACCTCCCTTATGGTCTGTACCTGTATAATATGCATCCTGGGGGAAATGTCTAAGATAAACTATGAAATCTCAGCAGACAGTAATATTAAAAAAGACAAATTCAACCCAGGAATGTCAGGAACAGATGAGTTTAGAGACCTCGTGTGCATATGGGCAATCCAACCTGTCAAAACTTAAATTTACTTGTATTAACCTCAAACTAAATGACACATATGGTCTTCAGCATTATTTTGAGAACTATAATTGAGCTATATATTTTTAAACTTTTCTTTCAACTACTTTGAATAAGGATGCACAAGTTAACAACAAAATGGCATTGAAAGAGCAATTAAATTAATATGTTAAAGAATTGATTATCCATAAATATAAACCATTTTACCTCATGAAAAAATTAAGAAGAAAGGAAGCTATAATTGTTAAGCTCTTAAATTCACCTAATAATTTACTCCTGTAAAATTTACTTTTGTTCCAGAAAATGCATTAACAAAGTTAAAACTGATTTTAATCTTCTGCTTGAATAGCAGAAAAGTCCTGTTCCTTTTGACTGAAATTAGGTTAGCATTATAGCAATAGACAAATACTTGTCCTAGGTAGACTGCTGAGGGTAAGAAAACACCCTCATTAACAGGCACTCCTGTCATTCCTGCTGCCACTGCAAACAGCCTTGCACCAGCTTTTTGACAGAAGTTTGGATTTCCCCAGAATAGCAACATGCTACCAGTACATTGAGTATAGCAACATCTCCTTGGAACTGGTGTGAATACAATGGGTTTTGAATCTCAGTCCTGCAGGCTATTGTTGGTATAACCCTAATGAATACCTCTTCCAGGGAAAATGAAAGTATTGTCCCTTAGGCAGGCAGGAAGGAGAAAGATTTATCAATTGTCATTCTGCTCCCAAAAGTCATATTTCTTTCTTCTTCTGATTGCAAAATTCAATTTTATCGAGTCTTTTGAGATCATAAGATCAATTCTGACTACAGTGGCCAGAAATGAAAGATTTAAATCCCTTAAAGCACATTGGTTTAATCAGTAATAAGGCCAAATGGTTCCCAGACCTTGAGAAGAGTCCTAAGGTAAGTAAAGCAGGAATCTAGGCATGACATGTATCCACAGTCCTGCTGCAAACAGTAGATAACACTTTTGCTGCTGCTGACACTTTCAAGTAATAGATTAGCTTCAACTCGTTCAGACTTCCCTTTCTTAGCTTTCTTTCTGCCTTCATTAATTATTTCCCCAGAAACTTTTCAGACTGCTTACTAAAAGCTGACTGCTATAGCTTTCATGTAGCTTTTCCTGCTATATGATGGAATACTTCATAGCTTCTAAAAGCCATGAAAGGGTGCATTAGGGACCGAGGAAGTAGAGGAAAGAAATAGTGGAAAAGTGGGCTCCATGTGCTGCTCATTCTGTCATTTCCCTATGGGCTACATTTAGAGAGTAATTTTGACTCTGTAGTCCCATCCTGAAGTATAAACTTTTCCCACTGGTCTAGATGAGAATATTTTTTAAATATTGGGAAGCCTATTTTTCTGAAAAGACACATTAGAATGCCTGATACAAAGTAAAGTTTATGAAAAGAGTCCATTAGAAGACCTGTGGAGGTATAAGTGAGGATTTTTAAGGATGCAATGAGAATGTGACTCATCTGTTTAAGAAGAATAAAAGAGAATGGACTATGGGACTTGTACAAACTTTATTTCTTTTTTGGTGAAATTGATGCCTTCTCTGAAGGTTGTTCAGTATTTCTTTAATTAAAAAAAACAAAAGTATTTTTCTTTTGTTCAATTTCCTTGACAGTAAGCAAAAGAAAATGTCTCTTTGCCACAGAGTTGTTTGAAGAACTCTATATTTGTACTAATTTTTTCCACTGGAGAAATTAAAAAACTCAACAACTTTGTTAGTATATGTACATTTGTGATGGACATCTATGACAATATTTTAAGGATAATTGTAGGATAAATCTGTAAAATCATTCAGTGATTCATCTTTTCTTCCTCCCCAAAGTAGTTATTTTCACAAGGAATCTGACATTATAGAAAAAAAAACCCACTACTAACAAAAAGGGCAGAAAGAATCCTATTTCTTAAGAACCTCATGTTGTGGTCTTTTCTTATGAAGCCAATTAACAGTAGCAAGAACAGTTGAAACTACCAACAAGGAAAAACTCCTCCACTAGGAAGAGCTTGAGATGGACCACAAGATGTTCTCCCCTCAGTCTCCTCCAGCCTGAACAGACCAAGTGACTTCAGCTGCTCCTTATACAGCTTCCCCTCCAGACTCTTTACCATCTTTGTTGCCTTCCTTTGCATGCTCTCTAATAGCTCAATG
>PYHW01010392.1:6147844-6163508 GCA_013186435.1 Turdus rufiventris | reverse complement strand
GCCGGGAGGCAGGGGAGCGGCATGCCCGGCTGGTGCCACTGGGAGGAGGGAGAGGGGCATGCCCGGCCGGTGCCGCAGCTGTGCCCCCCAGGGCTGGGCAGTGCCGCCACTGCACCACCACTGCCCTGCAGCCCAGGGCCAGGAGGGCTCTGGCTCGACTCGGGGCTGCTGCTGGTTCAGACTTCTGGGTTGAGAAATTTACAAAATTTGTTCATATATAGGCTGCTCCTGAATGTAAGCCGCGCTTCTGGTTTGGGAGCAAAATTTTAGTCAAAAGGGTGTGGCTTATAATCGTGAAATTACTGTAGTTGTTTAAGGCCAAGATATGGCAGCAGCGCTGTCTTGCTTGATATGTTTTAAGGTTGTCTCCAGTTATAGCATTATAAAAGGTTCTTCTTAGGGTCTCCACTGAGTGGAAACACTGGGGTCTCTACTAGATCCAGTGGAGTATATCTTTTATTAATATCCTCTATCAGCTAAAAGTGATCCTGTGTATGAATTGCATGTACTGGAAAAATAAGCAAAACAATGAACTTGCTACTGAGTCAATAATGTCAGAGCAAACAGTAGCTATTGACTCAACACGGTTATTATAGTGCCAAAAATTGATAGCTTAACTACAGTGCAGAAATATGAAGCAGATGCTACTGAATAAAAACCTGTAAAATTTAATTACTCAAATGCAGACACAGAAGTGTAGTCTGTTATGGTACGTAGATTAGTTTTAAATATTTTGACATTTTAAACTAGGTTTTAGTAGAAAGTGCTAATACTTAAATATATTTTATAATTTTTATCATGCTATGGAGCAAGCAGTAGGTTTTTAGATAATAATAGGTCTGTGTATTTTTTTTTATATATATTTGCTATATTCTGCCTTCATAATAGCCTTTCAATGTTTTTCAGGAAATTAGGAAAAAAATTGATTTCTAAATCATTATCCAGAATCAGTTAACTCAGTGTGAAAGGAAATCATGCCTATAGTATTGTCTTCATTAACTGTCACAGGAAAGAGCTTAATTTTAAAAATGTAACAGAAATGCACATTTCCTGTAAATGACTGTACAGGGAATTAAATGCCTGTGAAATCCATTGTGGTTAGACATTATTCAATACTTTAAATACTGAATTTCTTTCTTTTTCTTTTTTTTTATAGGCAAATAGGTTGGAAGAGTATAAACAATGAGTAAAATTATATATAAGATTACTGAAGACATAAAGCAATTATGTTTATATAAGTTTGTCTCAATTTGATATGTGTAAAATGTTGATATTATTTTCAAATTTTTTTTTTAAGAAACAGAAAGTGGTTTAAATCAAATGTATATCTATGAACAACACAAAAGTGAATTTTGTTCAGATTTTCAATTCATACAACACACTGTGACATGATTAAGACTGGGATATTTTCAAAATAATATTTTCCAAACTTTTCCAAATATACACCAAACAGAGTAATGGTGTTAAATTTAAATCTGGATTTTTTTCATGTATAAAACAGAATAGTGAGGTTGTTTTGGCAAAGACATAAAATAATTTATTCCTTTATCTGAAGAAGCTTTGGTGATGTCCATTTAATTACAACCAAAATACAATGAATTTGCAGTACAAGACAAAGTACATACACAGTGGCACAAACACTGATGGGGTAATTTAAGAATTTATTATTAAAAATGCCATGATTTTATTCCCTTGATTTGAAAGCAAACTAGAAATTTCCAGTTTTATGGTGTAGTATGTGATGCCTGATTTCTCAGACACTATCACAGAAGAGGCCTTTTTTAGATCATCTTTAACTACATGATTAGAAATCAAAATGATGACTGCTTGGAAACTATATCATGCTCAGCATTACTTTCTCTTATATAGGAACAGCTGCAATGAAATTAATGAACTCAGAGTGATAAGGTAAGAGGCACACAACGTAATAACAAAACTTATATAGCATCTCATAAAAAAAACACATCATGCAAACCCAGGATATCAGATGAAACTTAATACCTCAAAATTTAGTTTTGAATACTCTTATATATAATTTGGGATAAGAAATAAATAAATGCAAAACCTAATTTGTGAGATAAGGGCTTTAGCACTAGTAGTGCAAGTAATCATTTAATATTTTATTTTGATATCAATATAATAGGGAAATTACCAATGATGATTTTTTCCATCATGTACAGCTGATACATATAGCTGTTTCCTATTTACACAGTCAGAAAACTGAGGAAAACTTTCTCTCTTTGCTGCAGTTTTATGAAGAAATCACAGAGCTGAATTCGCATTAAAGAATAATAGCACAGTTGAGGCAGCACTATAGTCTGTGGCCTTGCTGTAATAGAATGGAAGGTTGATGAAAATGTCTTCAGAAGAATCTGTCATCCAGTGTAATGTTGCTTAAAATTACACCAAAGAAGAGAAGAAATAAGGAGGTGTCCTGTATTTTTACTACAAGTTTATTCAAAGAAGAGGATTGTGAATGAGCAATGAACAATTTTAATATATAAAATTTGATTGCATTTATGTTGCCCATGGTGTTAAAAACAATCTTAGCAGATACTTGCAGCTTTTAGAAGCCTGTTTACCAGTGTGGTTGGGTGTCACTCTGTCCTGATTATGTGTTCTTCTGTAAGCACGGAGGGGATCAAATCACAGAATGTTTTGCATGACTTCAAAGTGCAATAGATATAAATATTTAATACTGAAAATATACCGGATATACACAAAGCTAAAGACCACGTCAGTGTTTATGCACATTCTAAGCTGGGATTCCCATGGTAGGCTAGAATTGACTAATCTCAACATGCAATCAAAATACTAATAATAAACTATTGATGCTTTACTACTCTAGGTATGTTTAAAAAAATGTTAATAAGTTAAATTTAGAATGGAAAATAAGTCTTATCAGGCATTTTAAAAGCCTGGATATCAGGTACCTCAGATGACAAAAAATGCTGCTATTTCACTTCACGGGAAGAGTGATCTACGTCCTTGAAGTTATCCTCTAGAGAAGATCTAATCACTTCAGCTGTAATTCACAGAAGAGAAGGATTGCACTGGGTCAGACAGCTGCCTACCAGTTTTCATAGTGGTTTCTTCTTTTCTCAAATTGCTTACTAGGGCTATTGCAGCTCTTTGTATCAGGCAGTTGTGCTTTCATCATTTCTTCATGGATGCATTATGCATTCCGCATTGATGCAAATTTTAAAAGTAGTTGACAGCAGAAGGAAAAAGCTACTAGTTTAACCTGTAGCTCCTGAACTTTTCTCTGAATCCCATTTGCCTCTTCCAAATGCAAAAGACAAAGTTTTGGAATAACTGCATTGATCATTAAAAAGTAACAGTGCCTGAAGTATTTATGCTGCAATTGGATCTCTCATAGCAAAGGTAGTAAAGAAAAGATTCATCTCAAGACAGCAAAGGTTAGATAGACATCTTTTTATTGCTTTTTTTGTTAGAGGACAGAATGGACACATATTGCAAGTTTTAATAATATCCAGACTCTTCTTGACTGCAGGGGAAAAAAAGCACCAGGGAAGCAAAAAAAAACTAGAAGGCACTTGTAGTGTTCATTTAGCAGAACTCACATTCATTATTTTCATTCTCATGTCCATGCCAAATAATTGTTGCTGTTCAAGAAGAAGACTGCCCATTCCTGACTGGTACTCCTGTGTATGGAAATGTTTCTGGAAGCTAACTGCAACCTCTTCTTACTGTAAAGCTCATGCATGGGCAGTCTCAGATATTCCAAGCTATATATTCTATGACTTAGTGTCCTAGGTCACTGTAGAGGATACATTCCATTAGGTAATATCACAGTATCTTTGTAGGCATCTCTGAGGGATGTGTGTTGGGAGAGCACTATTTCTTCTCTACAAATCCTGCAATTGAAAATCAGTGGCCAAATCTTTTCAGTTCTGCTTTACATTCAGAATCTCAACATGACAAATGTAGAAAAGAAGCAAAATTATTTTCTTGATGAACAAACTACTTCTTTGTCACCAAAAAAAAAAAAAGGTGAAAAAAAAGGATTGCAAAGTAGGACTAAAGTAGTAGTAGCGTTAATAGTTGATTTGAATTAATCGATTATAGTTTATGAAAATACTCAGTGACATACAGTATGTAAAATGACATGCAATTTTTGGTGAACCTCAATGACATTGAAAGTAAAATTAGGCTTATGTGCTTGACATTCATCTTTGATTACAATGTATTTGAAACATTATCTATTCCTTATGCTTAGGTTAAACTGCCTTGGCTTGTGATAATTTGGGTAAGACCTCAGTCCTGCTGTAAGCACATCATGGATGAAAATAAAAAATGTATTTGTATGTATATTCTACGATTTCATATAGGTGCTAAATTTCCTAAAACTGTGCAAACTAAGCCATGTACTCCTGCCTTACTGCACCTTTTCCCACATGAGCAAGATGCACTTTTTAGCTAGAAAGGAGCTGATACCAGTTACTATCCTCAGCATAGGAAACACTGGTGACAATGCAACTATCTTAAAATAAGTTCATTTTTTCTGATTTCTCAGGTTCTTTTAAGTGTGGTTTCATGGTTTCATTTTTCTGGTGGGGGTTTTGTGGAGCACATGCAAAAAGCAGAAGTTGCTCTTGCTGATGAATTATGCTATGTATATTCATAGTAAAAAATAAATTATCAGACAGACTCTGCTTTTTCATTGTTCTAATAATGTTTTGCCACATAAAAGAGTAAATCATGTTTGGGTGTTTGTTTTTTTATTTGGGTTTGTTTTCACAGTTGGCAGCTTTTTTAACATTTTAATTTAATTTTAGTGACATAGAAAATAATGCAACTGCTTAGAGCCACACTATGTGATAAAGCTTACCATGTGGGAAACAGATCTTGCATAGTACATATCTCATCTTGTCAATCCAGATAGGCAGTTTCTTTATTAATGGGATTCATTTGTACATACAAGTCTTACCACAGGATTTTTGTTATCAAGAATTGCCACTTAAACAAACTATGTCTTAAATAATGGAATATACGAGTTGGAATTTTTGCAAATGTGAGACATACAGCTACTCTTTGAGGACATTTGACATTTGGATCTTGGTTGTATTCTAAGCAGCTAAAGGCAGTTTTAGCCTTTGATCCCTCATGAATTGGAACAACCTAGAATGCAATAATTTTAAAATCCTGTTTTCATGTATCCTTCAAATGCTTTGTGGACTATCTAGGTCAGAGCCAATATAATTTCAAGTACATGTCAAGTTGCATCATTCCATGATCATGCTGTACATTTTGTGGTGCTAGCAAGATTGAACTTGTCCAAATATTTTCATTTGATGGTATAAAGCCTTGCTGTGCACAGCTGGGATTCAGATGTTAAATACAGGAGTCAGTTAAATATACCCAGTCTTAAAATAGCAAACAGCATTATGATATATTGTTTCTGCTGCAACACATCTATAGTTGCAAAGCTTTGCCAGTTCTGTGCAATGGTGATTTATTCAGATCACTTTGGAATATCCCGTAAAATCCATTTCCTTGTTTCTGTGTAAGACAAAATTCTCATCTTTCATGATGTATTTCATTCATGTATATAATTCTATAAATTAAATCTTACATAAGTTAGGATGATGCAAAAAGGGAATGTGTTTAAAAGACACAATTTGCTCCTATTCATAGAGATGATTGTTCATGACTGACATTACTAACTCTATTCTCCTAGGATAAAAATAAAAAAAAACAAAAACAAAACTAAAACAAACAAACAAAAAAAGCAAAAATACAAAAAAAAAAAACCCCAACCAAAAAAAAAAAAAAAAAAACCACCAAAAAACCCCCAAAACACTTTAGAAAGTAGTTGGTTCACAATTCTGTCATTTATTACCTGTAATTAAATGGAAAACATCACAAACCTCAGATATAAAGTGGGCAAAATTCTATCAAGAATATTCTATAACTTCTAAACCTCCCATATCCTTATCTTTCTGGTGGATACCTGACAAGCCTTGCCTTTTAAATGGGGAATATAAAAACATCTCAGCAACCTTATAGTTAAATTATTGAAACCTGTAATAAAAAACAGATGCAAATTCTACTGTTTTCTGGTTTTTTGCGGTTGCATTTACCTCTCGGAAAAAAAACATGAAATAACTTCCAGGCATGTTCTATGCTTACCTTTGTTTTTTTTAAGTCAAGTGACCGCGCACTTAAGTATTCTAACCCATACATACACACGAACACATTCTTTGAAGTTAAGGAAGAAATCATGGTTTTGTCTTTGAATGGATTTTTTTCTTTCCTCATAATTTTTCTGTTCCTCTGTCTGTTGTTTCTGGACCAACAGATCTCCTTAGCAGTAGGAAGCAGAATCTTCACTTGTGACTAAAATATAACCTCTGATATTTGCCCATGTGTTTATTTCCTTCCCAGTTTATCACAGGGGTCTGCCATCTACAGTAATTTGGACTCCAAAAACATTTCCACTGTGCAGCCTGAGTGGCAAAATTATATTTATCCTTTATTTGATACAGCTCCACCATTTAGTTCCATGCTAGTGCTACTGCCTTCTGCTTTTTTTTTTCCTACTTTTTTTTTTTTTTTTTTTTTTTTTTTTTTTTTTNTTGTTATTGTAATCCAACACAATTTCCCCAGCTAAATGCAAGCCTTTAAAGGCAACATTACTCAGAATTTATTTAGGGGATCTGCTGAGGCTAAGCACAAAAAAACCCATAAAATAAAAAAAACCTCATACATAAGCTTAAGGGAACTGAACTAACTGTTTGTATAAAGGTGTATTTTTAAAGGAGAATGAGTCAATACACATTCACAGTCAGCTAGAGATGTTCTGCCCTGCACAGCCATTGTTTCAATTTTTTGAGAAAAACTCCCACTTTTAAGGGAGTAACATAATTACCTTCTGCTAGCTTATAGCAGTCTCCCATTGAATATGACATTGTGGGAGGCCGAATATAATCTGCCTCCCTCAGAAGGAATTCTTTTTTGCTTAGTAAAAAAGATCTTTGAGCTATTAATCAGCACAAATAGGTTGAAGTTAGGAAGAAGAAATGGCCTCGTGGGCAGGGAAATGTCTGTACAAAATTGCTTTTCATTTGTTTGCTTACAGAGTTGCTGGAAATTTTCTGAAACTGTGAAAAAGCAACCTTGAGTTTACCTCCAAGAAACTGACCTGGGGGGTTCCAAGGACATAAGTCACCAGTACCCAGAAGTGAGACTGCAGTTTCTTATGGGATGGGAATTACATAATGCATTATATTGTGTCATTAACTTGGGAAGCAGCTTTTGATCCACACAAACCTGCGACTCAGACCTGCATAGATTGTTTATCTCAGTTCCATCTGTGACCACCTGTACAAAAAACTGTATGGAAAAGTGCAAAGAATTACTGCGGGAAATAGTTTCATAACTTATTTATTTCTCACTAACCTCAAAGCATATTGACTTAACATCTCAAAAAGTATTGACTTAACAGGGGCATTAGCAGATCTGTGGAGTTCTTCATTTTGAGCTATTTTTAGCTGGTATGGTATTTTCTAACTACATTTTAAAGTAAAAAAAAAAATCTTTCCCTCCTCCTGTCTTTACACGTCTGCCACCTCCAGAAGTGAAAAGGAAGTAAAATTAAAATCTTGAGCAATAATCAGGCTAGTTTATACCTTTATGCAAGAATCTAACTTCTAGTCTTAGTGTTCTGAGTAGGAAGAAATTGCATGAAAATCAGTCTATTCTCACTTGGATTGGTACCACGATGAGAGAAATCCACAACTGACTTTCATATCTGTAAGGACCTGACACTATCTACATGAAATGCAGAGTGAGAGTCACAGCCGTCTGAACATTTGTGACTCAACTGCAGGCACTGTGTGCACTGGAGAATGTCTCTCCTGTAGCTCATGTCACCACACTGTTCTTCCCACCTGTTCTCAATTATACTGATTTGCCTTGTTCTTTCTACCTACTGTCCCTGAATCTCTGATACAACTGAAGTAATAGAAGAAGAATTTTAAATTTCTATAAGAAATTCAGTTCATTATCCCAACACCTGATCTCTAAAAATCGCTTCATTATAAGGATATTTTTTTCCACAGCTACAAACACACCAACACTGGTTCTCAGTTTGCCATGAAGAAGTGAATAGTTTCATAGAAAAATAAAACTACAAATCATCATCATGTTTTTGTGGGAAGATAAACTTCTTAGAGAAGAAAATTATGCTTTTTTTAAGTAAAAGAATTTAGAGGATGCAGTTTTGATTCAAGTATAATCAATATGAAGAGGTTGTTTTCAAGATCACAACATTTCTAAGAATTTTACAAGCATGAGAATAAAGTTGATGATAAAGCATCAATCTCCACTGAAAGGAATGATGCTCCAATTTTCCCAAGCCATTTTGCATCATATTAAGCTCTCAAGTGCAGCAAACCTTCGTGGCATGGCTAAAACTAATCAGTGGATTAAGTGCCATTTAGAGTTCATGGTGCTTCTACTCTCTCCAACAGCAGTACTGAATTATGCTGCCTTGAAGCATTCATAGACCCTTATCGTTTTACAGATTAGGAAAAAACTCCATCAGTTTTTCCACAATATTATGCACCACTCTTTTTGACAGATGAGACTACAGATACTTTTTAAAGCCTTTTTAGATTTTAATAGATTCACCATTTATTTTAAATGGAACTTGGATGCTGCCTTTTGCATTTTATTAACTTGTTGTGAAGAAGCAATTTGCTGTTAAGGAATGATATAATCTGTAGGAAATAATAATCATTTAGCAACTGTTCCTTGAACAAAACTAACAGCATGTTTTCTCTTAAGAAAAATAACCATGCAGGAGCTTGAGAATAAATGTGTGATTTGTGATACAAGACAGATAGTGCTTTTGCATCAAACTAAGCTGGATACTTCAAGAAAAGCCTAAAAGCAGAGAAGTCTCAAGGAAGAAAAGTATAAGCTTTCTGTAACGCATAATATTCTCAAGTTGTTTGTTGAGATCATAGATTTAAGGAGCAAAGGGACTAGATTTTCCTCCCTCTGTGAAAGGGATAGAGCTCTAAACCCAAACTACAAAGGTCTCTTGAGAACTATCTTCACAGTCTAGTAAAACTACAGAGATCTCTACTGGGAGCCCCAAGCTCCAGTGAGGCAGCACAAAGGCCATCCACTGCTCATTTCTCAGCTAGCAAACAGCAACTCTATCTGATGTAACTGATCTGGAAGAAACTTACCTCTAACTTAGAGCCAACTGCAGTTCCTTTAATTAGGCTGTTTCACTTTATAAAGGAGTACAATACTGGTGCTGCTTACAAGTATATGAATACTTTCTGGTTTATCTTTTTTATTCTTGAAGGGAATGTCTGTCAACCAAGCACACATCTTTCCCTAATATGTTGGAATCCATGTATTTTCCTCCATGTATTTCCACAAGAAAGGATATACTGAAAGAAGGTCTGACCAACTTCCCTTCTTTTCTAAATTCCACAGTAAGATCCTTCATCATTTAAACAACAAAGCTGCCTTTTGTGGTGCTCTATGACAGTCAGTGTATTATTTATTCTTGCAAAATTACAGAAAATATTTGGAAAATCAAAACAGAGAATAAATAGTTTTTCAGGTAAGACAGAAAAGCAATTTATCTCTGGGGCACTGAAGCCATACTAGTGAATGGAAAAGGAATGGAAGAAGCCTATGACCTTGTAACTCAGAATTTACATGCTGTGGAATCAGAAGTTAGTAATGACAGGGACCTGCTCCAAGGAAGCCTGAAGCAGCTGCTGCTCTGAACACCAGTTTTACAGGTCACAGGCTGCAGAACAAAGGGGAGGCAGGGCAACACATTAGCCGTGAAGAATACTGGTGAAACTCAGAGCAAATTAGAAATTAAAAATCATGACATGCCTTTTACAGACTATTAAACGTGGTTCTGAGGAACAGCTACAGGTACTTGAAGTTTCCATGACTACAGTGTTAATTAAACACATGGTATAAAGAAAACTTCTGAGGATCGAGACTGCAGTCCTGAAAAATTCAGATCATACTTTCAAAGACAAGCTGTGTTTTTCTGTTTAAGGTATTTAAAGTATTTATTGACTTTATTATGGTAATTGCTGTTGTCTTTTTTTTTTTATTTTATTTTATTTTTTTTTTTTTTAGACCAGTGAATCAGTACATTCAAACATGGAATATTTTTGCACTAGCAGTTTAATTTTTTGGAATCTCACAAAAGTAATTTTCTTAATTGTATAGCAAACATATTGTAATGCCCCCCACTCTCTAAATTTCTATCAGGTGCACCTTAATATGTTTAATTTTGGTATTTATTTTTTTACCTCTGCTCTTTTGATTATACAGCTAGAGAGTAAACAATAGCCACTTTGAATAGTAGAAAAATTGATCTAATTTGTGATTAAGCCTTCAGGTATGACTGTATCTGTATTTCACAATAAAATGGCAAAAAATTCATTTGCCTCTCATTTCTGTTGCATCAAAAAATTAGTAGAAAACAACTCTTGATACAAGTTAAATTATATTTTCACAATTGTTACAAGTTTTTCTCTTAATGCCACCCTTTTCTTCCAACACAGTTTAAGTTGAACGTGTCATGAGAACACTTAATTGAAAATTACTGTGAGAGGTTTATTATATTAATTAAAAATCAAACAATTCTAAAAGTATTTAAAGACTTACTCTAAAGGTGCATATAACTACGACCATAATTTCATGTACTACAGCTACTCCTTAGTACCACTTAATGTCTTAGTAGGTAGAGGGTTTTAAACCAGTTATCTTTGCAGTTACCTTTGCATGCAATGTTTAAACCAAACTTAACTATATCAGTGTTTTCAGAAATCCCTTCTATTGGAGTGCATAAGAAACAGGAAATATGCATTCCTATATTACTTGCAGGGATTCCTACTATTTAATTTTTTCATGTCTGTTAAATATAATAATCTTGTTGAATGTATATGTTATCGTCTCATCATGCTTTCAGTGGTCTCTGCAACTACAGCTCTATCTCCTACATCAGGCCTTTAATTCTTCATAACTTCTGCTGAAAGGCTATGGTTTTGATGGTCAGGAATCAGGCAGCTATTTTTTTTTTTCTTACACTTTTTCAGCTTGGGAAAAGAAAAAATATATTTTTAAATTGTGCTATTTTTCCATGATAATTTACCTTCCCAAATTGTCTTGGTATGCTTATTATGAGTCTGCATGTGTATTTTTTCAAAGTTATCTTTCAGAACTAATCAGATAGTTCCTTACTAGAAAAATCTGATCATGATTTTGGGAGAATGCTTGCTCCAGGTATTGCTCCCTATAGATTACATGAATATAGCCACACCATGTTCAGCTCTGTGCTGTTACATTTCTCCAATACTCTCAGTAAATTTATAACCCCTCAAAAAACTTCTCACACCAAGTTCCAAGGGTCAGAATGAATATCACACAATTCCCAAATGCTATTTAACATAATGATGCCAGGATAATACTCTAGAAGAATTTCAAGCCCTTGCAATAAAAAAAAAATATTAAAAAATTTTTCTAAGACCATAGCCTTCTCCATGAGATTCGAGGTTCAGAGGAGGTCTGGAATATGCAGAATGGTGATGGTCCCTACAAAAAGGAGGCAATGAGAAGCAGGGTCAGAATTTTATCTAGACTCCAAGGATTTCTTGGACTTCATCCTGTACAAACACAACCTGAGAGAATTATGTACAATAACTAAAAAGTAAAAATAATTCTTTTCGTAATCAGGTACATTTTGAAGATGTTTCGAAGGACTGTGTTTCTAACATAACATGGAGGCAACACACTCCAGCACAATGCAGAATTTTTGTTTCCAAATCATCCAGATGTTGGGAGTGTGCTGTGTCTCTCTTGTGGCACAGGGAACAAGATTTTCTTCCTATGGATCTGAACATATGGTGAGCAAGAAAGGGGTAATACACATAAAGCATCTGTTCCTATGAAGGTTTAGCATGCAGGTAGGGTATGCACATCTAGAGATGATTTTTATTATTTGTGGCTGTACTGTTAAGACTACATTTAGAAGGATTTATTCTTCACTGTGACTAAATCAATTAAAACTAAAACTCTGATTTTTTTTCTCTCATGTATCTCAAGCCCTAGAAGGACATCAGAAATGAGGACTTCATGGGGTTTCCAGGTGTAAAAGGACAATCTGTCTAGAGTCAGAAATTCTGTTGAATGAAAGAATCTTAAAATAGGGTAAAGGAACAAAATCACATGTATATCATTAATATATGCCTTTGTGTACATGACGTACATATACTTATATATTTACATGTTTGTGTACATATATCTGAAAAGACCGCTAAAAATTTTATCTGTCCAATCAATCCCTCAGCAATCTAAAAGTTCAAATTAACTAATGAATTAGAAAAGTCTCATTGAATACAGAATATAGATTGCATTTGTCCACCCTTCAATTTCTTCCCTTCTCCCCTGGCAGGATGCTCACCCTCACAGGGATCCATCCCCTGGTCCCCACTAGGATGGTGTAGCTGCCCCAAGGCACCAGCACACTGAAGTCTTCTGGTGTCAGGAGGTTCATCCTCCTCTGAACAGCCCTGGCATGGCTCATGTTTACTTCTGCACATCATTTCAGCATGGCAGGTGCCACTGAGGTCACCATACAGCCCTGGCTCACCCTGGGTTGATGAGAGTCCCTCCTGACATGCACTGCCAGCACCATCAGGGCCTGGCCCTGTAGACCCCTGACCTGTGGGCTGTGGGCTGGTGGTCTGGCAGCCCAGGCAAGGCTCAGGGGTGCTGAGAACAGCGATATTTATTCACCAAATTTGGGGATGAAGAATTGATATGTGACTATAGGTTTAAGCCTGGTTATGTCTGATTAAGTACAACCAAATGCATTAGGCACAAGAATTCATTTCTGTGACTCCTCCAGTAAAAGTTAAAATTTAAATAACCTATTAGTCACAAAACACTAATGTATTCTTCAGAGAAATAATTTACAGTCTGTCTCTGAGTAGGAACTCTGTGCAAACAACCATGTTCAGAATTGATTCACTCTCACATTCAGTAAATCTATTTTTAATAGTGCTTGCTTTTCTCCACAAAGATGAGGAGGGAGATATTGGTAGAGGTACAAATGCATAACTCCAAGTGATAAAACTTCAGGAAAGTAACACTTCTTTGGTTTCTATAGTAACTACTCTCAAAAATGCCACCTGACTTGCATTTACACAGCACTCTGCCAAAAACCACAGTTCCTGGCTGACGCTGTCCCATTACTGCTCCCTGCCCACTTCCCACTTCTTTTAATAGTGCCAAGGCAGACTCTTTATTGGTTGTATCCGGGAGCTGAAGTAATAGAATCACACAGAGAGCACAGCATAGTTGGGTTTTTTTCCAACGGAATCGACCTCAATCATTTTCCCCTGCTCTTGTGAGCACAAGCAAGGCAGCAGAGCGAGAGTGTGCCATCAGCCAGGAAAACAGAGAGGGGCAGGAAGACCAGGAAAGATTAAAAACAAGACAGGTAATGGCTAAACCTATTAGCCTTCCTGTGTTTAAGATTGTGTCCTCTTAGATGCCTACTGGTTCTAGAACAGCAAAAGTCTGTCCAGAAGCTTATGCTCTGTCAGCAAACTGAGGCAGAATATAGAAAGCATTTTGGGAGTAAGAACATATGTTTTGATAGAATTAAACATGATCCCTTTGAATTATTTATAGAACACTTACTACACTAGCTGAACATCAAAGTCTAAATTTATTTACCTTATATACTATCCCATGTTATGTTTTATTATCAAAATAGGGAGTGTAGCTATGAAGAGGTCAGGTGATAAAAGTTGTAAAGTACAGTCGATCTTTGTCTTGACAATGAAAAGGAGGAAGACTGCTATCATGTTAGCTTCGTGAACAAAAAATTTTCTGTTTCAGGACTAAAGCGATTTCAATTTTGAAGTGATATTATTACAACAGAAGGCATTTGCAGGATCAAAAATTTATCCATTGATGTGTACCAAAAGAAGTGGGCATGCCTGAGCAACCACAACTAGCCTGCAATAGAGATGCTAAAACTAAAAAGGGATAATACTCATAAATGTATTTCAATGTGATGGACTAGAAATATCTGGGGACAAGGGATAAACATGGCAAAAAACCAATTCTTCCTAAAGTGTTCTGACAGGCTGGTAAGACTTACCCCACAATAGTTTTAATAATGGTCAAGTAGATAAGATGATTATGCTTTGAGCAAAATATATGCAAAGCAATGAGACCTAGATAAGAACACTACCATTAGCTTATGCATGATGTGAAGGAAGCACAAATTGTCCCATCAAAATAAATACCAGAATTTTACAGGGCTTCATTTCACTGAAGTATAAACAGGAAGAAGAAAAATTGCTTTGGAACTGCCTGGAAACAAAAGAGAAATACAATGTCCTCTTGTTTTGTTTTGAGTTTTTAAGCATCTTGGGAAAATTAAAATTTATAATATTTTGAGCATGTGCACAATTAATTGTGTAGCAATTTACTTTTCCTCTTCAATCACATGGAAGATATTTTGTATGCTGAGCTTAGAGAAGTGTAATTATATTTTCCTCTCTGGTTTTCCCTCTCCTCATGAATTGAACCCCTGTGAATAAAATGCAGTCAACTTCTTTCATTTAAAATAATATTTGATGATCACGAAAATAAAAGTTAAAATGTACATATTTTCTTTCAAAATCTCTTTCATGAAAATACCCTCTGTAGATGACTCTCAATCTTTACAGGAATATATTTTTAAAAATAAATAATAACAAAACATTATATCATACATCTTTTTACATTAAGGTCACATATATTGGTCTTTAAATTCTGGTTTTATTTTTCATGTTATAGAAAAGAGAAACAGAGGATTAAAGTTTCTCTCAAGGTTGATGTTTGCAATGGTTTTTGACTCTATTATTTTGAATAAGTCACAAATGCTTTAATGTGTGCTGCTTTCCTGTTGTTTTGGCTTGTGTCCTTTTTCATTTGTTTTATTTATATGCACCAGGAATCCTTAGAGATGTGTCACTGCATTTCCAGTTAACTCATGAAATTTTTGATAATCATATCTTGATAAACATATCAAGTGTATCTGCCCTTGTTTTTCCTATACCTAGCTTTGATATACAACAGTGAGCAAACACATGGAAAATCAAGATGTTAATGCATCCTGCAGGCAGTGCTTTTCTTTCAGAAGTGAAATCTGAGCTGCTTTCAGAAAAAAAGAACCCAAAACAAAACAATTCATGAAATTGAAAATAACAGTGCAACAGTTTGATTCATTATTAGAACTGGATAGACAATCCAGGATATGAGACTATGAAATGAGCATTCTTCAATGCAAATAAAAGGAAATGTTTTTTTTTGGTTTTTTTTCTGGAAACATTTCTTTGAAGAGTTAATATTTTCTTAACAGATCTTCATCAGTAAAAGCACTACTTCTGTCATGATTTCCAAGTAGATATTTGCATTTGGGATCCTTAGTCTTTGTATTGTCACAGCCCAATTTTTACATAGGTATGAAGCAAAATCTGATGACATTTTAATAATAAATAAATTCAGTAACTTAAAGTAGAAACTACAGTAATTTCACGAATATAAGCCGCACGGACTATAAGCCACATCTCTGGGTATTGGCAAACATTTC
>PYHW01010392.1:6128511-6144463 GCA_013186435.1 Turdus rufiventris | reverse complement strand
TTCCTATTAATATATGAAACCTTGTCAGGAGATGCAGCCAGAAATGATAGTCTGCCAAATATAGGTTGCATGTAAAACAGTGACACTTGGCACAAGAGAGGAATTTTCAATGCAATCATCTTGGCCTTTTCTCTTTTGCTAAAATGTTGTTAAATGGCTACATTTTTATAGGTCTTACATGTGAGAGCTACTGCCTTAGACTGAGACGGAGAAGAGGAATGTGTGGCAATGATTGAAAATAGTATGTCTAGTGAGTTTGGAGGGAAGAAATTTGATGTCAAGTAGGGAGGTAAGGAGGAGTTAAGTAGAGTTTTTGTTCAAAGATGGAAAGAACTGATTTTGATGGTAGGAAGGAATCAAGCACAAGAACACTGGAAGAAACAGTCTTCCCTGAGTGTTATCTTGTCATTTATAACCTGAGGGTGAGTAAAGGTAAGTGTTTTTGACTTTTAACAGTGTAATTCTTTTAACAGTGTAATTCTGACATCACAAAATAAAATATTTTAGACTAGATTAGTGCATGTTATTTTCCAGCATTTTATAGCGATATAAAATATAGTCCTAGGATAAAAAAAGATGCATGGTGCAAATTAGAACGTGTCTATGCAGTTTCCAAATATTCAGTCTATACTTCTGTTTTATAATCTCCCTAGTTTTATGATCTCTTCCCTTAGGTTTGCCAAGAAAAGAAGAACCAGGACACAGATTTTTGATATATGCTCAAGTGCAAATTATATAAAGGAAGATTTAATTTTGCCTCATTGCTTTTCTGTAGCAAACAATACAAAATAGTGTTTTCTGATGATTTGGCAGTGCCTTTTGATAAGCTCTAATTGCAAAGAATTTTTGTACAACAGCAAAATGGTGATAACAAGAGATATGTGAAGCGATTGCTTAATTATTTTCCTTTTTTTTTCATTTGAACACAATTTTAGAATTATAACAGTATTTGCTTTCAGGATGTGTTTTTACCATTTACTGTAAGAATTGCTTTACAAAAATGTAATAAAATTATGATGCAAAACTTCACCTATTCAACTAATTCTTCAGTGACCAAGCCATGTCAACTTTTCATTCTCTTTGTATTTTAGTAATATGCAAATGTTTTCTCTTCTGTTTTCTTAGTATGTTGATACAATCAATTCAAATGTCTAAGCTGTTAGATAGTGTGGGATAGCAAACACTGTGCTGCCTGCAGAGTAATGCTGACCCTATTCTTTCGTCAGTCTTGATTTACTGGCAAGATCTTTAAAATTGCCACAAGCAAGTGAACTGTCACTGATGCTAAAAGACACAGAAGTAGCAGCTTGACCTTTTATTTGATTTCTTGGACACATTATAGAACTGCATGAATAATGAGCATTTATTTAGTGATAACTGAAACAGTGAAATAAAAAAATTCCTGCAACAATTTGAATTTGTTGGCTTTTTAAAAACTTTCTTCTTTAAGAAAATCAATGCCTATTTTAAATGAAACATTGTATCACAAATGCAGGTTCTCATACTCAAAAAGGAAGTACAGTAATTTCACGATTATAAGCCACACTCTATTATAAGCTGCATGTCCGGGTGTCGGCAACGTTTAGGTCTTTGTCCATGTACAAACCACACCGGAATATAAGCCGCATTTTCGTTCGCAATGAGGATCCACGTGCAACAAAGTAACAAATTAGTAACAGAATTGCAGGATCGCTCACCCTGACCCAGCGCTGCACCCGCAGTGCCGGTGGGAGGGAGGCACGGAGCCCGCTTGCACCCACAGCGGCAGCGGGAGGGGGAGGCACAGAGGCCACTTGCACCCACAGCGGCAGCGGGAGCGAGGCACGGAGCACCCACCTCCCCCCACCGCCGTGGGGCCGGCAGGAGGGAGCCCCGCACCTCCCCCACCGCGCTGCCAGCACTGAGCCCGCCTCTCCCCACCACGCAACAGAGTCACCAATTTGTAACAATCGCGCAATCCCAGGTTTTACTGGCAGGTTCTCGGCTTGGCATCTCAGCCTGCACTTCCGGGTTTGGAAATTTCTGAACTTTTTTCATATATTAGCTGTTCCTGAGTGTAAGCCGCATTTCCAGTTTGGGAGCAAAATTCTAGTCAAAATGGTGTGGCTTATAATTGTGAAATTTCTGTAAATTCTTTTTGCTGAGCAACTATTGCTGCATTGATGAAGATTTATAAACAGGCAGTGTAGTTCAAATGTATGCAAACTTGTCCTTAATTCATTCTCCAGACTTGATACAGCTGGACTTCTCACTGCTTGAAAGCTTAGCTCTGCAGCAACAATATTGGAGTGTCACATATTGTGTGAAGGTAGTAACTCTTAGTGGTACAGGTACAGATGAAACTTCATTGTGTCTTGCACTGCTTATTGAGACACACTCAAAAGTATGTACATTCAGTTGTTTTTACAGTTGTTTTTACCTCTATGTATAGAACACAATTTTTCTTCAAATACAATATCTATGTATCACAATTCAAAACAGAAAAAAAAATAGAGATGGTAACACAAAGAGAAAAACATCTTCACAACATCATAGCATCAATTGGATTGGAAGGACTTGTGAGATCATTGAATCCAATCCTTGACCACAAGCCACCTTGCCACCTAGATCATGCCACAAAATGCCACATTTGTTCCTTGAACATCTCCAGGGATGGTGACAACACCACCTCACTGCACAGTCCATCCCAATATTTAACAAAGGTTTCTGTGAAGAAATTCCTCCCGATGTCTAACTGGAACGACCTCTGGCACAGCTTGAGTATTTCTGGTCCTCTCATCTTGTCACTGGTTGCCTGGGAGAAGAGATCACTCTCCCTTGGCTACAATCTCCTTTCTGGCAGTTGTAGAGAGTGATAAAATCAACACTGAGCCTCCTTTCCTCCAGTCTGAACAACCCCAGCTGCTCACAGGACTCACTCTCCAGACCCTTCACCTACTTCATTGCTCCTTCCCAAAGTGAGGGGACCAGAGCTGTTTGCAGTGCTTGAGGTGAGGCTTCAGCACTGCCAAGTACAGGGGGAGAATATTTTAGAATATTAATTCAGGAAAAAATCGTATGCTGTCATTTCAGCTCTTTCTCCTCTAATTTAAGAAATTCTGTTGAATTTTCAGATTGAACTGTATTTCTTCCATAATTCTTTCACAATTGAGAATATTCTTTGATGTTTCATCTTCTCAGCTCCATCAGTAAGTTCCTTTATAATTAACCATATGTAGCATCTCTTCCTGATAGCAAAGATACAAAGAAAACCGTCTTTTATTTAAATAGAATAATAAAAGTTACGCAGATAAACTAAATTAATTAGAGAATAATAAATGGCCTGCTAAGAAAAAATCCCATACCATTCAATTTTTGTAAAGTCCAAGGTGCACATGAAAAGGTATAAGAGTAATTCTGCACAGAGGTATATTATGTAAGGTGAACAGTCATCAACTATAAGATCCATCTTTAGGAAGAGATGTAACTGACAATGAAGTGAATTTAAGAAAGAAAGTCACCAAAACCAATTCTGTTGGAAACAGGATAATATTACATCTCACGTCTTAAAATAAACTAGCCATAATTATGGGATTCAGGGGAGAAGCAACTTGATCCACTAAAGCAAATTAGAATATGTGATGTTTCTTCTGCTTTGTATTCCTTGCTGATACAAATCTTTAGAGCAGTTTTTATGTCCATAGTGCTTGATCAGAGTTTATTGAGCCCAAAATTCTCCTGCAGTGAGAAGAGGGGACCCTTGGGGCAAAAGAACTTGGTTTTATTGACCTATTGTGTAAAAGTAGCTAGGACAAAATGTCTTCTTTTGGGGCATTCAACTTTCCCCTTACAAAATTTTTGCTGATCTTGCTCTTGACATGTTCACCTTTTCTAACCTCTAACTTACTTCATTTATTGTTTCCTCCTTTCCTCCAGATACTTTCTCAGGCATTCTCATTCTCCTTTCATCCACTTCCTCTTCAGATACTATTGACCCTACAAGGTACCAACTCTTGCTGCATGTGTATAAACAGTAAATGGGAGACAACTCTTAATTTCTTTCAAACACCTGAGAAAATGTAAAGCAAATCTTCAGGCTTAGCAACACTGCTCCTAGCAATATGGATATCTGATAAATGGATATTAAATGCAGTGTACACAGAATATGCCATGTAATCACCTCTAAATTACGTGTAATATGATTTTATTAATTGTGCCTGCTGAGATATTAATCTGATCCCTTTCAAAAGTATAACCCTACTATAAATTTAACCAGGCTCCATTATACTGCAGGTCTTTTCCACCAAGACCATTCAAACAGTACCAAATAATCAAAAGAATTATTACGTGAAAAAAGGACTGCTCTTAGACGAAAACACAAGAAGGTGTGGTGCTGTGCTCCCTTTCTGCTTAAGGAAAAGTCTCTCTGGTCATGATGGCTGCAGCTGCCTTCAGCTGGACTCTGGGGAGACACATAACAACATAGTAGCTGAGGGTTTTATATCTTGCTTCATAGCTGAGCGTTAGTTGAGCAAGCACCATCCAAATTATGGCTGGTGTGCAACTGTGCCTCTAAGTCAATAATCTTGATCCATAAACAGTGAACATCCCAGCAGGCTACATGCCAGCATCTCCTCTTGAGTAGGGATGTCACTCTAGGTTACTCCTTGAGGCTGAGAGGATCCTTCCTGTGTCAGATACTCAGGAAGTGACACAGGAATAAGTGCACTGACACTTTGAAATCTTAACAAAATGACGTAAAGGATTAATTGCACATACATGATCCTTTAGATATAAACCATTGACCAAATTGACACTAGGTCTGGATTCAGATGCAGCTGAACTCTGCTCTGGGAAGAAGTTTAGAACTCAAGGGTGTCCTTTCTGAACCTCATGGCCCAACAAGAGCATCTCCCTAACAGTATTATCTGACCTTGTCTTCTAGGCACTAAACAATCAAGTGTACCTTGCCATTCAATCTTATTAAACTGTTAACCAATTTACCATTGAACTTTTGTCTTATATCTATAAAATATATTGTTGCTTATCACTAGTAAATAAAATACATCAATTGTTTCCTTGACAGAAGGGGATATCATAACTGCTCAAAATAAAGGCTGCAAAAAAGATAATGGAAGGTGGAACTGGGCAGTTTCTTTTACACTAAAAGAAGGGGAAGAACAACTGGATTATAAAGAGCACAAGTAATCTTGGTGTTGAACAGGGGACCTTAAAGTAGCAGGATTCTGCTAGAACCATCTAGCACCTATTGGATCCTTAAATATAAGTATCTTTATTATAGAGCTAAAAGACAATGCATTAACTGATTGCTTTTGATTGCCATTAATTACACTTATTCAACCATAAACCTGTTTATCTGTTTAAAGACTACCTTTATTTGCATAAATACAATTCTTTCTTGTGTATACACCTCTCGGTCTAATAAGAGTGCTATTGATAGAGAGCATATAGTCCTCTGCTTGTGAGAACACATGCAATGGCATTCCTTAGGAGATGAAGGATGAAACTAAACCAGTATAAGTGATGTAATTAGATATGACTGCAATGCTTGTTTTTCCCCTATTGACTGCACCCTTAAATTTCAAAGACCTATCTGTCAGCATGAAAGGAAGTAGTGACTATTTTGATCCTAAAAGAGCTGCTAGCAGGCAGAGGAAACGTAACCTACCCTCAGGCCTTCCTTTTTTTCTGAAGTTATTTTCAGCAAGTTAAATGCCTTAGGAAATTGGAAAAGTAAAGTACCATTATTTGTGTCAGGGAGCTGCAAGTGTTGCTCCTAAAAAGTGTGCTGGGGTCCAGGCTGACCCCAGCACAGGTGAGACAGTCCCTGCACTATCCCAAAGCACTGGAGGCTCATGAGAGGAGGGTGATGACAGCAACAGGTCCCATCAAGAGTCCAGTGAGTATCAAATCAAGTAAGGCAATGAGTCATGTCCTACATCAAACCAGGAAACCCAAGCAACAGTTCAGAAACAGGCCAGAGACAGGCACACATACAACAGAGTTCAGTTCTCAGGTTGAACAGAAATGGACTCCTGGCCCCACGGGCAGGGCTGACAGGAGACTACAGGGGAGAGCATCATAGACAGCAAACTTGTGGGTCACCATAGGGCCCTGAGAGCTTGTCAGGGAAAAAACCTTTAACTATCAAAAATCAAAGTTATTTCCATGCAGAAATTGCCGCTTCTATTGCAAATTACCTTAGCACAGTCACTATTGCCTCATTTTTCCTTACTCAACACCTTTGTCCAAAAAGAAAGGAGGAAGGAAGAAAGCAGATGAGCTGGGGGCATGAACAAGGAGCAAATGCAAGGACCACGTACTACTCTTGTATCAAAGCATGAATCAGCTTGATTGGTTTCTCCCTTTGCAGGGTGAGAGATTCTCACAAAAAGGGACATAGGCAAATTTTTTATGCCTTTTTTTTTTCTTTCTTTTTTTTTTTTTTTTTTTTTTTTTTTTTTTTTTTTTCTGAGTGGGGTTTTATGAAGTAAATATGAAATTGAAAGAACCTAGTAGCCATGATAACAAAGGAGCAGACTTCAGAAAGTTGTCTCCTTCAACCCAGCAGGTAAGGAACCTCTTACCTTCTTGGTTAATTCAGAAAACAATGGTCATTAAGCTTGAAATAAGTTGCAAACTAAATACTTCATAGAGCTGTATTATAGCTCATTGAGTGACAATTTTGGAGAGATTAATTCATGCTTGAGAAGGAAGAACTTCATCTTTTTTTCCTATTTTCCATATAATGTTTGGTCTCTGTCTTTACCTTGTCCATCTTGTCTTATGCTCAGTAAAACTAGAAAACAGGGACTACATTTTTTTTTAAATACGTATTTTGCCACTTCCCCAGCATAATTTCTTTTAGAAAGGCATAAGAAAGGGTCCAGAAAGTGGAGACAGCTGTTCTTTATATCCCATTTTCAGTGTAACAGGTACCAGCCCTCAAAAAGAAGGATACTCTGAAAATCTGTGTGCACCTACTGTTAGCTCTCATACTTAATAAACTGAATTATTTGAGACCATCCCTTGTCTTCCTTGCCAGGTGATTCATATAAACTTTTAATATAAGCATTGGTTGTGACACAGATATCTCTGAAAACCCTTTTATAAAAATCAACCATCTGCTTGTACTATCTAAATCAAACTCTGAACTATTTACCCTCTGCAAGATCTTTCATCTTATGGCTCTTTCCTTATCATAAAACAGATAAATGAACTTGCTAAGGGCATCCTTAAAATCAAAGATTATATCAAATGATCCTACCTTCTCCTCATACTCACTGACTGAATTCTCTGGTCTGACCTCACAGCTGATGCTGCTTTGAGCAGGAGATTCAACTAAAGAACTTCAGGGCAATCCTACATAGAAATCATGTTGACTATTCCTCAACTTGTCATATTTATACAAGGGTTCACTAATTATATTTTTCTTACAGATTCTATTAACTTGCCTCACAGATGTGCCAGTCTTAGTCTTTTTTGGTTTTGGAGTTGGCCCCTTAAAAGAATTTCCACATTTTCATTCTCCAGTCCTATCCTACTTAAATTGCTCTATAGATTAAATATGATAACCATAGCTAGAAGTTACAGACCACTCCTATTTCCTCCACTAGTTTTTCTTTGAATTTATTAGAAATTCCTCTAAATATGATACCTTGTTCTCATTCCTGCTCCTTTTACCTTTTTACTATACCCTGTTCCATGCACATTCTAATTTGAGGCAAATCATGGGAAAAGTTTCAACGTACAAATTTCAATTTGCATACTTAATTCAGTACTGACCTTTTTGCAATATTGCATCTACCATCTTCTCTTTAATTTTTTTTAGTTAGTTGCAGTTTTTCCCCCCTCTATGATTACTTGTTTCTTGGTATCCTGTTGTATTGGATTAAAAAATTTTGCCTCTGAAAACTACTTTTTTCCCTAGCATTGATTCCATATGCTAACACTGTAATTATAGCTCTGAGGAAGGCCTAAACTCCCTCGTTTTCCTGTTACTTGTGCATGTGGTACATATGCTCCCTAGTACCTGGGGTGAAATTTGGCATTTTATTGCCATAGAACACTCATATAAATATAATATTCTGTCCAATAACTTAATAAGTACAGTTCATAAGAGTTATTACCACACCTTCTATACTTGGCTGCTGTTGGCTTGAAAAAAACAGCAACTGTGACTGGTTTTCAGCATTATGAGTCTTTGTGTCCATGTCCAAGGAGCTACAATAATGCATAGATCTTGTTAATGAAGTGATTCTTTTTGCCGCTCAAAATCAACAGGGTAATAATATAACCACATCAGGATTTAGTATTCAAATCATGTTTTTTTGATAGTAATGGTTGTTTTTCATAGGCATCATAGGCTGCTCTATTTCTCTAATTAATTTCCCTTGCAGCTTATTTTGTTTTGAACAGACTATTGAAAAGTGGAGATCCTGAGATCCATGTGTGCTATGTATGTATGTGGCCAATTAGTCTTTAGATTCTGTCAAAAGCATTGAGAAGAAGACCTTGTGAGACCTAACTGGATTTTACCATACTCATCTGAGAATATTTTTGTAATGGACTATAATACTTAACTCTGTAGCACCCCTTTGACTGAATATCTCTGCCTTTTCCTTTGCTTTCAGCATCAAAATAAGTTTCAGAATGAAGCCACCTGAATTTTATAGGTAGCAAAGAAACAACAGAAAACTAAGAGCAGCTAGTCACAATAGTATTCTAGGAGCAAAGGTAGGCCACATATCATTTATCATGGTAAGCACTGAAATAAAAAAAAAACCCAACAAATCAAACCCCCAAAATTAACTATATGAACTATGTAAATGGATCATGACTTTCTAGTTGTTTGTAGTAAGGTGATAGCATGATCTGAATTAATGTGATTTCATGAAAATTGAAAATAAGAAGACATGCAGAAATATTTGTCAATGTGAAAAAAGTACATAAGAAGGAAAAAATCATCCATCTTGCTCTCTTTTTTTGGCAAGCAGTTACTGGCTTTGATCAATGCTAGGAAACAAAATGAGTAAAACCTATTACATTTTTATTCTCTATTTTGTTAAATGGATGAAAATGCATATTTCATCTGCTTTACATCTGGTACAATTATGTTTTTACAAGAGCTCCAGGAGTGCTGTCAAATGACAGAAGTACTTAGTCTTTAGCAATTTAGGACATGAATATTTTGATAGCCTTTTTTGCAGAGTAGATTTTACAGTGATTTTTTCTTCACATGTTTTATTTCCAAATTTTTATGGGC
This sequence comes from Turdus rufiventris, assembly GCA_013186435.1. Taxonomy (NCBI): domain Eukaryota; kingdom Metazoa; phylum Chordata; class Aves; order Passeriformes; family Turdidae; genus Turdus; species Turdus rufiventris. The sequence goes on along the minus strand of PYHW01010392.1, from coordinate 6,135,198 downwards.
TGTGGATTCAAGCCTGCAATGCTTGAATCAACAGCTAAATTCAACAGAATCCTTCTACATGCATACAGTTGGAAGTGAATGCTTGATCTCTATGCAAAATTTAAACTGAAAATATGTCAAAGAATTCCCATATATGTTGTAGCAGAAAGAGGTTTTGAGGAGTTTTCTATTTAGGAGGCAGTCAGAGACCATATTTGTGACTGCACTATGCCAGCAAGACAATGTGAGTTGGAGCTAAACATTGTTTCCTTTGGGTCATTAAGACTGACCTTCCCAGGTTGCTCTGCTGCATTTCTGCAGCAGCTGTTTATCAGTCTATGATTCAATAAAATCCAAGCTGCAGCTACTGTTATTCATATATTTATATATGTGTATTAATAATTTTTAATATCTTGAAACCTGAATTTGACTGTTTTTCTTATCTGCAATTTCCAACAGTTCTGAATGAAAACTGTGTTCAAAGGTAAATGATTAATCACTTTCATTCTTCAACTAATTACAGAGAATTGTAGATAGCACCGAAGAAAAGTTTGGCACATTCTTTTTATAAAATCTATTTTAAAAAATGTATCAAGATGTAAAAGAAAGATTCTTTTTTACTTGAATTATAATGATTGATCTTTGGTAATACCACTAAAAGCCCTTTCAGTCAAAATTATTTCCCAGGGCAGGGGTGAAAAATTAGCTTATTTTTTGAAATGTCAAAGTCAATTTAACAGTCATTGTCGGGGCTGCAATTGAACAATAATTATATAATTATATCATCTGTTGTGAAGGTTGATAGGCAGTAGGCATCTGTAATGTTTAATGTACTTTTCCCACTGCATAATACTCTCTATAAGTACACAACACTGGCTTCACTTCCATTGTGTTGAATTACACTCACTTTTGCTTTTAACTAGTGCTCTTAACTAAAATTCTACTTCCAGGTGCCCAAGGACAATAAATTGAATTCAAGTTCATGTATTCAAACTGAGTTTAGTGACGTAATTAGAAGCATGTCCTTCTTTGAACATGGCCAAATGTGAATTATCTTCCCAAACTCTTTGCTTTGAAGGCCCTTCGAGTCTATATTTTGTAGAACTAAAGACAACTGTTTTAAGTAGGAATTTCGTTTGATCAACAAATAAATTAATATGTTTCATTTGACCAATAAATAAATCCAATTAATTGTTGGGTTACTAATACATTTGCCATATCTCAACATCAAAATCAATTATTTTAAATAAAGAATATCTGAACATATACAGTTTTGATTTAAATTAACAAAAGCCATGTTTGCTCAAAATCATAGGAGTTTTCCACTCAAAAATAAAGATTTTTAAAAATCAAAGCTTTTATTTGAAATAAATTGCATTGTTTCTTTTTTCTTTTGTTTCTTTTTCCAATTATAAGAATAATGTTTTCTAAATACCTATGTTCTGTATCATGCCTGTATGTTCTATACCAGATATTTAAAATTGCATTTAAAAAAACACCCCAACCAAACACATGAGAAAATGTCAAAACATTTAAGAATATTACATTCCATCGAAAAATTCAGGAATTAGTCTTTATTTCTTTCCTGTCTTCCAAGTTAAAACTAGATTAAGATGTTGGCTTTTTAAAATTATCACCTTTGTTGTTGGTGTTTAGATGCCTGTTGGAAATCCATTCACAAGCTTTGATCTGAACCTGAATTCTTGGGAAAAAAGTCTTCTGTTTTGTTTTGAACAGGCTGCTTTGGTTATATACCCATTTCAAATTTTGTTTGAAAAATAAAGAGCAGAAATAATTAGTAATTGTGTAATGTGTATAAAACAAATCATTGATGTAAACTTGAGAATGTACACATTGTGTCCGATTTTTGCTTGAGTGAAAAATCTTTTTCAAAAAAAAGAGAGAAAAATAAGTTACTTAAAGGAGAGAAGAATACAAGAATAAGCAAGGGACAAGTGTTCCTTATCCTCATTGTCACTAAGAGAAAATGCAAACGCAATGTTTTTCTAATTAATATGTCCAGTAAATTCTTATCTACAGATTTTCTTTTTGGATAAATTCAGTATATTGAATGTTTTTCTCTCTCTACTTCAATTAATTCTGTCTCTTTCCTAAACAATTTTGAATATTATAACATCCTTTTGAAGTCTGAATATTTAAACTGGTGATAGTGCCTCCATCTTTACATATCAAGTGTGTAAATTGCATAAACTTCTGTTTTAAGATTGTTCCAAGACTGCATTCTTTTTCCAGCAATACGAACAACCTGAACTGTCTTGACCAAACCATGTCACTGAGAAGCTGTCTTCAATTATTTATGAGCACCCTCACCCTTACCTTTTCAAAGTTACATTTATGTTACTTATAGTGTGATCTGATGTATGTGTCTTGTTTCTAGATGGATGACTTCACCTGTAGCTATATTCAAATTAAGCTTTTTTACATAATATTATCTATTCTGTCTTAATAAAATATTTATGCTGATGACTCTTCTGTGGACTTCAGAAGGAAAGCTGGAAGCATAGCTTGCTGTAACTGTGGCACCATTAATTTAATGATTAATCTTTAGAAAATAAAATTCAAGTGGTTCGAGTTCCTGTGTTTTCCCTGGGAGATCCTGAGAAAAAGTAAGGGCTTAACATAACCCTGCCAAGCTACAGGTTTTGGATATGGTAACAGACATCAGACTAACACTTTTAGGAAGAAAAAAGCAAACAAACAAAAACTCTAAATAACAATAGAGCAATAAATACAAGCCAGTAGTATAATTAATGTAATATCAGTAGGACAATATCTAGGTCAAAACGCCCAAGAAATCCAGCAATTCTCTGATGCTGGGCTAAAATTAATGTCCAGGTGTGCAATGGCTCACACAGTCACAGTGGAGAGGCAGGCTAGCAGGAAGGAGGGCACAGCACCGTCTCTGGATGAGCCACTTGTATCAGTCAGATTCAAGGCATTCTGGATTTCCTGGACTGCTCTCCTTTGCTAGGTTGCAGAAGTGTTGTCTGGACTTGGTTACACACCTTCATATCCCAAGAAACCATTTAGGCAAATGTAGCAATGTAGGAGTCACTTCCTCCCTAAGTAAAGCCACTACGGATGAAAACCAGGCTCCTCACTGACTGACACAGGAAGAGGTGAGGGTAAGGGAGAAAGGTAAAATATTTATGGCCTATAAATTGTGACTGGTTTTGGTATTTCACCAAACAGTGAAACACTTTTCATGGTGTGCTTTTCAGCTTCAACTCAACTGGTCTGGATGGATGCCTTTTTAACATTTATGAAATGTAAATATTTAGAAAACATATGAATGTTGGGCTGATATTCTTTTACCGTAAAACTATTCAGATTTACTGTAATTTCTTATTTTTTATGTGTCTTATTGCTTTATGTATAATTTTTACCTGCCAATATTCTGGAAACTTAATTTTGTTGTCATCTTTGGTTTTTTTAATCCATTCTTCTTTTTTTATAATGATAATAATTTGTTGAATTTAAATATATATGATAGTCCATACATTCTGCACTGTGAAAAACCCCAAATTTTTTTCAGGAAAATATTTTTCCTGAACCACACATTATTAACCATTTTTGTTTATGTAAACTACAAATATCAGATATAATGGAAATTTTTTATCCACACTATAATAATTTCTCTTCATACTTAGATAGGGGTTTTTGCTGGTTTATGAAGACGCCCTGGTAAAAACTGGTCATCACACTAGTTGAGATGGTATGCTATTATTCTAGATAACATTTTAGAAGTCTTTAACAGCCAGTTGCTCTTATCTGTTCTTTAAAGTGCCACAACAACTTATACTGAATGTCATTATTTTATACTCTGATTACATGATTATATCATTTTAAATTAAGCCTCGGTAACTATTTACCTATATCTAATAAACTCTGATACATATTGTGTTTAATGGAAGGAAATAAAGCTGAGATATTGGAATGTTGATTCAATTTATAAGAAACCATATAATCAGAAAGAATTATTTACCTGACAATGTGCTTTTAGATACTGGAAATCACATTCTCTGGTTTATAACTCAACAGTGCTTTTGCTGTACAGATAAAATCTGGAAAGACTATTTCTTCTGGCTAAGAATAAATTACTTATAATAAATATCTATATGTGGTCAATGCAATTTTTTAAAATATAACTTACAGGCACTTTGGCCTTTTTTGCTAGCAAGTTCTGTTTCAAAAGAGAAGAGATTAAAATTTCAGTCTCTTAGTCTCTCTTAGGTTTAAGAGTCTAGATTTGTGTCTTTACTGTTTCATGACTATTACCTAGGGAAGAGCTGTGAAGGTCACCTATCTTAGGAAATCACCTTGGAATTAGTTCGACCTTAACAGAAGCAATTTTTTAAATAGCATTGAATGAATTTTTTTACATACTTGGTTTCATCTCATTATGTTTAGCTGTTGGGCCCTGAAATAATGAGATAATTACCACTGTGGATCAGTTTTCTATCATGAACATTTGATTTTGGTTATGTGGGAATATTTTACTTCATTTATTTATTTTTATTAGAAATAACTTGACAACCACTCCATTAAGAAAAATCTTAATCAGTCTTTACTATTACTTTAATTTACTTATGATCCCTGCTCTTTAGGATGTCATTTAGGTTCCATCCAGCTTAAAAAATATTAATTCATTCATAAACAAATGTACAGAAAATGGATTAGAATTTGCAGCAAAACTGTTAATTTAGTAAAATAGCAGCTAGAACCTTGGTGATCCTCCATAATTTAGAAATCAAAAAAAGTAAGATATCAGCTGTTGAGTCAGGTACTACTTATGGGCTCTGACATGGGATAGTTTATTGATAATTTCAAATTATTTTTAAGTTTTCTAGATCTTGTAAATTTTGCAGATATGTACTACATAACATATATTCTTGCCTGTGTTATTGTCTATAAAACTGTGGATTTACTGACTCAAGCATAAAAAGATGGAAGATCTGATTTGCCTGAAGTTTCATAATTAAGTGCCTTCTTTCTCTGAAGACTGAGTTGATAACTTTAGATAATTTTTATGGTAAACATCAGGTTTATCTTTCAACATCCCTGAGATATATAATGCCTTATACAATACTGACTCTTCCCAAACTTTTCCCTCATGCTGATTCCATACTACACACTTTAGAAATGAGGATCAAGATTGCTGTAGCATTATTCAAACTTTCATGTCCCAGTTATGGGAGGAAATAACATGACTTTGTATACAGTATCTAATTCTAGACAAGCTTAAGAAATTTGGAATTTCTGAAATTTCTTTATATTTAGCACTTCAGATCGTGTAAATTGTCTTTTTGAAGGTGAACTGTTAATAGGTTCTTAAATAATACATGAAGTGGCAGGTTTTTAAAAAATATATCAGTGATTACCAACAGACAGCTATGTTTGTTAGATTAATATTATTAACTTTATGTAAAATATGATTAATCAAATTAAGCTTTTATTTTTTCAAAAATGCAATAAGCAAAGAATTTTCAAACATAAGGTATCTACAAGAATTAATCCTTGAAAATAAAAATTAGTAAGTTGGACATTATTCCAAGATGACCTTAATATTCACTTGCAGCATTGTTTTAGGCAGTAATTTAATGTTAATGAAATTTTCTTAAAAATTAGATATTCCAGAAACATTTTTTAATTTCATTGAAACTTCATTGTTAATATATTATTTTTAAAATATACTAAAATATTTAATATTTGGAATGTTAAAATAAATCAATGTTATTTACGTTGCCCTTCTATTTTATCTCTACATAAAAAAACATTATAAATTTCTTAAAAATTCAATTTTGCAGTCATTATTCATCATGTCAAATATAAAATCCAGGAGGCTATGTTTGAGAAGAATGATGAAAATCTCCAGAAGACAACTAAACATAAATCAGACAGTAGGTACAAAATGAGATTTTGGCTTTAAAGGTTACTAATAATATTCAGGAAAAGCCTAAATAGATAGCTCTCAAAAGTATGCACTTGTCTATTCTTTGATAAGGTGGTACTTTTTAATTTCAAAACCTAGTAGATTATTTCCATGCAGACATGTTTATATATGGAATTAAGGAAATTATATTGTACCTCTTCTGCTGTTGACCCAAGTTAAATAATATATTTATAGAATCATAGAAAGTCTTGGATAGAAGAAACCTTAAGGTCTTCTGGTTGCTACCAACCTCACTAGACCAGGTTGCCAAACTGGCCGTGAAGACTTCCAGGGATGAGACAGCCACAACTTCTACAATTTCTCTGGACAAAATACTTCAGTGCCTCACTACACTCTTACTTAGAAAAAAAAATAATAAAAAAAAAATTATAACATCTAATTTATTTATATAGAAGATGTGGTGTAAATGACATCAACCCAAACACTTTTAAAGTTTAGAGTAAAATCATGGAGACTGGAACTGTCTCCAAAACTGTAATCTGTATAAAAGGAATCATAACAACTAAATAATAAAAAATCTTTGAAAAGAAATGAGGACATTATTTCAGATGAGTTCTAATTCTTCATCTTTGTGTTCAGATCTCAGGACATGCATTTATCTTCCCTAATTTTATGACAGGCATAGGAAAGCATTTTGAAAATATGAATAACATTTCTAATCTGACTGCATCTACACAATTAATGTAACCTTTTTTTATCAGGTAAAGAATGTTCTGTTTTAATAAATAGATTTA
>PYHW01010392.1:6081805-6116321 GCA_013186435.1 Turdus rufiventris | reverse complement strand
GGATTTCAAACCATTTTTGCTCGGGACAGGACCGGCACAGTACCCGGTAAAGGCAGATATTACATTTTTTGTTAATAGATTAGCCGCCTCGGAATATTAGCTGCACTTCCGGGTTTGGACGAAAATTTAAGTCAAAACAGTGCGGCTTATATTCGTGAAACTACTGTAATTTGCAGCGCTTGCTAATGGATAGGGCACTTAAATATTTAAATAAATGCAGGTTATCAAGATAGGAGTACTAAAACAAATGTTATTATACTGGTTTCATTTACCTAGCATATACTGGCACATTTATTGAAAAGGCCATATAACTGGAGCAGAAGGATTTTGTCATCAATATACTGCTACTTACTGGATAAAATTCGACATATTTTTCAGATCAAGACCTTATTTTAGCCATGCAAAATAGCATTCCATTTTTCCTATTTAGCTAGAAATTATAAAAAGCAAAGACAAAAAGTAAATGGGAAGAGTGAAGTTTTGCTAGAGCAGGATAAACCTAGTTATCATTTAAAAAAAACTAGAGCCCACCTGCAGACTGTTTGATTTAGCAGTGGAAATCATGGAAACATGCTAAAGCTTTTTGGTTTTGGTTTTTCTAATGGTTCTAGTGTAATCTCTCCTAATTCCAGATGCTGCTCTCTCCAATTCCCCTACCTATTTTAGTCTTTCTAGTAAACAAATCAGTTCTCTCTCAACTGGCTTTTTGCTTGATTCCTCCCTTGCCTAGATCGCACAACTAAATTGTAGAATAAATCTTAACTGGCTAGCCAGCTTACTTCCTCCTGGCAGGCTGCTGCTGTCCTTCCCCTGAACCTCAGCCTCTGACTCATTTTCAGGCTATCCCTCACAGTGCTCTTGACTACCTCAAGCCCTCAGGAATTCTCCTGACTAATGTGGTTTTTAAAGATGGTTCTGTTTCCACCACCAAACTGCTTGTTATATTCCTGCTGCCTGAATACAGATCTTCCACAATACCACAGGCAAATATATGGAAAAATATGGCTCATGTCCTGCATAATCAGCAATCAGATAATCCCCTGGGACAGTATAAAGAGACAGATATCCACTCTGCAAGCAGACCTGCAGAACTATTCCTTTGTCCGGGGTTAGTAATATTGCCAATAGATATATCAGCTATACAACTGGCCAATTCAAATAGACATACTGGTTGGTACAACTCTGGTTTTCATTCTGTGCGACTTCTAGCAGCTAACAAAAGTATTAGGCAGCTATCATTTAGTCAATCCTTTCCTATTTGTGATACTGAAGTAAAATACAAAATGAACTCATAAAACTTATTTTGTTGTGTCTGATGTGATACAAATGTCATCAGCATTTGTTTAAAAAACAACCAAATGAAATAGTTATAAATTTGTGTCTAAGAAGTGCAATTAAATGAATAGATATAAATATATGGTCAAGGAAAAAAAGTATTTTAAGAATGAAAGTTTATGAAGGAAAAGTCTCATGCTGTTTCTTAGCTTAATTCAGACCTTTTCCAGGAATTTATTTAATAATTCTGATTATTTTGTTGAATATAATAGCTGAAACAAATTTCTAAACCACATATGCTGGTTTCAACTAGGATAGAGTTAATTTTCTTCGTAGCTGAGTACGGGGCTGTGTTTTCAGTTTATGGTGAAGGTGGTGTTGATAACACAGGGATCTTCCATTATTGCAGAACAGGGTCTTTTCTGCCTCTCACAGCACCCCATCTGTGAGGAGGCTGGGGGTGCACTAGGGGCTGGGAGGGGACCTGGGAGAAAAAGAAGGAAATGGGGACATCTGAAGTGATGGTGTTTTTCTCTCCCAGGTAAACTGTGCATCGTGGAGCCCTGCTTTCTTGGAGATGTCTGAACACCTGTCTGGCCATGGGAAGTGGTGAATGAATTCTGAGTTTTGCTTTGACTATATATGTGCATTTTTAATTTATTTTCTTCATCAAAGTGTCCTTATCTCAACTCACAAGTTTTCTCACTTTTACTCTTCTGATTCTCTCCCTCGTCCCACTGGGAGGAAGAGAGCAAGTGCCTGTGTGGGGTGCTAGCTGAAGTTAAGCCATGACAGTCCTTTTCAGTGCCTAATATGGGGTTTGAAGAGTATGTGATAATAACATATAGACCAGAGTGTACTGGAAGGTCTTTTTATCTATTAACAATTGCAGGTTTCATCTGTTCTCAATACTAGTTTATCTGATCTGTGCCAAGCTCTTTTTTTTTGTCCTAAGAGTTAAAGACTGCTGCTGGCTTTAACATTTTTCTGTGATTACCGATATTTTACCTCGGAGGTTTGTTATAATCCTGAGCTACAACTTAAAATCAGAACACAATGTTCCCCAAATACTACACATACAAAAGCACAGAATAATTTCTCATTAAAATCCAATATAAAATTAGCCTAATTTGTGATTTACCACATCGTTGAAACTACATGATTAGTGATATTTTTATATAAATGTATTTTCATTCTGTCAACTGTAGTGCAAAACTATACTTTTCAGGGAGGTGAAATTCTGTCAGCATTTGAAAGAGACCTAAGCTTTTCATATCATAGCATATCATATATGATACATATGTTTAAAATCATATGTCAGTGGTGGTATTTTCAGATGACCACATCCCAAGATCATATGTACCCATTTGCACACAGAATTTTTTAACATATTAACGAAACACATATAGGTTACACGATTTTTGTAACTTCTGGCCCATATACTATTATTTTGCATGATAATTGGAATGAAGATTTTCTTAGTTGCCCAAGTGACCTTAAAATTTAAAAATGTTCCTTGGTCATACAAATATGTATACTTTGCAGTGTGTGCTCAAACACACCACATATACATTCTGTGTATATTGGAATAGATGTGTGCATCCTTCAGCCCACACCATTCCAGTCCATTCCATCCCTGTCCCATTCCAATTCATATGCATACCATCTATTGTAATGATCATCCAGACTCAATCCATTGCTTTATCTAGACTAGCAAAGATATAAGAGCTGTTTTGTGCAGGATAGACAGCACTTAGGGTAGCCATACAGATTGCCTATCTAAAGTTCTTTTAGGCTGGCACTGGAGCTCCTGTGACACTGGCATGCTGAGTTGCAATAAGGCTTTCTGCCTGCTTCACAGATGGCTCTGAACGTAAGCAGCCAAGGCACACACTACTGTGCGTTTGTACAAGCCAAAATTCCCACATGGTCTGTTTGGAGTTGCTGTTTAGGCAGCTTGGATTTTGATCTGTTTTGTGTTATCAAAACCATAGTGTCTGCAGCCATCCATAGCATGGCTGAGGTTTTTTGTTACATTATTATGAGCCTACACAGACTTGATAGAATTTTCATTTATTGCTTTCTGCATTAAAAAAATTTCAAAAAATGTGGACCAATCACCTTGCATCAGCAAAGTGTTTTTTACAAATAGACTGGCGGTCTTGTCCCTTTTCTACATCCAGCTGTTTTGTTAGCAAGTCCCTGTGTAATGATAATCTTTCCTGATTTATTCAATGGCAGCTCTTGAAGCTGTACTTGGATTTGTTGGTGTAATTACCCAGGTCTTTATAAGGGGTAACAGGAATGGATCAGAATCCTGGAGTATATAGCTTCCATCCAAATTTTCTGATAATTTTTGTATGAAATTTTGAAAACTAAGCTTTCTTAAATGACCTGAAAAAAACACCTAAGAGGTAATTTAATGCTGTCTCCAGTTTGTTGTGGGTGGTAGATATCTGCTGTCAAATATTGAAAGACTGTTATTGTAACCTTCTGCTTTTGACTCTCATGTTCCTCATTTTATTCAGGATCAAAATTACCCTAATATTGGAAAATTATTTTACAGAGAACTCTTTTGAAGTTATTTTACATATTTTTAAATATTTTACAGGCAACTTGAAGCCTGTAATTCTTATCCCATTTGAAGAGAATGTTGGTACATTCCAAGAGAATGGCCCTAAAGCCAGTGCATGTAGTTTAGCACCAACTACTAATAATTTAGGTTTAGCAAGATCTGGAAAGATTTGTCTTTGATACTGACAAATACAATTAGTTTCTGTCAATTGATAGAAATTAGACAATTGGAATTCAGTGACAAGATAATTTGGTGTCTATGGTAGAATGGTGATTAGAGCTGATAAGACATTTGTGAGGAGCTGTTGGATCCCAGAAGGAGCTATTTCAATTAAAATAAAGTTTTAAATCATTTTCAGGTAATTTTCATCCTCAAGATACAGTAAATGTGGATTTGACAGAGCTGTTTTAGTCAGTAGACAAAGGTGCTTTAAATGTGTTATGGGATATGTATAAAATAATTATGTAAATGTGATGATTAAATTTAAAGAGGATTTTCAAAGTTGGCTTAATTGTTAAGCCCATTTACAAATAATTTCTCTGCCAGCCTTGGTGCTAGAAAGGTTTGCCTTTTTAACACTGCTTCCTTAATTACAGAAATGAAAAATGTTAATTTTTGTCTTTTTTTTTCTGCTGAAACAATTTTCTAGTTATCAATTTGACATGACTGATTTGAAGTAATCCTAGGGGGAAAGAGATGATTATTATTGGTCTCTGATAACCTCAATGTAGCTTGAGAGCCAACACAAAATTAGTAGTTCTTACAGGGACTTCTACTGGCATCAAAGCTCAAAAGGAGTAATGACATTTTCAGGTGATGGTGTTGCAGTGTTTCAGAAGAAACTGCTCATGGATTTTGAGGAATATTAGTACTTTTTTTTTAACCCCAGTTAATAAAGCTCCATAAACCTGATAAATCTCAGCTTATCAGTTTGATTATTATTTTTCTCTAAAGTCCACAGGACCAAAGGATTTGTTTCCTATCTGCCTACCTCTAGTCAAGTTTTCAGATTTATGTTTCCAAACAGAATATAAAATATGTGAAAGATAATATCAAAATACAAATATAAAGCAGTTAGGGAATAATTTTGAGAGCAGAAGGTGGCACATGTTGAAGAGAGGAAGACAAAATACAGGAAAATTTGTGCTCTTGCAACACAGGAATGAAAGTATTCCTACTTAGGTGTAGAGTCAGAGCTTCAAGAAACCCCATTCCCAACCATAGTGACATTGTGCTGTGCTTCCATGATGAACAAGCATCTCCAGAGAACCCACAGCTGTCATACAGACACACACGACCAGAGATATACACAGAACAGAAGATACATGTGAATGAGAGAAGGTAAAAGGGCTCTCTGACAGCATTAGTCATCATCAAAGATATTAGGCTGAACAATTCAGCAGCGTGATTGTTGCCAAAATTTCTACTGACATTAGAGAAAAGATGATAGAGTGAATAATGAGTCAATATAAGAAAGAAATACTCCAAAATTAGAGACCTACACAGTAGAAATAATGAAAAATCTGCTTTGAAATTATATCTTGCATACAATGAGGGCTGATATTACAGAACAGCTGAGGATATAGTTGATATTTGCATTGCAATTGGAAAGTGCTTTGAAATAAATGGAAAGATGAAATTAATTGAGAAAGGCATAGCAGTTTTTGCTTATGTTGCTTTAATTCCTTTGCTAAAAAATCTCTTTAGTTCTTTTTTAGTAAAATCCAACACTTTGTGGTTTAAATAGCTTTCTAAGAGATCACTTTAGCTGTGAGTATTAAGACAATGAGTAAAATTCTTTGAAAGTCTTAAATGAAGATCAAAGGTAATAATCACATGGTACAAGCAGAATTATTAACCTAGAGGGGACATAAATCTTGAAGAGTATATTACTGGACTTAATCAGCAGCTTTCTCTACAAAGCAGTACAATGTTAACAATATATTTTTAAAATTTGGAAATAGCTACCAAAAAATTATTGGGACATATTGTTTTTTTGGTGGTTTTTTTTTTGTTTGTTTGGTTTTTTTTTGTTTTTTTGTTTTTTTGTTTTTTGGTGGTGGTGTTTTGTTTTTTTTTTTTTTAATATTGAATTAATGCATGTTTTTGATACATTATGTAATCGTTCTGATAGGTAAGTCTGGTAGTGGTTATTTCTGTAAAATGCTTTTTATCTGCTTGCTTTTTCATCCTGGTCATCTAATGCCATGTACATATATACATTTATAAAAATACATATAATATCAAATTTGTGCAAATACAATTAATGGAATATCAAATCAGTTGGTGGTTGGTATCTGTCTCCTTGTATGTAATAAGAGTTAAGTAATTGTATTTAGCACCTTAATAAAAATTACTGAACACCATGTGGTTGTCTTCAATGTGGATTGTCTTGTGTCAATTTCTGTGCTTGTCCCGTCTTCCTCAGGTAATTGCTGGGAACAATCACCATTGCAGGACAAGTATAATTGTTTCTTGATCAGTTAGTCAAACCAACAAATTACATTTGTTTCTGCAATTCTTAAAAACAAAAACGTATAATACCATATTAATTTGTATGTTTTAACATGGAGCAGCATAACCCATAATTCATGTTACAAAATTTAATCTATTTTGATGTAACAGAGCTTTCCAATAGCACAGCATGTTAAATTGAGCTTAATTTTACTTCAGTGTTGAATTATTTACAATAAAATGTTCTTGTTTGCTTGCCCCTTCACTGCCTCAATGTTTTACCAGGTGAAACCCATGAATGCTCACTAGATGGTGATCTTTTCCTCAGCTGAAGAAGACTGGTTTCTTACTCTTTGAGAAGACTTGAAAAGACTTCATGCTGAACTATATTGCTTCATTCAAGAAATCAGTCAATTTAGAGAGGTCTGAACTACATATGTGCCACACAAATATTATCCTTAGTACATAAAGACAACATTTAAAAATCTTGGTGATTAAGAGTCAAAAATAATCTTGTAGCATGTCTGTTTGTTTTTAATTGATAGTTGCTATCAGTATGTGAACAGCATTGTAACTGCATTTCTTGTGATCAAGTCCTATAGGTCATCAGTATGGGTTCAAATGGAGTAGCAACCAGCAGCTGACAGCACAATCCAAGTGCCCATTATAAATCTGCAATTCTGTTAGACCTCCAGAACCACAGCATGTTTGCAAATGAATGTTTATTTCTACATTCTAAATTAATGCACAACATCTGTTTGGGCTTCACAAACTCTCGTCAGATAATTATGAATTTGGATATTATGGATTACATCATGAATTCCTGTAATAAAGTGAAGAATGACCAGATGCTAAAACTGTATGACACCACACGGTGGACTAAAACATAAAGTTTGCTATTAGGATTTTACAGTTGCAATATCATGTCTTAATAATTTATAAATCAATGACATTTAGTTGTTTCACACTTGATTTTAATTTCTATACACCTATTCTATACATACTGCCTCATACAGCCCAGCTTAAAAAAGGCAAAGACTTTGCATTCATGGTTTGATATTTGTTGGTGGCAGGTGGGAAATTTAGGTTATGGGGATGGGTACCTTATATACCAATACCCTATTATAAGCATTTATTTTCTTGCCCTTCTATCTTTCTGTTCTCCTGGTGCAATAATTCTCTCTCACACACATTTTGTTTCCCTGGTCATACACAAAATAGCTAATAAAGACACCAGAACAGAGAACATTTATGTTTCAAAGCAAGCAGAGACCTCTAAAAATGACCTTTCCAGTCAGTGCTCTGCATAGAAATCTTTAAAAGTACATGACTCCTCTGCAGTTACAAGAAAGATTCTTTTCACTGTAAAACCATCCAGGTTCTAATCTCATTTTTGCATGTCTAATAAAGACCTTTTTTATATTTTGCAATTGCAAACAGCTAGATGAGACAGCTGGTGCATAATGGCATACACATCCTTTTTTAGTATTGAACTGGCACTTTGCATTGGAATACAAATGTCTTGGAATTGCAGAAATAGTTTCTCATATAGGGCCAGTTATATTTTAAATTTACAGGCTGTAAAGACCAAATACCATATAAGACACTTGATGTGTGATGGCAGCCTGTTCAGAATATGAGCCCTTCATGGGTCCCAGGAGGCAGCTGGTTAATAACACAGATTTCAATGTATTTGGCAATTTTTGTTTCAAGGGACACTACAAGAATATTAAGCTCAAAGATATTTTGTTCACAATTTCTTTAACCTTCATTTGATGCAGTCTGATATATATTGTTAGGTATAACTTGCTGCCTCATTAGTATTTCACTGGTTTGAGCACACTGAAAGGAAATGGGTGACAGTCACCAAATTCTCACATAATACACATAGATTCAAGGTCTCCTGTTACTTTTGGATGGAAGAATGTAAGAATGAAGGCAAAATTACAAGCAAAAAAGCAGGCTATTTTTGTAGAGTAGATTATCTATGATGAATGTATGGTAAATTTATTTTGATTTATTTCATGGCAAAAAATAATCATCTTCTCCACATTCAACTTACAAATTAAATAACAACTACCTCGAAATACAGTATCAGTAATGCTTCCTATCTCTGAAAGTAGTTTTGAAGTTGCCCCTCTTTTCTTTCCAGGAAAGGTAATGAAAGGCAGAAAAAATTATAAACAATTATAATCATAGCAGTGATGAAAAACATGAGTCATTCAGCATTTCCTGTTTAGTGGATTGCCTTTTTGAAGGATTGGATTGGTGTAGAACCATACATGCTTTAGAGGGCATGCCCTCTAAATGGTGACATCTGAATACATGTGCGTTATAGACTCTCCTGTTTAGTAGTGCAGTTCTCTGCTCCCGGTTTTTTGGTTTTTTTTTTTAGGAGCTCACAAATGAGTATTGTGGGATAAAGTCTACTTGAAAGTATCACTCAGGTAAGCAAGGGCTTGGCTACATTGCATCTGCCCAGCTGAAACTCATTAGATGACTGGTATGTGTTGTGAAAATGAACCAAGTACATTCGGGCAGGATGCGTCTATGTAGCTCACCCAAAATACACAGCCTACATCAGCCCTCCTGTCATGGTCTGGGTAGGCATAGAAAAGTAACAAAAAAGAAAAAACAGAAAAAATCGTAGCTTTACACCCCTATTACCCATTTGGGATAGAATGGAATGTGGTACTAACGCAGGTAAATTGCCTACAGAAAATCAGAGATGGGCTTGGAGCGATAGGAAGGATGAGACTATTGGCCTCTGAGGTAGAAAGCAAACCACTTCAAATAGTAACTCTTTGGTAGGGGGAAACATATCTATCTATATATCCAACCTAGTGCAGATGGATGAGCCAAAGGCCTGCTAAATGCAAAGACCAGGCCACCAGCCAAGACGTGGACACGTCAATCAGCTGGAGCCTTGTTTTCCTGAGCCTATGGTACCCATCACAAATGGACCAGAGACCCTGGTTTTAGTGAATGTGGTCAGTACAGAGAGGGTGTCCTTCTCATAGAACAGAAATTGATGTCCACCCGCTACCTTCCTCCAGCACAGTAAATGAAGTTGGAAAACTATGTCATTGAGTGGTGAAGTTCTGATTCTGTAGCTATCATGCTTTAAGTGCTTTTGTGGCAACACACAACGGGATGTCCTGGTTGAATATGCAGAAAAGCACTTTTGTTTCAACTTATTTCTGGTGGAAAAATTGAATCTAACAAATCTCCTGACAATCTTTATAATTTTAGGGCAGCTCTAATTTACTATGGCTATTGAATCAGTGGATTTTTTTTTTAAATTTTACTTGGACTAACAAGAGTCACAAATAACTCACACTGAAAATTCATTTTGAGATTTTGAACAAGGTAAAGAAAATGTTATCCACCCAAGTGGTAGGGTCCACTTGGTAAAAAGTCAGAACAAAGGCAAATGAGTTGCTGACTAAAATCTGTGAATATCTGAGAAACTGCCATTAGAAAGACACAAGGTATGACTGATCCATCATGGACATTCCAGGGAGTTCCTCTCTTTATGTTTGGGAATTAACTACCTCAGACATACTTACTTGCCAGTGACTGAGAGACAGGACTTCAACATTGGAAGGGGTGCAGAAGTAATCCAAGCAAAAAACCAAAACCCGAGCAAAAGTCTGAGTTGAAGTTTTATTGAAGACAGAAACATAGGAGTATAGGGTATTGAAACCTGGAGTCAGAGTGCTGTTCATGCAGTGGAGCTTTAGTACTGCTACAGTTCTAGGGCTACAGATTTCTAGCAAAAATTTCTCACTACTGATAGCCTATTGTTTTCATTACTTGTCAGCCTTACAAAACCATGCAGTTTCAAAGACCTCTCTAGCTGAATGTGCTGCACTTTACCCTATCTACCTGTTCCAGGGCTTATATTTTATCAAGGTAATGATATTTTGTTCTGCTGTGCTCTCTGTTCCATCTCCCATTTGTTTTCCCACAGTTTTGCTGCTTATCTATTTGCTACAACCAAGACAATGACCCAGAAGAGCTGATGATCATACATATAAACACAAAATTCTACAGTCACAGATGAACCACCAGTTTTCTTGGCTAATTATAGCTAAAAATGAAACAAATGTGATTTTTATTATAAGGAGATTGTTTTGTAAAACATCTGATGGCTTAATGCTGAAGTTTATCTAAAACAGCTACCTGCAGTAGCTGCAATATAATCAGTTATACATGTATTGGAATTTTGGTGGGAAAAGGGATGAAAAGATATTTAGACCAAATCCCTGTACTTTTTCTCCATAGTCTGTGAGAACACAGCAATTGAGAAGGCATGTTAGCTACCCTGTATCCATTCATTATTAAGACCGGGAATTGTATGAATTCTGCATTCAGAAGTCATTACCTATCAAAAATATTATCTGGTTCTTGAGGTATTTGAGAAAATCAAGACACAGAGCTCCATTGAGAGAATATATATGAGTATTTCTGGAAAGTGTTAAGAACAGTTGGTGTTTCTCTGTGAATGCAGTTGAGACAATGATGCACAAGCAAAATACAAACATGTCAAAGTTTGTGTTTAGAACTCCTTTTTTTTAATATATCCAGTTCTCTGATAATCAGAAACTGGAAGTAGGTGAGAGAAGTCAATGTTTAAATAGATTAGAGAATATTGATTCCTATGGTGGGAATTGTCAGATGAAGATGTTAGTTGTCCACATCTGAGCTGATCACTAGAGGCTCCTTTTGGAGTCAGTGGAAAAAATAGTGCTGCTAATCCTTCTGATTTCAGCAACAGAAATTCCTCTTCATAAATCTGAAGGAATGAATTGTAGCTGCATACACTTTAGACACAGAAATGCCAAACCAAAAACAATGTTAGTCATTCCACAGGTATTTATGGTTTAGGAAGAAAGGCTCACTTCCACAGGGTGATTTATTGCCCAAGTGTTCCTAAGATCAGTTAAGTCAGAGAGCAACACACCTAGTTCTCACTCATTGTATGTAAATTGTCTTTTCTCAGATAATTGAACATTTCCCATGTTAAAACTGTAAGAACAGATTATCCAGGCAGACTAAATTTCATGCCAGTTCCCAGAAGTTCATGAGGTGACATCAGTATGAGACAGAAACTCCAGGCAATGCTAATGCCATTATCTGACTTGAGAGCAAGGTGAGGATTGTCACTCAGGTATTCTCCTCACCTTGCATGTGCCACTAGTTTACCTCAGCCACAAGACCATTAATCTTCTCAGATGATACTGTAAACATTTCTTTGCCTCCAAGCGAACTGCTGGAAATAGTCATTGTTCCTTTCCCTTCTTCTAAATTAGTTTTTCCTTCACTATGAAGCAAGACTTAGTAGAAAATATTGAATTTAAATAGCTGAGAAAATTAGTACAGACATTTTTACTAAACATGGAGAAAAATGGCATTTCCAGATATAGTTGTTTATTCTTTTCTAGTACAGCAAATGCTGAAAATTAATGAGAAATGGTAATTATTCATTTTTATGTTGCATTTAGTGAATACTGTATTGTGCTCTCCATATTTTTCCCTTTTGAATATGCAAGTTGGATTTACAATGGTAATTGAGTAGGGAATATGACTTGAACTAGTAAATGTGAAAATATGTCTCTCATAAATTATGAGAGAAGGATAGCAATGCATTTTAGCACTTTGCCTCCCAAATGATCCTAATGCTGTTACAGGCAAATACCATTTCATTTACCTCTGTAGGACAGCTGTCTCTAACAATACAGTGGAGCAATTGCTGACTGCAACTGTTATAAAGGCTTTTAAGAAAAGCAATGAGTGTTACATGTAATTGAAAAGCAGAGGAAAATTTATTCAAATGTAAATTAATGGAATAGACGGAGTTTATGCAGGGAAGTGAGGCTTTATAACTCCTGAAAGTGATGACATGGGGGTTTTAGCAACAAAAGGATATGAAAGACTTGCACTTAAATCTCATTTGAGATGCATCATCACTAATGGCATAGTGCCTTTCATTCTTTAAGGGGATTTTATCTTACTATAAACCCCACACAGCAGAAATCTTTTAAATCTCTTGACTCTGCTGAGTTTTTGTTAGAACATCTACTTTAATGATGAGACATCAGTGAGCTTAATTTGTAAGATCTGTTAATATTTTGGTCTAAGGTAAGGTGAAATATTTTCAGTGATATGTATATGTATACAATTATATCCATGAAAATGCCGTAATTGCAATTACAAGTAAAGTATTTGCCTGTGGCTATGGCTGGACAAATGCCTGATTTCCCAAGTTGGTTTGTTAAATTATACTGTATGAAATCTCAAATCAGGCATCTTAAAAGTTTAGAATGGAATCTGAATAGATGTTAAACATATAGAGGAGGCAATAAGAAACATTTTTTTCTCCCCTCTGTTCTCATGTTCATCAGAACTTTGACATTATCTAATGTTACTAAAAGCATAATTATTTTGGAAGAAATTTGGGGCTGGCTCTGCACAAAGTGTTTGGAACTAACTGCTAGATCTGGATTCAGTACACATGAAGTGGAGGCAGGTCAGCTATTTCTTCTACAATGAGTGGTTTCTGAATCAAGTAGGAAGGAAAATGGCAATATGAAGACTGCTGGCACTTTTGTTGTAACTTGCAATTGAGACGTGAAGTACTCATTGCCAAGTGGCACCTGCAGCTGAAGAGGGGCTTGTGATGAATGTTTGAATGAGAGTTGGAAGTAGGAAATAATATAGTCTGTAAGTGAGGCTCCACAATGTCTGTAAATAAACATTTATCCATTTATCTCGAATGCATTTAAATGCTAAAGTATTTATGCATAGGAGGGAACAACAGTCTTCTCTTGGAGCAAGGTTAGAGCACTCCCAAAGATTTCAGTGTAACACTATGATTTTTCCTAATAGTAAGGACCCTATCTGTAGTGGAGCCACATTGTTCTTTGCCCCTACCTGGGATAGGATCTTTTTACAGAAACCTGACATTTAACATGAAGAATGTTTTTTTAAAATAATGCAAGCCTGTAAAGACCTCATTGTAATGCTTTTGATATAGATGATTACCTTGAGTCTTATCCTTGAGATGAACTGACTTCCTGCAAGGGTGTTTTCAGGATCTTAACTGCTGGTAGAATAAACTCTGAAGAGGAGTTGAATAAAGGAGTAGCTTCTGGAAACTCCTAGTTTGACATGTCACGTAATTGATGATATGAACTGGATAGTATTGATTGTGTGTATATATATATATATAATTCATTGTAACAGCCATGTTGCCCTATTTCATAAGAAAGCCTGTCTTATAACATTTTTGTTCTTTGTCTGTTTTTTACCATTCTCTATTAGGTTATCTACTGCATTTTAGGAGATCGGGAATTAAATCTTTCCATTAATAGAATTCCAGAGACTTTAAAACCTCTGACCTTTAAATCTTGAAAATAGGAGTCAAAGTAGAAGCCAGGTTGCATAAGCATGTAGTGGAATTTGAGAGGAGAAACTGCATTGTTTTGACCTAGTAACAATAAAAGAGCAAGGATATCAGATCCAGATATCAGTATCTAACACTGAGGTTGAGCACTTAGGCCATTCACTGTCGGCCTTACCAATGACTGGTGGATCTGTAGATGTAGATCTACTTCTAGGTTGTATGTTGTGTGTTAACTCATTAGAGCGGCACATAACCTCCCTGCACAAGAGTTCAGTCTGCAGAGCAGGCATCACCATAAGCAAATGCAGAAAATGCAGAAGAGAACTATTTTTAATAAACTTTTCCATTCTCTGAAACAAATTATTTTAAATTATAGTCATGTGCTTAATCTTTCTTGACTTTTACAGGTTCATGGAGGTTTTTGAAATTCTACCAAAACCAAATATGTTTTAAGTCCTAAAGAATCTGCTTCTAGATATGCTCTGAAGTAGGATTTTATGGGTTAAGTTTTATCTGCAAAGACTTGTATGATCACGGCCTTCAGTTTTAGAGTTAGAGGGTGCTTGGGGATAAATTTCTCATATCTGTGTGGTTTTTAATGTTCTTTTGTGTTCCACTTCACATTTTTAATCATTTTTTTGGTGGAATCTGTCCTTTAGTAGGGACAAGAGCACGCATACTTGAAGAATTCCATTACTTTCCTCTGTCTACTAACTAGGTTTGATCTTTACCTGATCTTATTTGTTTACCTTCTGAAAACAGTTAAAGAATTCATGTTCTTATTAACCAATACAAAAAAGGGTTTGGAAAACAGCTGTAGAAACTCCAGGTCCCCTTGGCTTAGATACTGGAATAGAAAACCTGCTCTGCTGTTCTGCAATAAGAGTAACTTGTTAAGAATTTAAGGCTGCAATATGGGAGTGACAAGCATGAGACTAAAACATCTGTGCAAGAAGCTCTCTATTTCAAATTGAGGATAATTTTTCAGAGTTTGGGTAAGCACAGGTTTTTCCTATAATTGTCCAATGACCTTTTCTGGATATCAAATTTTTTGAGAGATATATTTTAATTGTAGGACTATTAGGACATTAAGTACAACACTGTGTAACACTAGACATTTTCAGGAAAACTGAGAGACAATTCAAAGACAGAAACAAGATTAGGGATTGTTTAAAACACTTTTCTCATAAGAAAAAGTATGTGAGAATCTGCCAGGATCATCTGTGAGCCAACACACAGATGAAACCTGACATGACACACCAAGTATCATAATGTACTTGCTGGGAAAATGTGAAAACAAAGCACAGCTCTTCCAGAAAGAAAAAAAAAAAAAAGAATTTGTGACTGAGACAAAGCTTCTCTGCTTTGTGACTTACAAGAAATGCAGGAAGACCTTGAAAGACTTCTGATGGTGAATTAATTTGAGTTTGGATTCAAAAGTTAAAGTGTGAAACACTTTGATTGCTACCATCCTGATTCTTTACAGGAAAAACATATTCTACAGTACTCACAGTTTCAACCTTGTCATTACTGTATAATGATAGGTAGAGGCTTTTCATGTTATGACTCACTTTACTCTGTAATGCCACCACAGTAGAAGAATTTTTACTTTTTTTGTTTTAACCTCTGATATTTTTAAGAAATAAAGTCATTAATTGATGTAGGGATGAAAGAAATAAAACACTTCATATTCCTTACCTCTTATCCCTAAAGAACATAACTTCAGAGATCCTTGATGTTGCTCAAAGTTGACAGAAAATCAAAAGCATTCTTCTGAATGTGGTCAAATTTTCTTCACATTTTTTGAGTCATGTCATGAGTTTTTATTTCCAGCAGCACTAATTCTTTTTCATTATTATTTTTCTTCTTCTAGATATCTGAAAAGTATTTCACAGTGTGAACTGAAATATAAATGGTTAAAGCCATTGATATGTCTATGAGAAGGATACATTGGAGTTTGAAGAGGATTGTTATTGAAGAAGATTTTTTGAAATTGCCTGACATATGAGGAGTGATATCTTATTGCAGGAAATACAGACCTTCTTCTAGCACTATGTTAGCTCTCCAAGTAATTTCTAATTCAATGCCAAAAACAACTTTATTAGTGAGTGGAAAGCTAATGAGTAAGACACTTCTCACTACATTTAACAGGAAATTTTTGGGAGTCCTCTTAAGAAACTTGTGCTTTTGTGTACAAACTGCATTAACTCCTTCCTTACTTCCTTTATTTAGCATTAGTTTCAGTTTATGGTTCTCTTAGATGGCATAGGGTTTAGAAGGAAAAAGGATCTTGTTTTCTCCCTAGACTGTGGATTGTTAGCATATTTATATGAAAGAACTATTGGACAGAGATATCAGATAAAATACAGCATTGACAAAGGAAGTAAGTTGCCACACAGTGGGATATTATGCCTTTTCTTTTCAAGATTTTGTACATCTTGTACTCCATTGCACAGCTTGAGGGATAGACAGTTCTTTGGATAGACTACCAAATCATATAAACCCCCCATGTTATTTGATCCTCAGGCCTTCAAAACCATAGAAACTGGATGAATCACTTCCTGGCCATGGAACTTTTCTGTTTCAAAAGAAAGGGACTAATCAGTCAGATGATGCACACCAAAGAACTATTTCTAGGAAAAGATTAGGGCTGTGATTCCCAGATTCGAAAAGTCACACAATTCAGATTATATCCATATCCGAAATAAAGGTAAAATTTCAAATATAACTTCTTTTTAATTTTTTTTTTTTTTAACCATTTTATTCAGCTTTATTTTGCAATGCCATTCTCTCTCTCTCTCTCTCTTTTCTTCTCCAAATATTTTGACTGATAAACCCATCTGAATCTGCTATTTTTTATTTTTCGGAAAGCATTTGGGGCTGTTCCTATATTGTTTCTAAGAACACACATGCACACGCATGAAGAAACACACACAAAAGAAAAAACACCAAAAATCTGTATGTAATTTAACTTTTGAACTATTAAAATGGAATCAAAAGACAATTGAATAATTGAATGGGAGTGTTTTTCAGTTCTTCATCTCTCTGTCCAAGTGCTTTTATACAACAGTCTTCTTTTTTTAAAGACAGAATATTTAAGATCTTTTGAATGCTCCAAACATCAGATATAACCTAGCAATATTTTATCAATAAATATTAAATATTGAAAATATTAATTTCCCCTTGTTTCTCAGAGTCCCCATCTAATTTTTAATAAATGTATAGCAACTGGAAAGTTCATTTCTCGGAGCCTTTAAACTGCTTTACCTAATGAAAATCAAATGCATATTGAAATTTTGTAGCACTTTATCATTTTAAAATTAAGCTGTGTGAATAAGACTTATTTCCCATGGAATATAATACAAATGTTACTGAACTAGAATAATTTTCTGAAATTGAGTTTAATGAAATTATTCCAATTTAATTTTAGTATTCTAGATATGTCTACTGTGACCCTACTGGTCTGTTTTGATATATGTACTCTTCTTCATGGTTATCCTTGGAGATTTAACTTCTTCTGAACAAAAGAATTTACCATTATATCTTGCAGGTCAAATTGTATAAGTCATGGATTAAAACAAATAGACAAACAAAGAGTACTTTTTGTATCACAGCCACAATACACAAACTTTGTCTTTTTCTCATCTTTGCTTGCAATTCACTTTAGAAAACAATAATATAAAAATAAAAAACTTTTATAAGCCTGTGTTGAGAAGTTTGTCCCTCAGGTTATCTAAAATTCAGCAGAACAGACTCACAGTTTTCCTTCTACTGTGCTTTTCTCATCACAAGGTATTTTCTATTGCAGATGTATTTTGCTGGACACCTAAGTCTCCTATGCTGCCTTTTCTCTAATGGAATCTGCAGTTTAAGGGAGAGTGAAAGGGAGTGCAGGGATTTGCAAGAAACAATTGAAGTGAAAAAAAATAATTTAATTGCCTGTGAGTGAAAAGGTTGAAAAATATACTCTTATTCAATCCTTCGTAGGTTGAGGGAAGCCTAAAAAGTAATAGCTTTTATTTTTTTAAACTTTTATAAGATACTGTAACACTGTTTGGGAGGCATAGGTGTGATACCATTCTAAAAAACAAAACAGCAATATATTAACAATATGCTGTTTAAAATTAGTTCTGATGTAGAAGAATAAAATTTTGGACATTTTCTTAGCACTATTTGTGCAAGAGGTATTATGTATAACTAATTAAGTATCAAGGAAGGAGGTTTTTCTTACTTGACTGTACTTTTAGATTTATTTTCAATCACAGCTTTTTCTAAATACAAAAATAATTGCTGTTTTCAAGCTTAGTAAGCTGCATAGGAACATTTTAATGTACTGGTTTCACAGAAACCTTTAAGCATATTTCTTAGGTAAGATATGGGTGCAAATCCCCTGAGTTTTTAACATGGATAATTCAATATTGTAGCATTCAAAACTAAACATTTATTTTAACAGGATGGCTGTGATGAGAAACCCTGATTTAAATATGGCAATATAGAACAAATAGAGCAATGGAGGCTGCATAAAAGGAGGCTGATAATGTTTGGGAGGGAGTTATCACCCTGGTAAGGAAGCAGATAAAAGGGTATATTGGAGTATTTGGAGGAGTATTTATCTCCATGAGGATGAGTTCTAATGCACAGCTACATTATCAATCTTAATTAAGTCAATATTATAAAACTGCTTCATCCCCTGTTCTGCATGTCTTGACCTTTGCGGAAGTATACTCGTCACAAAATGCTTACCCAGCAGTTTTCATTGTTAAGAGCCATTTCACTCAAAATCATCTTATGGTCAAAAGAGTAGAGCCAATGCAGAGTAGAGCCAATAATTTATAGTTAGTCAGTTGTTTTTTTAACAGTCCAATAGTCCAAATCATCTATTTAATACAGAAAAGACTAGGTTATAATACAGGGGGGTTTCATTTTTTTGTTTCTTTGTTGCTGTTATGTTCAACCTGAAAGTGCCCCTCTGGGTTTTTTTCCATGCAGGTCATTCACAGTACCTTGAGGAGAAGCATGGAGGAGTACCACAACTCCTTGCCAGAACACATGTGATAGTGGAGCTTTCTTCCTTTCCTCTTGCAGTAAAAGCATGATCTTAGCATCATGACTTTGTTTCTTCTCAGTTTGGAGGTCTATTTTGGTCTATTATGGCAATTCACCTCTTTTTCTGACTGA
This sequence comes from Turdus rufiventris, assembly GCA_013186435.1. NCBI lineage: Eukaryota > Metazoa > Chordata > Aves > Passeriformes > Turdidae > Turdus > Turdus rufiventris. The sequence continues at coordinate 6,097,431 of PYHW01010392.1, read as the reverse complement.
CCTGGGAAGCAGGACCAGCATAAAACAAACTGTATAACATAGTCCTGGTTCAGGCTGGAGAGGCTTGAGTCACTTTTAATGGGATATAGAGCTCCAAACTTTTTATAAGGATAGTTACTTATCCTTTGTCATGTTGGGTTTTTTTGTTTGTTTGTTTGTTTTGTTTTGTTGGGTTTTTTTTGTCGTTGTTTGTTTGTTTGTTTGTTTGTGGTTTTTTTGTTGGTTTGGTTTGGTTTGGTTTGGTTTGGTTTTTTTGGTTTTTTTTTTTTGTTTTTCTTTTAAACTGAGAAGCTTGAAGTCTAAGGCCACATTTTGCAAAGGTGACTCCTAATTTCTTGGGGTTTGGCTGGATAGCTTCGATATAGTCAGAAAGTCTGGGATTTTTTTCCAGGCTGCTGAGTTCTCCCAGCACAGATCACTATGAAGGGTGAACACTCAAGTCAAGGTGTATCTATATGGGTATCAAACATCTGGGTAAATGAATTGTATCAGGATACAATCCCTGTACTTAATGTCATACATTATGTCAGATGGAAGCATGTATTTGCTGATGCAGAGTATGAGAACTCTTACTCCAAAAGTGAATGTATGGATCTGTATTTTCCACCTGTTGTAATTCTTGACCTTAGTAAATGTAATAGAATTTCAAAGAAAAAGAGATCATCTGAGTAATTGAAATTCTGTCTTTTCAGAAGAGAAAATGCTTAGTTGTTTGGAGGGCTTTTAGAAGTGGATTATGGTGTGTTTAAATTTTACACAAGAAAACTTTCTTTGTGACATCTACTATAAAATTTGACTCTGAATGAAATCTCTAAGGGGAAATAATGCATTGCCTTGAGAATAGTACCTGAAATGTGCAAGTGAGCACTTAAGCTCCATTTAGCAAGTCAAAAAGATGCAGTACAACCTTCTCTATATTTTAATTTCAGTTTTCTTTTATTGGGAGACTTTCAGAAATGTACTGGAAGATTAAGTGGTTGAACTAGCATGACAATAAGAAAAGCAAAACATAAAGGACAGATTTTTTTCATTGTCTAGTCAGCCTTTACATGAGTTTAATCTCTGCTTACAGTACCAGATAAGATTATGAACAGTTCATACTGAGTGGTATCACACAGCACTTAGAGAATGGTCAGAGTATCAGACCCAGTCAGCATGGGTTTAGGAGGGGAAGGTCGTGTTTGACCAACCTGGTCTCCTTTTATGACCAAGTGACCCTGGTGGATGTGGGAAGGGCTGTGGATGTTGTGTGCTTGGATTTCAGCAAGGCCTTTGACACTGTCTCCCACAGCACACTCCTGGAAAAGTTGGCACCCCATGGTTTGGACAGGAGCACCCTTTTCTGGGTTAAGAACTGGCTGGATGGACAGACCAGCGAGTGGTGGTGAACAGTGCTGTATCCAGCTGGGGACCGGTCACCAGTGGTGTCCCTCACGGGTCTGTGATGGGGCACAGACAAGGATGACATATTGTTGATTACATGGATGAGGGTATTGAGTCTTTCATTGGTAAATTTGCAGATGACACTAAGCTGGGAGCATGTATCGATCTGTTGGAAGGTAGGAGGGCTCTGCAGAGAGACCTGGAATAGGTGGATGGATGGGCAGAATCCAATAGGATGAAGTTTAACAAGTCCAAGTGCCAAGTCCTGCATTTTGGCCACAATAACCCCCGCAATGTTACAGGTTGGGGAAGGTGTGGTTGGACAGTGCCCAGGCAGAAAGGGACCTGGGGGTGCTGGTACAGCTGACTCAACATGAGCCAGCAGTGTGCCCTGGTGGCCAGAAGGCCAATGGCCCCTGTCCTGTATCAGGAATGGTGTGGCCAGCAGGAGTAGGGAGGTCATTCTTCCCCTGTACTCAGCACTGGTGAGGCCACACCTCGAGTACTGTGTCCAGTTCTGACCCCTCAGTTTAGGAAGGATGTTGAGACGCTTGAGTACATCCAGAGGAGGCAACAAGGCTGGTGAGGGGCTTGGAACATGAACCCTGTGAGGAACGGCTGAAGGAGCTGGGGTTGTTCAGCTTGGAGAAAAGGAGACTGAGGGATGACTTTATCACTCTTCACAGCTCCCTGAAAGGTGTTTGTGGTCAGGTGGGGGTTGCTCTCTTTCACCAGGCAGCAACCAACAGAACAGAGGTCACAGTCTCAAGCTATGCCAGGGGAGATACAGGTTGGATATTAGGAAAATGTTTTTCACAGAAAGAGTAGAGATAAAGTACTGGAATTGTCTGCCCAGGGAGGTGGTGGAATCACCATCTCTGGATGTGTGTAAGAAAAGACTGGATGTAGTACTTGGTGCCATGGTCATGGAGATGTTAGGGCATGGGTTGGATTTGATGATCTTGAAGGTCTCTTCCAACCTAGTCATTCTGTGATTCTGTGACTCTCTGATTCTGTGATTTTTGCTCTCCTATTTGATTATATAGCTTCCAGTTGAGAGGTACATTATTAGAGTTTATTTACTAAACATGGTATAAAAAGAGCAAGATGAAGTTTATGTGGAAATCTAGGTCAAGGATAATAAATATTTATTAACAGAAAATGTTGTCATACTGGTGAGGTGCTGACTGTCTTCAGCCAAAAGATTTCTGGAAACAGCAATTCTTTGCAGAGAGACTCCCAGGGGGATTTAGTACTTGCTGTAGCTGAACTTTACAACAGCTGTTAGATGTCCTCAGCATCCTTTCTTAAGGCTGCTGCTTGACAACCCTTTCCATGAAGATTTTTTTACTAGTATCCCATCTAAACCTTCTCTGGCACAACTTGAGGCTATTTTCTCTTGTTCTATCATTTGTTGCCTGAGAGAAAAGATTTACACCTCACCTGGCTACAACCTCTTTTTCAGGTAGAGTGTGATAAAGTCTCTTGAGTCTCCTTTTCTCCACCCCAGTTCCCTCAACTGCTCCTCATACGACTTGTGCTCCAGATCTCTACACCACTCCATTGCCCTTCTCTGGACATGCTCCAGATGCTTGGTGTGTTTCTTGGAGTGAGGAGCCCAAAACACAGGACTTGAGTTGCACCCCCACTGGAGCCAAGCACAGGGGAACAATTACTGCCCTCATCCTGCTGGCCACATTATTGCTGATAGGCCAGGATGCCATTGGCCTTCTTGGGCACCTGGGCACATGCTAGATCATGTTCAGCTGGCTGTCAACCAGCACATTTTCTACCAGGCAGCTTGCCAGCTACTCTTTTCCAAGCTTGTAGTACCGCATGGGATTTTTGCAACCCAAGTGCAGGATCTGGCACTTTGTTCAACCTTATACAGCGTGACTTGAGCCATCAATCCAGTTTGTTCTGATCCCTCTGTAGAGCCTTCCTACCCTCCAGTAGATCAACATTCCCACCTAACCTGATGTCCTCTGCAAACTGATTGTGCCTTTGATCTTCCCTGTCCAGACCATCAATGATGTTAAGCAGGACTGGCTTCAGTACTCAGCCTTGGGGAACCCCACCAGTTGCCAGCTGGATATAATTCCACTCACCACCACTCTCTGGGCTTGGCCATCCAGCTATTTTTTTTTTCCCCCAGTCAAGAGTACACCCATCCACACCATGGAAAGTCAGTTTTTCCAGAAGAATGCTGTGTGAAACAGTGTCAAAAGCTTTACTAAAGTCCAGGTTGACAACAGCCACAGCCTTTCCTTCGTCCACTAGGCAGGTCACCTTGTCATAGAAGGAGATCATCTTGGTCAAGCAGGACCTTCTTTTCTTAAACCTATGCTGGCTGGGCTTGAACACCTGATTGTCCTGTACATATCGCATAATGGCAATCAAGATGATCTGCTCCATGCTCCATGCTCAGGCGAATCCATCCAGCTCCATGGACTTGTGTAAGTTTAAGGTGTTTAGCAGGTTGCTGGCCATTGCCTTCTGGATGATGGTGGTTTCATGCTGCTCCCAGTTAGGTGACAGGATACCTTAAAGACAATTGTTCTGGCTCTTAAAGACTGAGATAAAGAAGGTATTAACTACTTCAGCCTTCCCCTCATCCTTTGTAATTGTATTTCACTCCATATCGAGTAAAAGATGGAGATTTTCCTTCACCCTGTTGCTGAGGTATTTGCAAAAAAAATTTCTTCTTGTCTGTTACAGCAGTGATCAGATTAAATTCCAGGGTCTTTGGCCCTTCTACTTTCTTCCCTGCATAACCTCACAATATCTTTTTAGTCTGACTGACTTGCCTGTCCCTTCTTCCAGAGGTGACACATTCTTTTTCTCACTGAGTCCCAAAGTTGGAAGTTCAGCCATGGGGAAGGCCTCCTCCTGTACCTTTAAGATTTCCATCTTAAAGCACCTGACAACTCAGCAAGCTGGTCTCTCAAAGTTGCAGACAGCTTTTGGGTGGCTCTCATTTTACCTTGAATTTATTAATCAAATTATATAATTTTTTAACCTTTTTCTATTGCAAAATTTGGGACTGTTTTTCTACTTTCTTTTAAGTTTTTTTACACTGTGTGGCAGTACTGAAATAAATTCAGAGCTAAATCAGGTATCAAAATAACTGTATAATAATTTGGGAATGTTCAGTTGCCTAACACAGGCCTTTACTTTGGGTTTGTAGTATAGCTGAAAAATAAGGACAAATCTGTCCTCTAAATAATTCTTTAATGTCAGGAATAAATTACATGGGGTGTGTGGAGGGAAAATAAATCTACGCTATTCTGAACTAGAAGTCTTGGTGGAGCTGTTCTAAATTAGTGGCCTGATTCGCATTGCTTTGGCGTAACACCATGACTGTGAGCGAAATGTCTGCAAGCATCCCGCAAAAAGGCTGTTTGGTGCAATCCCAGGCATACAGACAGCAGCCAGTGAATAAACAGCAAGTTTTGTGTGTTGTAGGGCTTCCGTGTTGCTGGGGAGATGAAGATTCTGTTTCTTCTTCAGCACTGGCCAAGTCTGAAGGACTTAAAGATGGAGGCAACTCAGCAGAGACTTTCACAAAATTAGGTCTCAGTGGATGTCAGAAGACAGCAAGTCATTAGTTCTGGCATGCAGAATCAAAAGACATTTAAGAAACCTCCACTATGAATTATGCCTTTGTGCTTTTCTATTCAAAGTGAAAAAATAGAGATGCCAAGAATGTGGCTTGTTCAAGTGTAATTACTGAGGGGAAATAAAAAAAAAAAAAATCTTTACTTTGTCTCAGATTTTTTCTTTAATTTTATTTTATTTATCTGCAAAATATCTAAACATTAATGGAAAAAAGTCCTTCCTTTAATCTTAAATTTTCAGCAGGGAGAAGTGATAGGAGAAGGTGAAGATTAGAACTGTAAGAAGCATTCATTTACACTGGTAATATTAAGTAAAATAGGAATAGTCTGTCTAGTCCTATTCATAAACTTAATCTAGATGTTAGTTTCTCAGACTTGTTATCAAATTTCTTTAATTATAATATACTTGCACTTTGCAGTAGCAAATATGCAAATATAACTTGTTATATTTTACAGAGGCTTAAAGAGATTAAAACTTGATTCTATAAGTATTTTGATATCTAATATCGACTTCCATAATTTCCTCTTGAATCTTAATGTAAATACTTCTACTGCTTTGTAGCAATTATTCCAAACATAATTTTCAAGATAGAAAATCAAATACATGCAAGTGATTAATTAAAATGGGAAAATGATGGCTTGACTTGTTCAAGATCAGAAGTAAATACCAGCTTTTTTTCTCTGGAGATTACTCTAAATATCAGTGCTGAAGTATGTCTCAGCAACTCAAACATGCATTTTTAATCACTACTTTTCTTTATACTCATTACAAAATTAGAAATAGGCCATTACAAAATTTGTGGCTGTTTATAGATTTAAAATCTTTGGATTTGTTTCTGTTTGTGACATATTTTTTATGACCAATAAGCTATAGGTTCTTTGCTAAATTATCTCCCATGCATGTGAGATACTAAAACTTGAAAGTGCCTGACAGAGTTCCATACTTGCTGCCTGCAGCATTTTCTTCCTCTTTTGAAGATGTAGTCTTTTCTTAAGTCCCTTCCTTGCAGTGTTTTCAAATTCAAGAGGAATAGATGTGGATTATATAATCTAGGAATTCATTTTGATTAATTCCCATCAGCAGTCTTCAAAACCTCTTTTCATTTACTATTCCAAGTGTTTATAAATATTCTAAAATTATCATTTGTTTCCCAAGTCACTGGCAGCGATCTTTGCGATATTTCTTTTTCAACCTTTCAACATCCAATATAACTGATTTATGTTCTTTTTTAAAATCTTCCCTTTGGCACCAGTGATAGGACAATTGTATTTTGCAAAGAAGTACATGTAGAAAATTATAATAGACTCTGTTTCCTAGTGACATTGTAAGCTATCCAACACTCCAGTCTACAGCGATTTATTGTTCCAATTTTTCTGAGGGGCTGAGGTTTTATTCTTTGTTTTTGTTTGATTTTGGTTTGTTGGTTTGTTTGGGTTTTTTTTTTTTTTTTGAGAGGGGATATTTTGTGGTATGATTTCTTTTCTTTTTTGAGGAAAAAAAATATCTATTTCCTGCATCATGTTCAGTGTCTCATTTTATTTAAAAAAACCCAGCTATTAATATGAGTTATATAAGTGTTTTTTTTTTTCTCTTACTCTGGTACATGGAAGTTTTTTTAAGGTAGACATCACGAGGCCTATAAAGTCAAAAGAGCTATAAGTAAGTAAACTGACACATGTATTTCCCTCCTTCTTAAGAATGGAACTAACATAACTAATAACATAAAATTATTGTTTAGTCAGTGAGTAAAATTGTGACTGCTGTATTGTCCACAGAAAAAGTTAATTAAAAACCACTATAATCTATTATAGACCTCTGAATATTGACAAGTTGTGATTAAAACTCAAATTAATCTATAGATTATGTTAGCCAAGTAACTCAATTCACTGAAAATTTTAAAATTCCTTTGGAAAGGTGGATCTTATGAAGCCCAGTGTTGATCTTTAAAAAATTCCAAGCCAATTTAAAAGGTTGGAGTGGTTCCAGCCTATCCAGGCTTTTATTATTAGAAAGTAGGTAAGTTATCTTTTGGAGACGTGTTTCAACTATTCTATGTATAGATGTATATGCATCATATAGTGTAATTTACACCTTGCACTCTTCTTCCTCTGTTCTATCTTTAGATATTTATTCATTTACTGCTGCATAGCTTTACTTCTAATATTTATTTCAAGAAGAAAGGAAAACTACTTCTCTGATGATTTTCTAAGCCTTATAGTGTCACAGATGATAAAGGATTTTCATTCCCTTTGCTTGGACACAACTTACCCTACTCTTTCTTCAGGTTGTGTTGTTGCTGCCTGGTTTTACTTGAATAAATGATTCATTAAAATCAAAGCAGTTTCTCTTAAGGTTGTTAAATTCCCTAGAAATAGCCTCCTGGAAATTGCTTGCTAATGCGGAGAACACTTGAAGGTTTCCAGTCTTCTAGCCCTTAAGTCATTGCCTTATACAGTACCTGAATTAGATATGTTATACATCAGCTTTGAATTATTACAGATGCTAAATTGTTTTGTGACATCAGAGAGGGGAAAAGGTCAGAGCTCATATTACTTAGCTTTATATAATTTCTGTGTGAATGTGGCAGCCTAGACTATGAGAATGAACTGCAATGCATTGTTAGTGCAAAAATATTTCTGCCTTGTAGTCAGCTTTATTGATGGGGTGGGTTGACCTTGGCCATCAGCAGGATCCCACCCAACAGCTCCATCAGTCTCCCCCTCCTCTACCAGAGGACTGAAAAGGTGATATGCCAAGATAGACACAGGAAACTCATCACTTACCATCACTGATAAAACAGAATCAAATAGAAAAAAAAAAATGTATTGCCCATTAAAATAGACCTGGATCATATGAAACAAAGACCAAAAAAACCCCACCTTAGCCCACTGTACTCCTGTCTTTTTAAACTCAACTTTACTTATACATTTCTGGCTCCTCTATCTCCTACCCTCCAGTGAACACGGCAGGGGAGTGGGAAATTGAAGGTAGCGATCTGTCCATAGCAGCTCCCCTCTGCTATTTCTTCCTTCTCACACTTTTCCCTGCTCCAGCCTGGGACATTGGCGGTGCCCGCAGGGATTTCCCTGTCCTGCCGGGGTCTCTCCTGGCCGCAGGCCCATCCCTGCCGGGTCTCTCCTGCCCCGTCCCTGCTCCCGCTGTCCCCTCGGGGCTCCAGGGCTGTTTCTCGCTCGGTTCCCTGGCTCAGCCCTGCCTGCCAGGCAGCGTTTTGCCCTCCCTTGCCCAGGCTTTCCCTGGGGCTGAGGGGCTCAGCCAGGCCCTGCACTGGGGCCACTGCAGCCGCGGGCACCGCCTGGGGCCAGGCTGGGCACTGACCCAGGACTGATCTGGGACTGACCTGGTACAGACCCAGTACAGACCCAGGACTGACCCGGTACTGACTCAGTACTGACCCAGTACAGCCCCAGTACAGCTCTGGTACTGCCCCGCTACTGACCCAGCGCCAGCACCTTGCCATGGACTACACTGAAAAGTACAGTAATTTCATGAATACAAGCCGCACCATTTTGACTAAAATTTTGCTCCCACCCTGAAATGCGGCTTACACTCAGGGGCGGCTAATATGTGAATAATTTTCTGACATTTCCAATCCTGGAAGTGACAGCCACGGTGCCAAGCCCAGCATCGGCCAGTAAAACCCAGCTTTAGGTGATTGTTACACATTGGTTACTCTGTTTCACGGTGGGTGGAGCCAGCTCCCTGCTGGCAGCGTGGGGGAGGGGGAAGGCGGGGAGCTCCCTCCTTCAGGCAGTGCAGCCTGGGGAAGAGCCTGGGGCTCCTTCCTGCTGGCCCCTAGGCCTGGGGGAAGGCAGGGGGCTCCCATCCTTGCCTGCCACCGCCGCCGCAGGAGCAGGCAGGCTCCCGTCCCTGCCTGTCGTGGGAGCGGGGGGGTTCCTTCCCATCCCAATGCTGCCGCCACGGGTGCTGGCGGGCTCCATGCCCCCCGCCACCACGGCACAGCGCCAGGCCGGGGCAAGCAAGTCCAGTGGCAGCGGTGGCTGGCCCTGAGTGGCCCCACCAAGCGGCAGCACCGAGCTGGGCCACCTGGCCCCATCGGCAGCCCCCAGCCCCCACAGCCCGAGCTGAGCCAGTAAACCCCGCCATCCCGCGATTGTTACTATTTGGCAACTTTGTTGCACGTGCGTCCTCTCTGTCAACAACAGAGCAGCTAATAATTGGGTGTGGATTGTGTATGGACAAAGACATGAACTTTGCCAACACACTGGGAATGCGGCTTATACTTCGTGCGGCTTGTAATCGTGATATTACTGTAATTAAAAATTTCTGGTCAGTATATGTTAATTATTCTGTGTTAGCGACCTGTTTTGTAAAGTGTTTACTGTAGCCTTTTAGACGTTTTCTATTAAACTGATTGCAAAGATGTTTGTAAATGAAGTATCTTTGAAACATCTAAAATCCTTCACTTACCACCTCTGTAGTATTAAGAGTTTCTATGTTGCTTACTGTAGGCTGTTTGTTTATTTGTTGATATATCTATTGAATTCTAATTAGAGAATTTGTTGAAAACAAGTTTCAAAGTTGGTTTTTGGTGGTGTTTGTTTAGAGAGCATGTTAGAGGTACTGAAGTAATAGATGAATTTTCAACAAGCTCCCCAGAGATAAAAGGGTATTGCATTTACTGTAAGGTCAGAGAACACTGGTTTGAAGTCCTAGCAATATATTTTGTACCTGATACTAGCACCAAAAAGCAGCTTTGAGTCTCTAAAGTTGTCAAAAACTGTATTCAGTGATACTTGGGTTTTTTTTTTAATGCCATACAGTACTAAAATAGTCTCTTAAAACACTTGAAAATACTAGTTACACTATATAAATCCATTTGTGTTAGCACATTCAACTATAAAAAATAAATACTTCTTAAATAGATCCTGAAGGTGTTGAAAATGCTAGAAATTACACAGTAACAGTGGTCCTGACACATTTCAGGATATCTTGTGCCTAATGTAGGAGCTACATTCCTACAAATTCACTTCTGCTTTGTCTGCCTCCAAACAGAATACTTAATTTCCTCTTTTCTTCCACAAGGCTTCTGTAAATGTGATAAGTGCAGGAATTTTGTTTTGGTGAAAAGGCTTAGTAAGAAATAAGCTTTAAAACACAGTTTAAAAATATGCTGACTGTGATGCCACTCAGAAAATGGCTGCAGACAGTGCTCTTGTCAAATTATGACACCACTGAGATTCCAGAAAATCTGTAATGACTCTGAAGAGCAAATTGAAGTGTGGGATCTGCAGGCAGAGGAGAGTCAATGTTAATTTTTTTGCCATGACTAACATAATCCTCCTTGTGGGACCTTGGCCCTCTAAGGGAGGCATTGGGGGGTGACTCTCATGTCTGTGGGATGAGCGGGGCTGTGCAATACCAGCTGTGATAGTGGTGGTCATTGCTGCCTGATCCACTCAGCCCGTGTTTTCCCAGAGGCTGTAGATGACCAGCAGGCACTAGCCATGCTGTCCAGGGTACCTGCAGAAAGTTGCTAAAGAAGGGTATGAAAATAAACCTACACAGCCTTAGGGCTGAGGAGGAGGAAATCCCTTTCATAGATAGTAAACACAGTATCTTTACTGGGAGAGACCTGAGGAGGGTGATGCCTTTTCACAACTACTTTGGTTGCTTGGGACTGGAATGTTCCACTTTAGGATTCAGAGGAACACTGAAGGGTGAGAAAAACCCCAAAACAGAGGAGTAGAGACACAGATGGTCTTTTTAAAGAAAAAAAAATAATTCTGTCACTGAGGCTATATTGCTGTAATTTGAACTAGTTGTCTTGTACATAGACTAATAATTTCTGTCTTTGGTCTCTTTAAACTTGTACCAGACTATCAATTCTTAGCTCCATAGCATGCATTACATTCAACATCCCATCATGAGACATTTCCTTGGAAGTTGATTGGATTTTTTTGAGACCTGCTCTTTTACATATTGTGAAATGAGATAGCATAAAATTTGGATGGACCATTTTCTTTGTGATGTACTTCTCCCATGCTCAGAGAATTGGGACCTGTGTGAGCTGGAGAGAAGTTTTCAACTTCAGAATCTGCATAAAAAATTCAAATTAGAATCTCTTGGGAATGCCTGTTTAGAAGACTTGGTAGGTGTGCAAAATTAGTTAAACAATAATGTTTTGTGATTATTAACTCATTAATTTAGGAAAATAATAGAAAACTCTTAAAATATTACTCCATATATATGGAGTCCTACATATAGTGATTTTTATCTATATGTTTTAGAGAACAAGAATCAGGGCACCTTCTGTCTTGTTACTTAATACAGGTACCTGTCTATTAGCAGAATTTTATTGTGGTTCATGTCTTGACATATTCTGACAAATGTAAGCATTGAATGACCAACTTTACTTGCTGTATTGTGTTTCCTTAAAATTATTTCTTTATTTTGTTTCTGGAAATTAGCATGCATCATACTGCCACCGGTATCTTATACACATCTATTTACATATGCTGTTTTGATCTGCCCAAGTCTGAAACTTTGGGCTTGTTAATACTCTTCACTATTGATTTTTTAGGAAAGTGGAATTGAGAACTGAGGGACCAGAGGTGTGTATGTGTTAATTGGGAAAAGAGAGTTGGGAGGGATGGAGGTAATACAAGTAATTTTTTGGCAATTTCTCTGTTTGTCTCTTTGTGCACTGTTCCAATGTTCCCATGCTGATATTTATCCTGTTTAGATTTATCTTATTCACTCTCTTACAGCAATGGAAACTTTTTTTTTTTAATTATTCTGTTCATTTATTCAGCATTTCATTTATTCTGCAAGGGGCAGGAGCTTATTGCTGTTCCCCACTGTTCCTTAAGCCACCATGTCCAACTAGGGGGAGAGAGAATTGGGAATCCTCCATATCATATACCCCACGTCCCTGCTCAGCTTGTCCCAGGGAGTGTGATTCCAGTAGTCTGTCTCTTGAGCCCCTCAAACTACTCACCTCCTGGAGCTCTAATTAAAGAAGTTCCTCTGCCTCGGCATTACTCACATAGGGATGCTTGCTGCTGTTTTGAGGTAATGGCACGAGAACAAGGCACACGCCAAACTGGTACCATGGTGCCACCATGTCCCTAACAAGGTCTGTCTGGGCATCTGTATCACTTGTGGGAGCAGAGCTTAGAAGAACTTTTTATGTAGGCTTGTCTTTGCCCACTGTTGCTCCTGGCCCAGGTTGATAAGCTGTTTGGTCAAGCATTTCTCTGTTGACCACCAGCAGTAGATTATCTAAAGAGGTTTTATTGCATGCATTTGTTTGGATTGGAAGTCTGTCTCCAGAGTCCTCAGCATTTCTGAGTTGCTGTCTGCTACTAGGTGTGATGGTGAAGAATTGACAGATGTTTCCCAACTAGCCTCCCCATTTATTTAAATTATTTTATACCATAACCTGGTTTTGTTTTTACTCTTTCATCTTTTAGCTACTAATGATCCCATCTCAGTCACTTTAGCTCTGTCTGGAGTTTTAACTTACTTGTCTACAAACATTTTGACATTTTTTTAATCACTATTTAAAATTTTAATGAAACCTGAGCTAGGGTAATGCAGTTCCACATCAGAACTTTGTCTAGGTTGGGTTCCTTGATACACAAGTGGCTAAATCTTTTGTGGGCAGCAGAAAGTTTTAAGCAGGGATCTGAATTGAAAGTTACACCTCCAGGTCTCAAGGACCATGGTAACATTTGAAAGGCTGTGCTTGGCAATAGGGTCTGGAATGAGGTTGAACCTCTGTTTGCTTTTCTGTCTAAACGGAATTAGCCACCATCAGAGTAAAGGATCTTCTTATTAGCAACAATCCAGTTGGTAATGATAAATTCTGGTTGTTTCTACCTACTGAAAAAGACTCCAAACTTCTATTAAAAAAAACCAAAACAACAACAAAACAAAACAAAGAAACCAAAACAAACAAACAAACAAACAAACAAACAAAAAACCAAAATGAATTAGGAAATGAGATTAAATTACATTCCTTCAAAGCATTGTTTGCATATATTAGTAACGTGAATGAATTCTCAAGGCAGAAAAATATTATTTCAATTATTTCTGTATATGACATTGAAATGTGTGACTGTTCAGACAACTGGATGTAATCTAATGCAATTAAGACTACTGTGATAAAATTGTAAGAGATGTTTGTGTGTTTAGAATTAGTGGATTGATTCCTATGTTAGGAAATATTTAAATTGCTAACAGACTTGACATTGGTAGAAGTGACAGTAGAAAGCTGATAAATACCTAGCAATTATTTCAGGTGCTAATTTTTTCGCAAGTTCCACTCAGGAATGAATTTTGGCTTGTGTGACAAAATTGCCTTCTCCCAAATTAATTCCTCTCTTACTTAACTGCAAAGAATAATTTGGAAGGAAATATTTAAAAATTTCAGATGGTGTATTTTTACTAATTTTAAAGGCCTTGTATTTTGCTTCAACATAGTTAGTGATCCCTGTTTCATAGTTATCACACTGGGAATGGTAACTTTTCCACTGTCAATTTGATTTAAAAGCAGTTTTTCAAGCAGGTTAATATCTAATATTTTCCTCTGTAAATGAATAATTTTCCTCTACTCAGAATTTGTTTTTTGCTAGTGTGCATGTTATTTCCCTTTCACTTTTTTAAAACTGCCTTTTTGTCTAAATCATAATTTTTAAACTTCTTGTTTTGGAAGATCAAAGTGAATTATTACAGTGAGAGATTAATGCAAATGAAATAACAATATTAAAGGATTAAAGGATTTCTTAAATTACGCTAATTTGCCCCCTTAATGTGTTATGTGCTCTTATTCCACCATTGCTCAAAGCAATAAACAAAATATTTTTAATATATGATATATGGTGGTACTTCAGGATATATGAAACTCTCTCGTGTTTTACACTTTGATGCCATGTCTTCTTCTCCCCCAGAAGTATTCTTTCCTCCTCAAATTATTTCTTGTCAAGGTCAGTTGTAGTTTATTCACATCTTAGCAGACAGCACATCCATTAAAATTTTCCTATTTTAATATTTCTTCTGGGTATGTGCTCTGTATATTCTAGGATTTCTTGCTTCTCTTCGTTGAATTGTAGCTGATCCTCAAAATTGTAACATCTACCATCAGAAAGAGGACAAGAATGGCTTAGCCACTGTAGATCAGCATGTCCTTATGGGCAATGTCTGTTGACAAACAATGTGTGATAACTGCATTCTTCTTGCATTTCCCACTGCAGAGATTTGCTCTGTCTCTACAAAGCCAGTGGGAATTTGATTCTCATTTGTGGTCTTTATTGCTTTGTCAAGGCTGGATGAAATAGTTCCATTGGTCAAAAGTTTACTAAGATTGTGCTGAGTAGGTGTAACAAACTGAAGCAGGAATAGGCAAACAATCTAAGGAAACCTTAGAAAATTCTGCAATTTATTTTGTTTATCTGAACTCATCCAATAATGTTGAATAAGCAATGAAATTTCAGACATATCTCTAACAGTTTAATAGAAGACACTATTTTCCCTGTCACATTTACTATTAGCCATGTATTCGGTTCCAGTTCAACAGCTCTTATAATTTAATTTTGACAAATTGATATCTTACTTATTGTTGAAGTATTTTTCTTATCACATTGTGGCTAACAAAGGCCCTTTTTTGTGCCATTTCATCACATTTTCTTCCTAAACTATCGTTTCATCTTATATACAGTGATTGACTCTGCTTTAGTACCTTTTAAAATGAGTACTAAACACAAGCCATAGATCTTACTGGTTCGCATAAAAACAAGTATATTGTTCAGCATTGCAGAGCATGATTGAACAAGTCTGTGATAATTCTTGATGTGCACAAAGACACTTCAGGGGCTGTCATTTTTGTGTTCACTTAAATGAAAAAATTCTTATCTGTGCAGATGGCTTTTCCTATGTACATTTTAGTGACTTGACTAATTTCCTTTGGAGTATAAATTGCATATGTTGTAGATAAAAAAGGCTGACTTTCATGTGTAATGATTACATTTTAAAGGAATAGTAGTATCAATTTTAATGTTTTCTTGAGCAATAGCTACTTTTAAAAGTTCAATATGTTCTTAACTACTTGATCAAATGATGAGTCAGATCTTAGTTTAGAATTATCTTGCCTTGATATGACTTGGAAAACAAAGTGCTTGTGAGTGAAGTGAGCTAAAAAAGTATTAACATCTCTATAAAATTCCACACAATTTCAGAACAATCCATATGATAAATTATTTTTTATGCTGTTTAAAATAGGCAAAATGGAAACTAATAGACAGGGCAGAAAATCCAGTCTGGTTTTTCAGATCAAATGTATTGTATGTTGCAAGAATATTAAATTGTCAGAAAATAACCCTTTGAATTACTGCAGATGCAGATGTCTCCTCATTTTGTCATTCTTAGACTATTCTCATCAGTTCTAGTTTCAGTTAAGCTGGGTTTATTACATAATGGTTTGGGTTAGAAGGGATCTCAGAGATCAACCCTGTTGCCATGGGTAGGGGCATCTTTCACTAGACCAAATTACTCAGAGACACATCCAGGCTGGCCTTGAACACTTGCAGGGAGGGGACAACCAAAATTTCTCTGGGCAAGCTGTTCCACTTCTTCATTACCCTCAC
>PYHW01010392.1:6043921-6072794 GCA_013186435.1 Turdus rufiventris | reverse complement strand
TATCTATATCTATATCTATATCTATATCTATATCTATATCTATATCTATATCTATATCTACAATACATATATATTTACAAATGTGTATGCTTGTATATCAATGGATCTTCATTTCACAGCCTTCCAGAGCTCTCACCAGCTGTATTACAATGGAAGTGTTTAGACCAGTTGAATTTCAAGCCAACAAGAAGGCCCTCTTTTCTGGGTGTTACAGCTACCTCTGAAGCAGAATCTACATTACTGACAGGTTTGCCCTTCCATTTGGCAGGAATAAAAGTCTTCTTCTGGCATAGGAGTACAAATACCAGCAGGTAGGAGATTCTGATTGTTACTCTCTATATTCATAGGATTGTCATAAAAGATCAATGTTCTGTCACCTTCAGAAAATATCAACTGCTGCAATAACCACTGCTTTTCATGGCTGCTTCCTTTTTTCTTCCTCAAGTCCCTGTCATCATCTTTGAGTCTCTTAAATAGGTTCATTCTTTCTACTGTTCACTTTTAAGAGGCTTTTGGGGATGTTTGTTTGTTTTTCTTGGGTTTATTTTTCATTTTCTTCCTCTCTGTCACATTTTCCAATTTCCTATTTCCTTTTAGGGAAGGAAGTATCTTTATCTTGTGCTATAATTATCAGTGTTATCTCTTTTAGAATCGATGTGTGTTCTCAGAAGCTGCTTATATATTGTTTATTGAAACCTTCACTCTCAAGGTTGCTAAAGTATATGCATTGCAGTGAATTCCTTTACCTTGGAGATATTTTACTTCATGCTAGTGTACCTTTTTTTTTTTTTTTTTTTTTACAACTTTTGGTACTTATAATCTTGAGGTACAGCTTTCATGCAACTTCTTCTTCAGTTTTAACTGGAGAAAATCCAGAGCCTCACAAAGTGGTTTGAGCTCCTTAAAGGACACCTTGTTAGTAAATTAATTGACTGTGTTCATAACTGAGGAGGTTTCAAATTTTAGGGATTTTTTTGTCTTAGCAGTTTTAGTCCAAGCTTTCAAAATCTGATGCTTTG
Organism: Turdus rufiventris; assembly: GCA_013186435.1. Taxonomy (NCBI): domain Eukaryota; kingdom Metazoa; phylum Chordata; class Aves; order Passeriformes; family Turdidae; genus Turdus; species Turdus rufiventris. The sequence goes on along the minus strand of PYHW01010392.1, from coordinate 6,071,775 downwards.
CATTAATTTGAAACAATTGTACATGGAAGGGTCCTCTGAATGCATATCAGTAGCATGCCAGTGCAAATTATCCTGTCTTAAGGGGGGAGCAGAAAGAGTGTTTGCTTTTACTTTACCACATATGAAATGGACCAAAGAGCAAAGACCACATAGTGTGAGCTCAGAGCAGTATAGGAGAAGAAAGTCAGTGTGGCTGTCTTTTATGTTATGATTATCATAGCAAAAATAACTTTGGACAGATTACTGAATACTGCTGGGCTCTATGGAGCAAACTGAGGTTTTAAAAGATATAGTAGATGAGAGAGACTTATCTGGTTTAAAACCTCACCAACAATTATTATGATAGAAGAAAACAAACTGATTGCTCATTAGATTTGAAGTAATTTTGTTGTTTTGTCTCTTCTAGGTTATGGGATATTTTTTCCTGATATCTGCCCTAGAGGTGTGAGGATTCTTCCATACTTGCAGGTGTTGCTGCTCCAAAGAAATCTTATTAATCAGAATAGTTGCTGAAACAACTCAGGAAAGCAAGAGAGGAGTTTCCTCTGAAGTGTACTCATCTGAAGTTCATCTGATATCATACCTCACTATTCCAAAATCAATAAAGAAAGAAATCTTTGATATCCACATTTTCATTCATTGTTCGAAAGTTTCATATGCGCTTTTGTTTGCACAGCCTATCATTCCTAGTTGTCTTTAAAAATTGAGGACTAAGCTCTTTGGACGTAAATGTAAACAATGGATATGTTAATGTTTTTACAACTAAAAGAAAGCATAATATACCATGAAATTTTTGAACTGAATTGATAGCCTTTAGACAATTTGGATCACAGGGTTTCTACTCAGTTTTAATTTGAAACAGCTGTGGTATGAATACTTGGTTGACTATTAGAATCATAATGCCCGTTTTAGAAGTACAGTAATTTCACAACCATAAGGCGCACCGGTCTATAAGGGGCACCCTTTTTTTTTTTATTTTATTTTTATTTATTTTTTTTTTTTACTGCGGAGATCCTTGCCGCGTGCAACAAAGTAACAAATTAGTAATGGAATCCCGCGATTGTGGAGTTTACTGGCATGTGCTCAATTTGCAAACATTTTTCACAGATTGATGTAGCCTTTAAACACAGCCCCAACTGTCCTCCCCGTGAACGAGGCCTGGCACTCCTGCCCACCCCCAGTGCCGGCTGGCGAGGTAGGGCTTGGGGCGCCAGAGGTTCAGGGCAGCTTGGGGCCGCGGCCACGGTGGGGTCCGGCGGCACTTTAGGGGCCGGCAGCACTGTTTACGGGGCTGCAGCGGCGGCGGCGGCAGCGAGCACTGCTTACAGGCTGCAGCGGTGCTGTTTATGGGGCTGGTGGCTCTGTTTTTGGAGCTTTCCTGCGGTGCTTTCTCACCGCTTTTCAGCACTATCCTGCAGCGCTTTCTCACCTCTTTTGGGCACTTTCTCGCGGCACTTTCTCACTGCTTTTCGGTGCTTTCCTGTGGCACTTTCTCACCTCTTTTCGGTGCTTTCTCGTGGCACTTTCCTGCGGCGCTTTCTCACCTCTTTTCGACGCTTTCTCACGACATTTTCCTGTGGCACTTTCTCGCTGCTTTTCACCACTTTCCTGCGGCGCTTCTTGGCGCTTCCCCACGACCGCGCCACTTCCCCCGCTTCTTCCCAGCCGGTGGCCGCGCCGGTTCTCAGTGTCCCCGCCCGGCAGCTGTGGCTCCCGCGGTTCCCGACTCCCCCCGCACAGCCGCAGCTTCTGCAGGTCCCGGCTCAGCTCGCAGATCACACTTCCAGGTTCACAAATTTCCGAACTTTGCACATCAGATAAAGCACACCAGACTATAAGGCGCACTTCGGGGTTTGGGGGAAAATTTTAGTCAAAAGAGTGCATTTTATACTCGTGAAATTACTGTATTACAAAATTCTTATGGGTCTTCTATTTAGTAACATCATGGTTAAAAGTGGCTAGAAAAATACTAAGAATTCTAGATAGAAAAATCTGTCGGTCTTTAATTCAATCTGTTATAGAATAATTTTGTTCATAATCTCCATGATTTAAAAGGATATCATCAAAAAGTGGAGGGAGGTAAGACAGATACTGGGTAGTCTTTGTGTCCTCTTTATTTTAGTTAATAAACACTTGTGGCATCTGTTAACATCAGGTATATCTGGAGTGGTTTGTTATGGCTTAAATAGGGGCAGCTGTGAGTGAGAGACTGTCATGAGTATTTGCTCATCTTGATATTTAGGCCAATGAACTTCAAAGAGAAAAAGGGTCATTAATTTTCTACTTCTCAGCAGTGTGAGTTTGAGCCTCTCTTTTACTGTCAGAATGAAAGAACGCTCTGCTTTTTTTATTTTTTTCTTCTTATGGGGAAAATTCTATTTATTTTCCTCCCAGTTTCCCTGATTAGCACAGAAGTAAAAATACACTTCATCTCTTTCTCTCAGAGACACACAAATGTGTCATAAAGAAGCAAGGTGCCCAAGAAAGAGAGCATGGAAATTGAAAGTGTCCATTTACATACACTATGTAGGTCACAGCAAATCTCTTCTCAATGACTTTTATTGTATAAAATTGCACAGATCTTAAAGTAGGAAGACAAAGAATTATTCAAGCCTTTTCCCAGTTGAATGTGAGCACGGGGTATGGTTCACTAGCTATCCAGGCAAGAAGATCAGCTTATTTTTGACACCTTCTGGAAGCTTAGACGATACCTCAAAAATTATATTTACCACATGATTAGCTACATGTGCCTTTGTAAACTTGGAAGTGTGGATGTGTGTGGATTATTACCATTCTGCCACTACATTAAGTAGATTGGATTTTGGACTGCATTGGATTGCATTTTATATGGAGTCAAGTAGTATACATTTACATCAGCATACATCAATAAAAATGTGTGTAACAAAGATAGCTTCAAGTCTACTGCTTTGCACCTCATTCAAAAGCTAAACTTAGGTATTGTTAGGCTTTGTTGACATCTAGTGGCCACTGGATCAGTAGCAAGCTGTTTAATTTTATAAATAGAGAAATAAAATCTGTGGGTAGAGCAAAAATATTTTCCTACTCTGTAATTTTTATTTCTTTTTCCCCACTCCATAATAGACTTGAAAGTACTTAATTCTGTTTTAACTCTCCTTGTGATTGCTTGGGACCTTCTGTTACAGTTTGAATAGTTCTATTCCTCAGACTTGTTACCCTTTGAGAACTGAAAGATGAATCTTTATTAATCAAAGCCTCTCTCAAACCAAATGCCCAGTAGTATTTCATCCTTCACTGTGTTTAGCTTTAGTCAAATTTTTCATTGACATATTTTTCACTTCAGAGAAGATGGTATTAAAGCTCAGTTTTAATTTTACCCCATTTCATTTTAATCATTCAACAAAAATTATTATCCAGAATTTTCATTAGATTACCTGTAAGGCCCTTAGTAGGTGTCTGAAAGGATGTTCAGAGAAAATACAATTTATTAGATGGCAGTAAGAGATGTTAATGTGGTTTCTGTCTGTACATCTGAAACCATACCAAACATTTTTAACATTGGGCATGATGTAATTTTTCTCAAAAAAATAACTGTTGAAAAATCCATATTGCCTCTTTTTTTTTACTTTGTTTTTGTGGTTTTAGCTACAGAAAGAACAGTTGGCTTCCTATTTCTCCTATCTACAACTTACACTGTTAAGTTTTTAATGATTTCTAACCTTTAACAGTTTTAAGCAGTTTAAAAACTACCCCTGAATTATCATCTCAATATCAATATTTACTGCAGTGTTAGAAGAGATTTATATCAAAAACCCCTTTCAATAATTCAGCTTTCTGTATCATGTGGGCTCTCCATTCACTCTTTCATGCTTTCATTTTAAATTGACTTTAAAAGAATAAAGGTTATGCTTCCATATTCTTCAATGAGATTGTAACAGCCATGGTAGAAAAGAAGAAAATTGTAAGTTGTTTCTTATTATCCAACTGTCTTTGAAAAGTTGGGCAAAAACCCCAGTCTGGTTTATGTCTTGCTGTCTTCCATCAAAATGAGAATTTATTTTATAATTAATTACTTTTTTTTCAGTTAAGACTACAGGGAAAATTCAACTTCTATAGGTAATAGCATATAGTAACCATGTGTGAGTTATATGTGCTTTTTACTTGAGTAAACAGTTTGATTATTTTGGCACTTCATATATTCATGCAGAACTTAGTGATGAAGTGTTACCCTCTTTACAGAAATAGAAACTGAGAAACATCTGTTTATACCATCATTTAACATCCTTTATCTGTTGTACCTCAACCCTTTTTAGTTGTGTAACTTGCATTTATTTTGCTTCCTATGCTTAGCTGGGTATTTTACAGTTCCTGCTTGCCTTATATTTAAATATTAGTCAAGCAGATAAGTAATACCTGTTTAGTACTGGAAAGGGAGTGATAACACCACTGTATAGAATATTTTGGGCCAGAAGAGATACTATATAGTTTTATAAGAAACAGTGCTTAAGCAGTTGATTGATAAAGGTTTAATGGTTTTTGTTAGAATAAGTTCAGCTGTGGTTTCTAGAGGGCTGTTTAGGGGAGTCAGTGTTAAGAGTTCAGTGACAAAACCACAGCGCTAGTAAGAGAATTACCAGTCTCAGGAACGGTATGCTTATTTATAAGCAATGTGAGGAATATTTTTTATCATTATATATTAAATGGTGGTAGTGGTGGGCTGGTTCAAAAGACAAGTCAAGTGAGTACAATAAAGTCCGCAAAGGTCTGTGCAAGCTGTTATTGAAAATTCACCAGTGTGAAGAACCTTTGAACTCAGATTTTTAATACACACTGCAAACTCCAGTTTTTCTGTGCTTAGTTTCTATCTTCACCTGTTTTCTATTTTGTCTTATCATATAACCTAAATATGGAGTACAGCAGTACTTTATACATATTCATACTGAGGAGATCACCACTCAATACACAAACAAATAACAACAACAAAATGCTTTATTATGTATAACAAAATGTTATGCTATGGCTCATAGACAATACTGCATGCTCCCAATCATTCAAAATAGAAACCCTTCCAACATGTGTCATAGGCTTGAAGAAAGATGAAAGCAGTCTTGTTATATGGATGAATATAAGTACAGTAATTTCACGACTATAAGCCACACCTTTTTGACTAAAATTTTGATCGAAACCCGGAAGTGCGACTTATAATCCGGTGTGCATTATAGATGGACAAAGTTTGGAAATTTGCCAACCTGGAAGTGCGAGCCGGGGCAGCTGAGCCGCAAGCTGCGCCACGAGCCAAACTGGGAGCCGTGGCATGAGCTGAGACACAAGCTGAGCCACACCAGCTGCACCAGCCACGAGAGCCGCACCAGCCAGCGCCGGGGGCGGGCGGGAGTGCCGGGGCCGGAATCACGGGAAGGGTACCTGGGGCTGTGTTTAAAGGCTTTGCCAATCTGTGAAAAATGTTTACAAATTGAGCACCTGCCAGTAAACCTCGCCATCACGCAATTCCGTTACTAATTCGTTCGTTTGTTCGGATCCTCGCTGCAAAAAAAAAGTGCACCTTATAGTCCAGTGTGCCTTATATATGGACAAAGTTTGAAAATTTGCCGACACCTGGAAGTGCGCCTTATAATCCGCCTTATAGTAGTGAAATTTCTGTAATTTGTATATAATGGTCAAGTTAGGAATTTTTTTTAAATGCATTTGAATAACTTCTGCTTTAGTAGGTACCAATGAGTCATTTAATGACAGAACTCCACTCGTTCAGAAATTTAGAGGTTAGTTCTTAGCTTGAAACTATCAAGATGTATTATTTCTGAAGACTACTTAAATAAATCCGTTCTTGCCTAAATAACAATTTTAAAAATCACATCTTTAGAGGCAATTTAGTAAACCACAGGAATAAATACTCAGGTGCTTGACATTTATTTTCCTATCCGTTTGGAGCATTTTTTGGTCAGGGTTTTCTGAATCCTTAGATGACTTTTGCAGCCTATCATCTCTGAATTGGAAGGGAAATACTTGAGTCTGCTTACATTGTTTTCTGTCATTAGGAAAAAAATACCTCTCTTTTTTCTAATTCAGATAATTTTGTGCCTTTGATGTGCACCCATAGGCAACTAGGATCCTTCCCACAAGACAATGAAAGTGATCTAGAATGTTATCTATATTTGTATAATGTTGCAGGTTTGTTTTTTTTTTTAAGTGCATCAATGGATAGAATCCTTTCACCTTATCAAGTAAGCATTCTTCCAGACATTACCTTTTTATCCTCTAAGCAGCACTCTCAAGCATTCTCTGTAAGAGAGTGGGCTGTGTGTTCTGAATCCAAAGTATTTCAAAATTCTTAAAACTCAGCATAAACTTCTTTTTGTAACTATTTCAGTTGCTGGGCTTAATTTCTCTATGACCCTCCAGTATAAATATGTTTCATGTGTGGATCATGAGTAGCTTTCTGCTTGTTATCTGCAATCATGCAGTTAGAGCTGCCAGAAATTTGCTGCTGTGCTGTCCTGGAAATTCAGATCTGTCTGAATTTCAGACTTCTGTCAGATGGTCTTCCTCATAACAATTCTCAGTACTTTTTATTTCTTGTTTCTTTTATATATATTACCAGTTTAATTTGGATCAGTAAGCTGGTCTGATGAACTTGATATTTGAAATTATTTAACAGCATATCCTTTACCATAAAATCACACTTCTTGGTTACTGGGTTTTGGTGGAAAAATCTGGTCAGTTATTTTTCTGACTCCTACATTTCTGACTTGTCAGGCCAGCTCTGTTTACCTTCTTTTGGCTTACCAGGCACTTGGTATATTTAGGACATAAATTCTATTTTGATGAGTGTTCTGATGTTGTTTGATGTTGCTATAAGCTGAATGATATTTCAGCACAAACTTAGCTTGTTATCTTCATATTTTTAGTTACAGCCGTTATCTATGTCATTCATCTGTGACTATTCTAAAGCTTCATAAACAAAATAATATGATTTAACACAAGATAAAATCATAAAGTTTGTCTAGTATTGCTCTGAATCCCATTGTTCTAGAGATTTTGGCACAAAGAAGCATATGGTATTTAACATAAATACTTCACACCTCTATTAAGAGATAAAGTAGGAGGATTCATATTCTCTGAAACTTCACACAGGATCTTAATGTATGAAGAAATAAATATAAATTATAAAGGGGCACATATAAGGAAAACGTGCAGTGGAGGACCTGAGTATGAAATGACAGTAAGATATTTCATTAAATTAACTGTTTTGCTGTATCTCTGATAGTATTTCAATAAGCACTTGATCACTAACTCCTGCAGAGAATGCAGTACATAAAGGAATACATTGAAATGAACCAGTAGGTACAGTTAAGATGTGTGTTGTCTAGCTATGCCTGATACTTGTACTAAACTAATCAGTAAGCCAAACAATTTGTAAAACAATACATTTCATTTTGGAAGCAAGACATAAGAGCATTCTTCTTGAGAATTAATGGAACTTTCAGTGCAGGAAAGCACAATAATTTTATTTATTGGATGTTAAATATAATAATAAAGTTATATAAGAAATTTAATTTTTCATATATTCACCCCAGCAGTGCAAAGAAAGGACTAATGAGTAGGCTGAGACAAGAAAACTATAAGGCAAAATAGGATAAAGCTATCCTCAAAAAAATCCTTTGCAGTCTTGTCTGTGGTAAAGACACTTCATTTCAAATACTTGGGGGCTGGTAGGATGTGGTGTGAAATTTTAACTTTAGAGCAATTTTTAATGGAGTTTATCAGTGGTTCAGAGATTTGAACTTTTTAATGTTAGCTTATTTTAAGTTGTGATTCCCCTTTATTTTTAGTAATGAAGACAAAACTATACAGAAGTATAGTATTGTTTTATTTCTTCATCTTAACTTTTATGACTGAAGACTTTTTTTTATATGCTTCATACTCTAACCAGTAGACAGTGATTATTCTTCCAAGTTTAGGGCAAACTTCTGCATCTCTCAGGCAGTTTCATGTTAGGCACCCAACTTAGTTTTCTTTGTACTCGTTCTCATACCTTTTAGTCAGTGTTTGTTCAGTTTAGTGTTTCACCCTTTCTGGCGCCACCATCATCTTTGTGCTCATCAGCTAGTAACTAGTTTGTGCTTACCTTACAAAGACTGCCAGCTGAGACATCAGATGGTGCTGTAAAAGAAATATTAGCCACTCTAGGATCAGTAAAGCCACTTGGAAAACTGGTGGGCTAATCAGCATCAGACAAAGTAGGCTTATCCTTGTATACGGTGGTAATATATAAAAACTTCTCAGGCTTTGGGGGGTGTTTATATATTTTTTCTGTGCTTTTGAGTTTTGGAGGGTGGAGTTTGTGGAGATTTTGGTGGGGAAGGGGATGTAACTGATATAAGGCAACTGCACTTCCTAATGACATCTCTGATTGGATGGTTGATGGCAGATGAGGAAGAAGCATAAGAGCTGCTGCATATAGGAAGAAGGTACATCAGTACTTCTTAATCTTTGCTATTACAAGAATGTATACATATCTACTGAATAGAAGTACAGATATCTTACATAATATTATATCCTAAATATTTCAGCATTATTCTGGTTTGTGGATTTAGCTAAGATTTTCATAAATATTGACCAATTTCTTCAATAATATGGCATTATCTGTGATAACATCACTACCACAAAAAATATAGATCCTCTATTTCTCTTAAATAAAACCACTGTAGCATTTCTGTACCCATATACCTTGTTCATGTTTAAGAATGGAAGACACTTTTACCTTAAATTTAAGGGCTAGCTTGATCTTCTGCAAATAAAAACCTGATGGTTTAACCCCATCCTGCGGTGTAGCCAAGCCCCAAGGAGCCACTCATTCACTGCCCCACCAGTAGAACTCGGAGAGAATAAGAAAGGTAAAAATTAGAAAACTCCTGGGTGGAGGTCAAAATGGTTTAAGAAATTAAGCAAAAAGCTATGCACACAAGCAAAGCAAAGCAAGGAGTTAATTCACTCATCCCATGGGCAGGCAGGTGTTCAGCCATCTCCAGGAGAGCAGGGGCCCCTCATGCAAAACAGTGTTTTGGGAAGGCAAACAGTTCCTCCTTTCCTGCTTCTTCCCCAGATGTTATATACTGAGCATAATATATGATACAGAATATCCTTCTGGTCAGTTTGGGTCACTGGTCCCAGCAGTGTCTCCTGCAAACCTCCCAAGCATCCCCAACTTCCTCAGCAGTGCGGCAGTACCAAAAGAAGAAAAGGCTTTGGCTCTGTGTGAGCCCTCCTCAAGCAACAACAAAAACATTTCTCTGTTATCTACCCTGTGTTCAGCACAAGTACAAAACATAGCTACACACGAGCCACGGTGAATGAAATTAACTCTGGCCCAGCCAAAACCAGCACACTGACTTTTAGTCTCTGTTCAGCAAATACTGACAAGGTACCTGTCCTTTATCTAACTTTAATATGTCAGATGGAAGACAGTTATTTAAATTCCCATCTGAGAATGAGGTAGTGCTCAAAAGGATAAAGTAGAGGACTTTTTTTTCATTAGTAACTGTCTCTGACCATTCATCTAGTGGATCAGGATCTGTGGTACAGCTCTAGTAAAGATCATAAATGGTGTTAGACCGTGAGTAATTGTAAAGAGGGGTTGCAATTGAAAAACTCTGCTTGGATTGAAGTATTCAGTAAAATGAGTGGCACATTCTGTTCCCTACAGAAGAGACCTTCTCATGCTCTCAACTAAATGAATTTCAATAGAGTATGATTTTTTCCCAATATAACATGTTCTAAAGCTTCAATGAGATTTGCTTGTGAAAGAAGTAGAGAAGACAGTGCATGTTTAATGTTAAGAGAAAAGATATATTGTATTCCTTGTAGCATGTTTGCTCTATTACAGGATAATATTACACATCTGCTTTTCTTTTCAGATCCTTTTTCACTGTATCTGATGCTCAGGAACCAAGGAGCTCCATCACCAAAACACAAGCAGTTATTAGAGAGCTACAACAGAAATAAGGATATTTTCCCAACACTATACACTTCATAGGAGCAGCTAGATTGCATGCTGAAACCTGGAGACCAGTTATTGCTATTAATACTGCTAATTAATACTATTAATACTGCTAATAATTAGTTCCTATGCAGTATCCATTATTGCCACTCCATAAAGAACACAATTAGTCCTTTAAGACTTTGTCCACAATGGCATAGGAGTACACTACTTCAGGGAGTTGTTGCCATGTGGTCGTTGGTGGGTTTAGCTGTGGAGATAAAAGTAATGAGGCTTGAGAGCTCTCAATGAGGGAGCTGCTGTGGGCTATTACTTTAGCCTCCACCTTTCCAGTTTAATTGGTTTATGTTCTTCAGTTTCCTACAGAGAAATATATGGAGAATCTATCTCCTTCTGACATAGCTTATCTTAATCTATCTGAAGCAGTACTCATTCTGGAGTAATTTGCCAATCATTTTCCACCTCTGTTCTGCAGGATCATTCTGGCGGCCCCAGACAACCCTCTGCAGAATGTTTTACCACCTATCTTTTCAATCATCCTTGATTCTGATCTTGCAGATTTTAATATGTGCATGCTTTCCTGTACCTAGTTTGCATAACTATCCCACAAGTCCCTATTTGTTTCTGGGACTGCCTACTGTTTATACTTAGTGGTAATACAGTGTTAATGAAAGCTTGTGTACTGTCACCAAGATTTTTATATCTTAGTTTGAAGTAAGCTATGGTGGGTTAATCTTGGCTGCCTGCAGATGCCCACCAACTGCTCTTGTAATGCCCCCTCCCCAGCAGGGGGAGAAAATACTGAAAAAGTTCACGGATTTTCAGAAGGACAGGGAGATATTGTGTTGTTTTGGGTTAAAAAGATTCAGCTTGGGGAGATTAATTTAATATATTGCCAGTTAATAATAAAGTGATGAAAAACAAAAACACAACCAAAAACACCTCTTCCTCCTTCTTCCCAGACTCAACTTCACTCCTGATTATCCTACCTTCTCCCCCTCCCCAGGAAGCACAGGGAAGGGCAGGAGGTGGTGGTCAATTCTTAACACGTTGTCTCCATCACTCTTTGCTCCTCAGTGTTTCCCTGCTCCATGTGGTGTCCCTCACACAGAACACAGGACAGATATCTGCTCCAACATGGGCCCTCGTGGGCTGCAGAGGGACAACTCAACACTGCTTTGTTCTCTGAGAGCTGCAGAGGAATCCATGCTCCACTGAGTAGACTTTCTTTTCCCTCTCTTTTTCCACTCACCCCAGAGTCTACCTGGTTGTTTCTGTCTTGTTTTTCTCACTCTTCTTTAGTAGCAGCTGTTTTACAGATATTTTTACTGTTTCTTAAAAATATTTTTCTTGCGGAAAAAAAATTAGCTACCACCATTGCTGATTAGCTCAGCTTTAGCTGTCCCTCTCTCACAGAGGTCACTCTTGCAGTGCTCTTTGCTGTGAAAACCTTGCCACATAAACCTAATACAGAAGAAAATGTCGAATATATTGTGCTTAATCTGCTTCTGCTTCAGGAGTGCACAATACTTAACTGAGAAGGTAGTCAGGACTCGAGACAGAAAGTCACTATTAAGTAGTTACTGAACATTACATCAGAGAGCAGTGAGCTGACAGACCTGATTGATTTTCATTGCCCTGAACACAGACAAGATATGTGAAGAAGTGTGGCAGCAAACATAAATACTGTGGCCTGCACCTAATCTTCCTTTTATTTCAATTGAGGATCACTAAACTTGGCTTCTATCTGTGGAAGAACAGTAGTCATTCTGTACGATATTTAAAACAAAATAAAAAATCAAACCCAGACAAATTGGATTGTAGAGGATAAAGGGATTTTATCATCATTTTAATTATGGGACAGAATACATACGGGATTTCCCATATAGTAACCAGCAAGATAAGAACTACATGTACAATTTGTTTGTATTTCTTCAAAGATCTAAAAATGAGAATGAATTATAGTCGCCTTTTCTGGACTATTCATTTTTATTCTATTGGGTATTTCTGGCTAACATTGCTTGAAGTCTTCAAATTATTTGAAAATAAATTGCATTGGGAATAATTAATTTAAGAACAGAAAAAACATACTAAATGACTTATTGGGCTGTATGTTACAAATTATGTGCTTGTATTTTATCATTAGGTGTCCAGTCTTTAAGTGGTATCAATACACGCAAGTCAAATGTGACTGAATTCACTTTATGTCTTCAATGCCATCTTAATTAAAATGATTTAATCACTATCATAATTACGTATGTTATCCTATTTATTCACTAGTCTTTATATGGTATTCCTGATTTCATTTGTACTGAACTGAAATAATTGCATTTCTTTTATAGAACTTGGGAAAACAGGAGTTTGCATAATCAGGTGTCATACAGCACTCTTTCCTCTTTGATGGCCCAGTGCCTGTACAATCTGTGAGGAATCTGTACCTGTGGGAACTTGTTCTTTTTGATGCAGCTGTTCTTTATTCAACCTTGAATTTATAACAGATATGCATCCACGAGCTATATTTTCATGGCACAGATAGAAAAAACCCTCTATTTTTTTCCTCTGATACACTAGTATTTCAACTCTTTTCCCTTCAGATATTTTCAGACTCAGATTGCATTGTAGTAGATAATTCAGTAGTATTTTCTGATGCTTGTTAACTTTTTTAACATCTTAATGGAACTTGTAGGGAAGAAAACCTTTTCTATTTGTTTCCTTTAAAGGAAAACAAGTAAGGATCTCAGATGCTTTTATAATTCATTTAGAAGGCAAATGATGTATGTCTACTTTTTATGGAATGTTCTTAAATTTTCTTATTTGTATCTACCTTGTAGTAAAACAGGCACACATACACAAGGAAAAAAAATTACTGTGCATTAGGAACATTTTGTGAGACCTTCATTTAAAATTTAGAGTTCGGTAAGAGTTACTGTAGGTAACCTAGTTTTTCTGAATAAATTGAGTTTGGGCTTCATACTCAAATAGAAATATTTGCATCTGCAAATGAATATAATCCATTTACTGGTGAGTATAGCCAGCTGTTCTCTGAAATCTCAGTGTCCCATATGCAAATGTGAAATTTACTTGCTTTCCTTTGATGTTGCTATTGGAATCTAGGAGGTGTGATAAACTTGAATCAAAATGCCATGGACTGTGGAAAACACAAAGTAACCAAAGCTGTTCTGGAACAGAATAATTAAAGGTAGTGCTTCAAAATGAAAGGTAGAAGAGAAATGTTTGAATTTCCTTCCATCCCTGGAGGGAGGGGGATTGTCTTTAGTTACTGGGATAAAAGATAGCTGTCTGTCATGGTTTTCTGAGTGCTGAATGTACTCAGGTAGATAGTTAAGCCTTTGGGAGATAGAAGAGGGTAATCCTTAGAGGTTCAAGTTTTTCTCTTTTCACATAACAACCTGAGTAAAATGTCTTAATATAACTTTTTTGGAGTATAATAGTCATCTTTAAAAACTCCCCCAGAAAGTTTTATAAAAAATACGCAGGAATATGTTATTTGGCTCACTAAGAGAAATAATGGGGTAGAAGAATATTATTAGCTACACACAGAATAACTCTTTGGGTCTTTCCTCAGGATGCATCTTTCAGGGAACAGCACCTGCTCCAGCCTGGGGTCCTCCACAGACACCTGCCCCACCAGGGGCTGCAGGGACATCCCTGCCAGGGATTTAGCCCCAGCTGTTCCACACAGGGCCTGCCTTGGCAGAACCCCAGTGATGCCACTGGCACTTGGGCACTAACACGTGATACAAATATGTTTTTAATATAGAAACCTTTAAAATCCATCTGAAGTTGTAAACTATGTTTTTAATCATTTTTTAGAAAAGGTTGGACATTGACATCTTGTCATTTCTTCTTCCCTCTTTTCCCTGTTTTTACATATACATACCTACACTTTCAAGGTCTATTTCAGAACTTTACAGAGATGATTTTGGATATTTTTGCCAAGCATAATAAATTTTTACAGCTTACGTGAGTCTTTGTAGGCTCACAGACTTTGGAGTCTGGTGAAAATACTTCTCCCTGTGTAGTGGCTACTCCAAGCCAGATCATTCTTGTTGTGCTGTCACTCATTCAAGAGGAGCACTGCTTACCAGGGCTGTCACTTAGCCCATGTCACTCACAAGAGAGTTTCCATGATTCTTGGGGTGATGTGTAGTGTAGAGTGATAAATGTACTGAAACATTCATCAGAAGACATGGGGAGATGACAGGAGGGGGAATGTGTGAGAACACAGAGAACAAATATTTTCTAGCACTGCTATTTTTTGCATGCCATTTAAGTTCAAATGAAACCTTCTTAGGCCTTCCTTAGTCAAATATTTTGTTGTTCAGTGTCATAGCTTAATGGATGAACAGAAAAAAAAATCAGATCTGTTTTGTTTATTAGTTCCGCATCAAATTCAGCTAGATTAAAAAGCTGAATATATTTTATATTAACCTGTCTCTTCATTAGTATGTCTTTGTCGCATTAATTAGTGTGTGCAGGAAATACTTCTGGGTTTTATCTGTCATTAGCAATGCTGAGAGCTCATACAAATTCCTGAGTACTGTCATTTTAAATAAGCATCAATGCTATATCTTGAGTGATGGCATGACTGTGACAAAACATTTTCTTGAAAGCTAGTAGAGAACATATAGTGCTCAACATTTCTTATGATTACTATAAACTAAATTTTGGTGTTCAGAAACCTGAATCTGCAGGGAGCTCTTAAGGAACTCATACATTCACTGTATTCTTTCTTTTAGTTAAAAATGGCATCATTTTGGAGTAAATGTATTTAAATCAAAAGTAGAGTTGAACTAATAAAAAAATTAAGATACATAACTGTTTTTGGCTGAGAATTTGAAACTATACATGTTAATGTCTCATTGTCAATTCTGAAGCCTGTCACGCTAAAAAAGAGAGCTTTTGTTGACTTCTGTTCCTACTTTAAAAAGTGGATTGAATACTCAGTATTTTTGTGATGTTTATAACCAAAATGATGAAATCTACTTTTCACAGGTATTTTGTTATATTCACAGTTTACCTTTCTGTGCTCTTCTGTTCTTATTATAGCCACAGGATATATGTCTATATGGCTATAAAGCAGGACCATGCTCCTGCTAGTAAATATGAAAACTTCTCAGCTACTTTCAACACACTTTTTATATTAACATATTAATGCATCATTAAAATTAATATTTTTAAAGAGGTACAAGAGAAAATAACACTAAAAAGCAGTGGTTTGAAGTTCTAACCTTCATGAAACAATACAATGCCAACTGCCTGCCTTTGAAAAATATACTTATGAAACAAAAAAAATCTGTTTCTAAATTGAACTATTTGAGCTTCAGAAAAAAAGTGCAGAGGGCTTTGGTATCAAATCAAGACAGCAAAATGTCTTTTCTGTCCTTGCATCACAGCAATTCCTTTCTGACTGTCTCGATTTTATCTGTGAAATAGAGGGAGAAAACTGGTTGCCGCATCAGTAACCATCAGTAGATTTGATATGGTGGAATAAAAGACTTTCTGAGAGTAAAGGACGAGACAGATAAATTGAGGAGGAAAGCAATATCAGCATCTAGAAGAGCAAGCATAAAGTTAACACAGAAATTTGGAAGTAAGAAAAACTGAAGAGTACTACTGATTGCATGATGAAAAGTGAAAAGCATAACTGCCTACTTCTGCTTCTTGAATCACTGAAGAATGTTTTTCTTCATTGTGTCTTCCTTCTGCTTTCTAGTACCACTGTTTTTTCTGTGAAAAACTGTTAATAATTTGGGGAGAATACCAACTTTCTTAAGGAAAAAAAATCAATGTGTGCATGCAAAAATGCAAGATAATACTACAGATTTTTTCTTTTAATTTTGATGTCTTAAAACTATGTGAAGCCTGTAAGAAAATTGGTTACTCATTTTGCGTATCTCCTTACTGTTTATATGACCCCACAACTTATTGCCTTGCATGAAAAGTCTGACCACATCTTCTCAGTAAGTCCTCCTACATACTAAAAGCTGCTCCTAATTTGTGGTAGGCCAGGCTGATCATGTCCTAGAGGCTCGACCACTCCTCATTTGGCAAATGCTTCAGTTATAAGATGCTAGCATGCCCACTGCTGAACCCAGTCCAGGTTGTCAGTCCTTGTCAGCTGGGCATAGTATCCAGATGTGCTCTCAAAAGTGCTGAAGTGAGGGGGGTAATCTGTTTTCGTGATGTCCTAGCTATGCACTGATGGATAGTTTCCAGAGGGCTACTAACCATCTCGGCAGCCCTCACTGCTTGCTCACACTCAGCTTGTGCTGAGGCTGGCAGGTCCCTTCCCTCAGATGTGCTCCAGGCAGGCAGGCACACATTGCCCTGTCCTTTTGCACCACTGCTTCCTGCCCAGGGGCAGCGGCTGGCATTTGATTGGGAAGTTCATGAGATTCCTGTTGGTACATTTCTCTAACCTGTCTACATTCTTCTGCATGGTCTTAAGAGCATTGACTATTCTCTCTAATCCTATGTAATTTCAAACCTGGTGGTT
Source organism: Turdus rufiventris (assembly GCA_013186435.1). NCBI lineage: Eukaryota > Metazoa > Chordata > Aves > Passeriformes > Turdidae > Turdus > Turdus rufiventris. The sequence goes on along the minus strand of PYHW01010392.1, from coordinate 6,055,258 downwards.
CATTCTGCCTTTTCTGTGAGTTTTGTAAGTATATTAAATACGTCGTTCTAATGTTACATTTCACCAAAGTAGGTCACAAGTGATTGCTTCTTCATTGTCAATGGTAGTTATCAATATGACATAGTAATCCCAGATATAGAATGGGAATATTTTCTTCAGATGTTTTACAAATGGGCAACCCACAATTTAGGTCTTCTCCTAAATTTACTTTGTGTTTGTTTTAATTCTCTGCCCTATGGTTAAGGTGTCACAATTTACTTACAGTATATCTGTAATGATTTTTGCCACTCTTAAATATCTCTAAATACAATTCTATATCCCTCCTTTGAAGTACTGAGTAAATATTTTCTCATTAACAACTTAGCTTTATTTATGATTGGCATAATAATACTTTGAATTTTACACTTTCAGGATGACTATGACAAGAAGCATTCTTTCAGTCAAGGAAATTTTAAATTAAGACCCAGTTGTGACTACCCTTTTTCTGCGTTATTCGATATTCTAATAATAGTAGGTATATGACAAAAGAACTTCTCAAGGCCAAGAAATGTTTTCTTTATTTGCTTAAACACCTCGAGCATGTTTCTTTAAACATGAACATATTTAGTGCTTTGAGTATGAAAGAAAATATGACTTAGGATTTTTCAACATCTCTGTGACAAGTGATATTAGTCAATCTTCTGAAAGATTAGATGTGGGGTTGTCTCTTTCTTGCCCTCTTGCTTTTCTGATGCCATATAATTTCTCATTGCATTTTCAAATAGTGTCTTTAACTGAGAGATTAATTTCCACTGCAGAATCAGTGGCCAGGTAAAATGCAATTATTATTTTAATACTTCGTAAAGTCTGGGAAGGTGTTAGTATTTTTGAAGAGGTTCTTAGGTTCTAAAAATGTTAATAATTTCTGTTGCCAGTATTTCAATATTTGTTTGTTTATAGAGATGTGGAGTTAGAATTCTTGACATGAACAAGGTCATTGTTATTTATCTGTAGAAGGATGTCTCATATGCTTTGCTAATTTGCCTTGAAATTCTGTGCCCAGTTATTCAAACTTTTAAATTGCCAATTGTGACTTAATTGCAATTAACAGAACACTATCACCGTAACAACTTACTGTTATCCATATTATTCATCCTTTCACCAGATGCAGAATCTTTACGTGACTACGTTTTACCAAGGGTTATTTTTTTTAGTTATATAATTATGAGTACGAAAGTAATTTTACAAATTTTACTTCTAGTTTTTCTTTTTGGCGTAATGATTACTGATATCAGAAAGATTGTGCAAGTTCCTGATTACTGAGCATCCCTCAAATACTTAAAAGCATAGGTTTTTCTCTTTTCAAATTCCTGCGACATTGCCATTGTTCATCTTTGGATTTGCTGACTCTTCTTTACTAATGCATCCCTCCAGGTTATGTGGAAAAAATGTTTTGGGGTTTTTTGTTTCTTTTTTTGTTTGTTTGTTTGGTTTTTTGGTGTTTTTTTGTTTGGTTTTTGGTTTTTTGTTTAGGTTTTGGGGGGGGGGTGTTTGTTTTTTGGGTTTTTGTTTGGGGGTTTTTTGGGCTTTTTTTTTCTTTTNTTTTTTTTTTTTTTTTTTTTTTTTTTTTTGCATATCTTCTTTTTAGTTAGGACATTGCACAACTACAAACACTCAAAAGATGACCATTGTACTTTCTTTTACAGTTGTTGCCTTTATAATGATTGCTGTGACTTCAGCTCTTTTATATCAACACTCTTGTGGTGGTCACTGCTCATACCACAACCTGCTTATTACTGGGTGTGGCATTTATCAGTTCTCATCAGGCTGAACAAAGACATCAATCCATGTGTCAGGAAACACTTATGCTTTTTTTGTACACCTTTATTCCAGCAACCAGTCCACTGTTTTAAACTCAAGTGTACTTTTTAACCGGTTCTTGAATTTTACAACATAATTCTCAAAAGTGGTGGTTAACGAGCCCTTAATTTTTATACTACAATTCCAAAAGCTCTCAAGTCCCACAATAAACTTCTCAAAGGTGCTGGCTCACAATACCATTTCTCAAAGGTGCTGGCTAATGAACCACAACACACTTCCAAAAGTTCCCAACTTCAACAAACTTCAGTACCAAATATGGGAATATTGTACTCACACTGCACCCAGACAAAGGGAGAGAGAGAAATAATGGTGGAAAAGAAAGAAAGAAGGCAAAGAAGATCATGAATCCTTAGATCCCATGATGGTCCTACTGCATGAATGGTCTGGAGCTGTGGGAGCAAGACAAGGAAAGAGAGGGAAAAGAGGGAAAATAGAGGAAGTTACCCTGGTACATGCCTCTTATATAAGCTAAAATTTTCATGCCATTTCTTTCATGCATGCACAGCCAGCCATTTTGAGCCTTTCAGGAGTCAGGATGGGGAGGAACACATATGAACACAAGGCAGAAGAGGAAATTGACTCAGAACAGCACTGCCCCACATTTGTGGGACCCTCTCTTCCAATCATAACTTTCCTGTCACAACAGTCAGAATGTTTGAGACAAAGCACACTCATACCTGTCCTTCACAACGTGACTTTCAGCTTCTGTGAAAGGCTTGGAAATTTCTCCTGTGATGGGAAATGGACCCTAAGTTCATCTAATTCTTTTATTTCAAGAAGCATTGACGTTGATACCAAAGAGTGAGAGGAGAATTTTGAGAATATATTAGGTACTTATTTACAGTAGAAGAGGATATCAATGAGAAACAGAATTGTTGAGATTATTTGCATTTTACCACTTTAAAAGTATTTGAAATTTTAATTCCAAAATGCCAGCTGACAGAGCTACTTCAAAAATTACCTAATTGTTATACTGATTTGCCTATTGAATTAAGGAATTGTATTTGGATCTGGCTGAGCCAGAGTTCATTTCCCCATAGCTTCCCTCATAGTGCTGCATTGGTGGCTGGAAAGGTGTTGATAACACACCAGAGTTTTGGCTACTGCTGAGCAGCACTGGCACAGCAAGAACATGGTCTCTCAGCATTGCCCACATCAAGGGGCTAGGGGTGAGCAAGATGCTTGGAGGGGACACAACCAGGCCAGATGACCCAAAATAACTGAAGGGGTATTCCATACCATATGACATCATCTCAGATATAAAAGCTAAGGAAAGGAGAAGGAAGTGAGGGCATTCACTATTTACAGCACTTGCCTCCAGAGCAATTGTTGTGCTTGCAGGAACCCTGCTTCCTGGGGGATGGCCAGACCTAGCTTGCTGATGGGAAGTGGAGAGTAAAACCTTTCATCTCTTTTTCTTTGCCTGTGCATATACCATCTTTCATTTTTTTTTTTAGTAAATTTCCTTATTCTAAACCAAGGTTTGTTTCTTTTCCATCTCAATATCTCTCCCATGTCCAGCTGAGAAGGGGATGCAATAGAGCAGCTTGGTGCACATCTGGTTTTCAGGTAAGGTCAACCCATCACAGGAAGTATAGATGATATCAATATATAATAAATTCAATATTCAATAATCTCAAATCTGTATCTTTCATGGCTTTATGCAATTCAGGATTGGTCATATGGCTCTTTTGAAGACAGCAATATATTTGAAGACAACATCAAAGGCAGTGTGATTGATATATTTAAGAATTCTTCTAGCTGGTACAAATTTCAGCATGCACTTGTTTGATTAAAATGTGGCCTCATTCTTGAATGCTATAAAATTTTAAAAAGTTTAATTAGAAGTGCATAAATTCCAGCATCTGAAGATCTTTTTCTCTTTATTGGAAATCTATTTTGCAGTGTAGCATGGATCACTGATATCACTGCACAAGGCATATTTGCAAAAGAAGGACTGAAGTAATGGATAAATTAAGGGGAGTTTTCAAAAAGTACTTGACAGATTAAATGCCTATTTGAAACTACTTATACTTTTTCTTTTTTAAATAGGGTAAATCAAAGTGACAATTAGATGTTTAAACCATCAGCTTTAACCATGGAGGGAAAGAAAAATCTGTGGGATGTTAGAAGAAGGGAGTAGTCTGGATTCACTTCTGCAATTCACTTTTTTATGTTGTCTATATTAAAATCAGAAAAAAACCCAACACTATAGTGGTATATGACTGTCTACATATATATTTTTATTTTATATAAAAAATGTTTATAAGATTAATTCATAAATATCTGCTTTATTTTGTGAGCACTGCTTGAAGCACTTTCATTCCAGTTTGTTTCTGTTTGAAGCCTTGCATTGAGAAGTGAGCACACCGTCCCAAAAGAAGGGAAGCTCTGGTTTCTGCAGGTCTCAGGGTAGTAGTAGCCTGCCTAACCTTCAGAGAGGCATGAAAACTAGGAGAAATAGTAAAATGCATTTTTATCTCTGTACCAGGCAAAAGAAGTATTTCTCTTTAGATCTGAAAAAGAAATAATATTTTACTGATCAATTAGTTTCAAAATTGTAGTGATAATTTATTATCTTAGAAACCCTGCAGCACCATATGTGGTCTGTTCATTCCAGACATCCCTGAACACTCCCAATTTGGAGTCAAAAGAAGGATCAGAAAGATATATGAAATAAAAAAGTTCTCTTTTTTTTTTTTTTTTCCTTCTTATGTATATACACAGAGTGTAATTACTGTTCTCTGAAACACTTAATAAAGGACTAAAAGCAAACAAAAAAATAATGGCAGTACTTAAATGATACATTAAACACAATGTTGTATAAAATATATACCATTTAAAAAATTTTAAATCCATGCTGATAGAGGAAGTTTGTGCTTTTGTTTTTTGTGCTTTTGGGGTTTTGAATTTTTGAGGGTTTTTTTGGTTTATGTAAGATTGCTTTCTGTTAATTGTATTCAGACTTCAGAAGTATCTTACAGGTGCAGCTTAGAATCTAATGCTGTGAAGGTGTTACTTGCAGAGGAAAAGACAGTTTCAGGAAGATCTAGGAAGAAGTTTGTATCTACAGCCTTCTTCAGTAATCCTCCCAGAATTCTAGAGTGATCTAGGACATCATTAATCTTACAACTTCAGGAAAATTAGGTTGATGAAAAGGGTCCAATGGCTTCTAGAAAAGCTTCAATACCACAAAATGAATAATGCCAGGTGCCTGCAGAAGCAGTGTCCCCTGTTCATAAATGAAGAAAATTCTTTTGCTCTGGGATGAGAGCAGAGGTGCTGAGAGAGTCAGAGCATTTAGGTTGCTACTTTTAAAATTTACGTTTAGTTTTTTGTGTTAGATTCCTGTATGACCAGTTAAAGGTTGCTGAGTCCACATAAAAGATGAAGTTCTATTCAGGAAGTACGATTTTCAGCAATCTCAGTCTTTATGGTATACAGAACTGCCATGACAGACAAGTTGAATTAATGAAAAGCAGGTTAAGTAGAGCAAGCAATATCAAAAATCCTCCTTTTGGATGCTGGCTCTAGTGCTGGCACAATCTGCAGAAGACTGCTCTAGCATAGTGTTCAGGGGAGTTTCATTAACCAGAGAAAACTGGGAGAAATAGAGACCCCCCCCCACTGGAAGCCTTCAACTTCCATAAAGAAACTACATGCTGTCAGTCTGAGCTCTACATGCTGTCAGTCTGAGCTCAGTCACAATGTCAGAGAAGATCATAGAGCATTTCCTCTTGAGTGCCACTACATGACATGCACAGTACAGCTAGGGGCACAGGCACAACCAGCATGAATTTGGAAAAGGCAGGTCCTACTTGATCAACCTGTCCTCCTTCTACAACAAGGTGACCATCTTAGTGAATGAGAGAAAGGCTTTGGATGTTGTCTACCTGGACTTTAGTAAAGATTTTGACACTGTTTACCTCAGCATTTTCCTGAAGAAATTGGCTGCTCATGGCTTGTGCACTGGGAAAAAAAAAAAAAAAAGGCAGAATGATAGATTGCAAAGAATAATGGTAAATGGTGGTGGATGGTCTCAAGCGGTGCTCCCCAGATCTCAGTATTTGGGCCAATCCTGTTTAATAGCTTTACTGATGACCTGAATGAAGAGATCGAGTACATCCTGGGTGAGTTTGCAGATGACACCAAGCTGACTGGGAGTTTTGATCTGCTGGAGGGTAGGGAGGCTTTGCAGAGGGATCTGGACAGGATGGATCATCGAGGTCCGTTTTTCAACAAGGCAAAGTATGTTTATCACTCTCTACCTAAAAGGAGGTCGTAGCAAGGTGGGGGTCAGTCTCTTTTCCCAAGTAACAAGCAAGGACATGGCCTCATGCACTGGGGAGATTTAGACAGGATAGTAGGAAAAAAATTCTTCACCAAAAGGATTTCCAAGCATTGGGATAGACTGCCTAGGGGAGTGATTGACATATCATGTCAAACTGTTTAAAGGATATGTAGATGTGGCACTCAGTGATACATGGTTTAGTGGTGAATTTGGCAGTGTTGAGTCAATGGTTGGACTTTGATGATTTTAAGGGTCTTTTTCAATCTAAATGCTTCTATGATGTCACTAGATTAACAGTTCTGGATTCCACAAATACATGGTTACCGATGGAATAATCATGCTTCATGTATGATTGCAGATTCTTATACTCTGCTCCTCTGTAGTGTGCTATTACCCATAAAGATTCTCAGGATTATAGTCTCTGTCCTAAAACAGTTGAGATGTGTAATGAGACACTGATACTGAACTAAAACTCTGTTTCCCACACAATGCAGCTCTGTTCTTTCTTAAGGTTAATATATTTGCACTAAACATGCCAGCCTCTGCCATATTCCATCCTTTCATTTTATTTTAAAAATCTAAAGTATCTAGTTAATTGTTGATTAGAAGTTTTGCTGGATTTTCTACTGATACGTAATTTATGTATCAGTATGTGTATGTGTTAACACTGTATGCAAAGGATGTGACCTTACCCAAAGAGAACTGTAAGATTATGCTGCAGGTTAGCACTTTGAGAAAGCTGTTTTAAATGAATGATGCTTGTTATTTTATCTTGCAAACACTTTTCCTGAAAGGATGAGATAATAGAGAATGGCAGTGTAAAACTGTTCTATGAAACATGATGGTATGCTGTAAATGTTTGACCTTTTCATCATTTAAACAATAAGATACTTCAGGGTGTGATGTTGAAGCACAATATTAACAGAGCTCACCTACACAGTTTAGCATGCATGCTGATATCATACAGTAATGGGCACCCTGGAGTGTTCTATGGAAGTATAAAATGCCAGATAAATTGTTAAAGGGGATTTCTTACGTCTATGTTTAAAAAAAATGATCAGCACAAAGCTGTATTTAAAAACAAAAGAAACCAAAAAAGCCCACTTAACCATGAATAGCTCTTAAACAAATCCAAAGGTTTTCTTCTTACTATTATTTATTCCTATTTGTTGGTATTCAAAGCTGAATTAGACTAGGAAATGTTGCCATAATCTCTAATATAAATATATAATAGTACAGAATGCCTGTCTCAGAGAGACTAATTGGAGTCATTAAACTAGTTAGTTTTGTAAATAAATGTAATTTCAAATGAGGATTAAAGACCTATGGAATCACTTTGCTTCCAAGTTTGGGTATTCTCAAACTACTCAGTAGCTCAGTAACAACAACTTATTACTTCCCAGTGCTTTGATACAAATGTATGTTTTTATCTCTTCCTTGTATTTTACTATGTCCCTTGACACATCACTTGATGGTCTTTTTTTTATTTTGCCTCTTTTGCATGTTCCTCTCATGTAGGAATTTCCCTTGCATTTTTATATTCAGTAAATACCTTGTTAAGATTTAAAAACAAGAAAAATATATAATCCACACACACACCTAATAATTGAATATGAAATACTTCCATGCAGGAGTGAAGTTGTCTTGTACTTTTATGCTGAAGCCATTATCTTATTGCAGACCTGGCTTCTTTGAGAGTACTGTGTACTGAATTACAAAGATACCTCGTGCCTTATAAAGGTACGTACATATATGCTCAAAAGAAGAGAAGGACAGTAGGACACCTGTTGTGAGGCTGTCATAGCAGTTTGTATGTGCTCCTGTGTGCTGCAACAATCTCTTCCTCACCCATGGGATCTCTGATAGTCTATACATAAAAACCAACTTCTCTGAGCAAAAATTATCGCTTTGAAAGAAGATTTGTCTTTAATATTCGAAAGTTTATTTTTAATTGATTTTTTAGTTGACTTAGTTGATTTTCTGAACTGTACTGCTTGAACTATTATTCCAAAATTTTTACACTTTCTAACCATTCCTTGGGATTTTAATATTAATGATGCCAAAGGATGCACTGAGAGAATTGCCATGTAGGCATTGTATAACACAACATACTATGAGCAGCTTCTGAAAAGGACAAAGATACAGGAAATTTCATGTGTAAAACTGGGTAAGGAACCCAAGGCTGACTTAGGGATCATTGACCACTGTACCAAATCAGTCTACATACAGATTTTAGAGCATCTAACCACCTTTCTACAATGCTGTTTGTAGTTCACAGATCAGAAGGAAAATGCATGTGTGGTGGAGGTGGGGGATGTTCTTGTGTTGCAAAAGGCAGGTTCAAGAAGTATGCCTTGCAATTGTAGCAGAAGGGACCTCAGCCTGCTATTACTGATTATTAGTCAGTTGGTAGTTTAAGACTGGCACTTCAACTGAAATGAAAATAAACTGGGTTTACTGTCCCATAAAAACTTCAAAGAAGTAAACTTTTTTCCCAGTAAGAGCATTACCATTAACAATAAGAAAATATCCATCCCAGAATAACCTAACAGTCAATAACTTATTTCCATTCTGAGCAGAAATTCTGGTCATTCAAACACTCAAACATTAATGTGAAATCTAGTATATTTTCTGAGGGAAATGCATAAGATTCTCCTATATTTTTGGGTTTTAACTTTCTAAAACCTTTGTAATTGTTTTGTATGACTTCCACTTGACCAAACAGAAATGTATTCCCTTTGTTGATGAGCAATACCTTCATGGAAGGCATATTCTTACCTTAGGAAAATAAGCTTGACCACAAGATGCGTTTATTTTAAATTCCTGGCACCAGCCAAAACTATGCAGTGATGATCTTGTTTACTGCTGGAAATATTAGTAATGCAGCGCTTCTGCATTTAAGGCACCTTCCTGCCCAAACCATTCTGCAATTCTCTGATACACATTTCCTTTGTGGAAGCAAGGGAAGAAAGGTCTCATGGGTCTCACTAGTTAAGAAACATTTGCAGCTAATGATCTTGCTAGCAAGACCAGCACAACTTTCTTAAGAAAGAAGTTGATTATGCCTGTCAGGCGGTTCTCTGTACTCCTTATCACGAGGATTTCAGTCCTGCTGATATGTATCATGTGCTGCTTGTCTGACACAGTATTGGTGCAGAATGGATTGTACAACCTAAAGGTGTGTATAAACTCTGACCCACATGGGGAGAATTCATATCAGCAGTGTGACACATTGCTGCTGCTGCTCTGTGTTTTCTCTTATAGCGTAGTAACAAACACGCTGCTGCTGTCCTCACCCCATCTGAGTTGTGTTCTGGGGTTTTTTCCACATCTCCACTGCCTTTGATGAAAAGGCAGTTTGCTGAAACATTAAAATTGTTGTTCCCTTCAGAAGGATTTGTGAGACAAACCTTTGCAAAATGCATGCCCTGAAGAAGATAACATATTTAATAACATGTTTTATCAAGAATATGCATACATGCATACATGTATACAAATCTCCTGAGTTAGCAGGGAACAGTTTCTGATCAACAGTAAAGATTAATGTAGTCTATTCTACTAGTACACAGAATGTATTCGCTTTTGTTCTGATTTAACCAATGCTCCAAAGCAAATGTCCAAGCAGGAGGAACATTTAGATTGGGACTGTGAAGCTAGAGACCACAATTTTTTTGACTGGTTACCTAAATGGCTGCAAAGTATAAACCTATTGCAAAAGATTTAGCAAATGGGCCAAGCGTTGTGGAACTAAATAAAAATACTGTGATATATAAATGGCTGAAGCTGGGCTATCAATTTTATTAAAACATATTTTTGTCATAGAAGACCAGATCCCTATCCAGGTCAGATGTAATCAAGGAGAAAAATAATCTTATGGGAAAAGTAGGATGGTCTGACTCAAAACATTCAATTACAGGGACAAGACCTTTTAAAATAAGAATTAGAAGGAAGACAAATATTAAATTTCATAACTAAGTGATAAATAACTGATGATTGATTTAATTTTCACTATTCACACAGTTCAAAATGTCAGGTTTACACTCAAACAATCTTTCCAGGAAGAATCTGTGTGACATAAATATTTTCCTAAATGGTCTCATGCTTCATAAAGTTCTCTCCATTTGGAATTTATTATTTTGTTCATTTAAATGCCTAGTAGTGTACCGGCTTTTTAAATAAAGACAAACAAAAATCCTCAGTATTTTAAGATATGAAAATAAATTCTTGCTCTAATATAATGAAAACTATAATTAAATAAGGATAAAAAAATGCAGAATTTTGAGTATTAAATAGTTTTCAGATGTGTTTTTTTATTTGTTATTCAGACCTCCTAACAAAGGTTGTATTGGGTTTTTATTGTTCTATGCTTCTGTGTTTTGGTTTTTATTTTAATATGAAAGACAATGAAGAATTCTTTAAAGGAAATGGTAGATTTGAATATGAAACTATGTTACATAAATACATTTGAGCGACTTTTACAAAGCCTTTCAGCGTGCATGCAAATTTCTCACCATCTTGTGGTGTCTTGTCACTGAAAGGTCATAGAATCGTTTAGTTCTACATTCTCTGACAGTTTTTCAACATTATGTTTCATCAACCTGCAATATTCAGCACCACGGGGCACTAAATATTAATGTAGATTTATGTACTGCGCAGGGAGTGGGGAAGCAGGAGGAAAACGTGCAAGGTACTGAACTGTTTTTGTTTCTTCCTGCAATGCTCATTTGCTGGTTAGCAGCAAATCTACCACTATGCTTGCAAAGAATTTTTAGTGAGAAGTTTTAAAAACAGCATTATCTTACAGCAAGCTTCATATTTGCAGTTACGCCAGAAATAAACCCATAGATTTCTAGAGAGAGAGAAAGGCAAGTTAGGCAAGATGTTCTGCCTGCTCTTCAGGTACTTAGAAGAGAAGTGGTGAAACATTGCATTCTTTAAGGGCTATAAACTTTATATTTCAGTATAGAGGTTATGAAGCAACACATGCTTAGCTGTTCTTCTTGGTGAGCATCTTATAGTATTTTAAGTGAGGAATCAAGTTCCCAGAGGAAAAAACACACATACTTGAATTAATCACATGCATTTGTCCTACAGTCATGGAAGAGTAAGGTACTTCCTCAGTGTTATTGATTGCATCATGGAGTAAAGAAGTAAATGAAATGTGATGAAACATGTCCTAGAGATGT
>PYHW01010392.1:6029164-6043904 GCA_013186435.1 Turdus rufiventris | reverse complement strand
TGTAACACAAGACTGGATGATTGGCTCAGGTGAATAACCAAAAATAAGAAAAGATAAACTATAGTCCTTTACCTTATGACCTTATAATTAGCTACTAAAAAAATAAAAAGCCAAATAAACAAACAAAACAAACAAACAAACAAAATCCCCCAAATGAATGAAAAAAAAAAAACCAAAAACATAACAAAACAAAAAATACCACCAACAAATAAATCTCTAATCCACAAACACCAAGCACCATTTGTTACACTTGGAATCCTTAGAGAAAAGACAATTCTAAGATTAAAGCGTTTCTATTGTAATAGTAATTTCTTCTCCATTTTCAGCCAAGATAATAAAGTTATTTGGATTAGATAATGTTGATAAGCAAAATGTCCAAAATAGGATAGATTCTACAATCAGGCGTAGAAACAGAGCAATGTAGATTTTACAATAAGAAGAAGGCTCTTACAATTAATAGAAAACTATCAAAACGTGAGTATTGGGAAAAAACCATCAGCTACTGTTGCCTTTTAAATCCAGAAGGCAGAGACTGTTCTGTAACCCTAAGCATGCAATATCTTTTGTTTGAGCTGAAAGGTGAAGAAACATTGTTGACCTAAAATGATTTATTTTATAAAGAACATCTCTGTCAGGTCAGAATTTGGAGAAAAGTTAGACTGCTTGCTCAGTATAATAGTATCTATTTATTTGCTAAATTATTACAATGAAAGAGGAATAATTGGTTATTAGATTTTTGATAGCATCACTGATTGAGAGATACCATTAAAATCATCTGAAACATAGAAAAGTATCCACTTATTGCAGAGCTAAAAACCTGAGACAGAAAAAAGGGTGCTATTTTACCCTGTCTGAGGGTTACAGTTCTTCAAGAAAAAATACATGCATATCACGTCATGAACAATTCCTGTCCTTTCCTTTGATCTCTTCTTATCTAACATTAAATTACAAACTCCTGTAAAATGTATTTAAAACATGTATAGAAATCATCCTGTAATCAGTACATTAAAAAATCAGTATTTGGTTATCATACAGCAACTAGATATTTCTAAAATTCTAAGACACTGAAAATTATTGTTCTCGTATTTTCTGTTATTCTTTTATTATAGAATCATGACATAAATCATTGCTTTAGTTTTTTGCATACTGTTGCTAGTACTTTTATAAGTTTTATACATAAAGTACAAAGTTTTTAACCATATACACCTATGAATATCAACACACAAATCAAAACTTCAGCCTTTATTCTGTTTTCAGTATATACTGAGACATTAAGATTTTTAATGCACAAGGGTAGTTCAGGAACATTCTCAGCCTTGAGCATTCTTGCCTCTTGTGCTTCTAAACCATCAATTTACATGCTGATTTCACATTTGGTAGATAGATGGAAATTAATAGTAACTTTACTTGATAGAGTGCGTAGGTTAAGCAAACAGATTTTTTCTTTGAATTTTGGCTTGATCAGGTTAGAAAACTTGGTGGTATTCTGTTCTGAGGAGGAGTTGCCTATGATTTACCTAAACAAAAGCAAAAATTCTGAAGTTCAGATGCACTCAGCTGTGAAAATCAAAAATAATCTATCTCCAATGACTAAATGTGCATTGCTACTCACCATTTAGAGGAGTAATGCAGTATGTAATAAAGATCAATAATATGATGAGTAATTTCCAAATCCTCCACCTGTTACTTTTGACAGTGACATGTTATATTTGGAGCTGTTTTCTAGTAGCCTGTATTGATGTCCTGAATAGTTAGTAGATATGGCCATGAAGAATTTCTGTCCTTAATAGAAAGGACATGCTAACATGCATTATAAATGCCCAGCCTTGTGTTTTCTCTCTCCCATTACCCTTAGCTCTGTTCCTTCCTATCCCACCAGATGTATTTGGCTTTCTTAAACTCTTTCACAAGGACTTAAATACATCCTTCTCCTGCAGTCAGTGTGAATTTCTGCTGGTTTTGAGTCTTTGTGAAGGCTGGGGAAGTTAGAAGGTCATTTCTCTTTAGAGGTATGAATTAGTTGTAGGTTTGCATGGAAGAGTTAGAAATAAAATTCTAAACAAGTTATGTAATCTGTATTTTTTTGTGCATAACAGGAATGTAAAAGGTAGGAATTTTGATGTTTGTTCAGAAATATCTAAGAAAAAATAAGTTTTATGGACAAGGGAGCAGTCAAGACATAGGCATCTAAGTCAAACAATCACAGAATGAGTGGTTCAGGTTGGAAGGGACTGCAGTGAGCCATCTGGTCCAACCTCCCTGCTCAAGCAGGGTCATCCTAGAACACTTTGCACAAGATTGTGGGCAGATGGTTCTTGAGTATCTACAGCAGTGACAGAGACTCCACAACCTCTGTGGGCAATCTGATCCAGTGTTCAGTCACTCACACAGTAAAGAAGTTCTTCTTCATGTTCAGGGGGAGCTTCTTGTGCATCAGTTCCTGTCCATTGCTTCTTTTTCTATGGCTTGGCCCTCCAAGGAGAGCCTGACTCCATCCTTTTGACATCCTGCCTTCAGACACTTATACACTTGAATGTCACTTGATAACCTCTCAGTCATCTCTTCTTGAGGCTGAACCAGCCCATCTCTCTGCAGGTATGGCATAGAATGTTATCCTCTGTCCTGGGAAAAGGAATGAAAAATACAAGAGAGCCGTGGATAAATGACGATACTTATTAATTTCACTGTAGCCGTAAGTCTAACAGAAATAAGGAGTTAGCCAGAACTTACAAATCAACCATTCTAGAGCTTTCGGTAGTACTGAATTCTTCAATAGACATTCATATTTTGAGACACAATACCTGGAATTTTTCAGCTTATAATCCACCACATTTGCAATTTCTAGTAGGATGATTACGTAACATATTAGATCAAAAGGTCTATCTATATACACAGCTCCCTGCCTGCTCTGAAAGGTGGACTGTGCTTATAGGCCTAATTTCAGTCTAATTTCAGGTGGAATTTGGGCTATATATGTGAGAGATGAATGCAAGCAGACAGACTGATATCACTTGGGCTAAAATGCACAATAATGATTATTTAGCATGTTGTACTTTTGTTGTAATTACTTGGTAGTAGTACTGTGTTTTATCAGACCAAATTTGAGAAACTTCTCTTTTTATTTGATTTTTTAATTGAGGCTAAAATAAAATTTTCGTAGTTATGTAGTAATGTTGCTTTACACATTTTGGGTTCCAAAACAATTGAAAAATATTGCGATTTGTAATTTGCAGTATACTCTTTGGCATATTGTGTTTATTTAGCCATGGGGAAAGGTCATGGAGAAGAAATAGAAAAGAGACGATGGCAACAATTGTAAAGCGACTTATTGTTGTGTCAAAAATAGTAATTGTTATAGGGGTCTGTCTAATCACTGATGTTAGTGCATTCATGCACACTGTTTTTATTTTCTGTGAGTGCTGCAAAAGTATAGTCGTCTAATGATTTTTATGGGCTTTTCAAAAATACCAGGTTTTCTGGTAAATACATGAAATTAGTTTAGATGTCTACCCTTATTCTTGATGTGAATTTGATAGTTTGTTTGGGGTATTTTCCCTTCCCCCCCATTTGATGGGTTGCAGTGGAAATAATATGGAGGGAGTTGTTTGCTTTCTTACTTCTTTCTATTACAAGTATTTTAGCAGCATTCAAGTCAGACTAAGACTAGAAATATGAGAGGATGATAGAATGTAATCTACTATAGAACAATACTAAACAAATATTTCACATGTTTCACAAAATAAATGAAATGGATATAAAAAGCAATTATCTTTCATCTACAATTTCACAAACAGAGCAATTACCACCTCATATTTGCCTCATGAAACACATGATGCTTTCCACCATGGATCTCAGTCTGCATTAACCAGGCTACAGTTTTGTCTTCAGTTTTTCCTATGTTTTTCTGTTAGTTGCCATTTTTTTTCTTAGAAGATAAATTTATGTTGTAAATTTATTTCTTCACTGGAAATAATCTGCTGACCTTAAAAAGATGGCAAGTAATCGTAGTCCCTTTTTGCCTCCAGAAGAGAAGTTACTTGATCAATTGATGTCTGTGTCTGTGGGTCTGCAAAACCCCTATTTTTGACCTGAGAAGGACTGAAAAATTGACAATCAAATATATATTTACGCAAATCTCTCTCTCTGCTTCATTGTGTGGTTTGTTTGCTTTTTTTTTTTTTTTTTTTTTTCCTGGGGAGATCTGTGTTTTATGGTTTAGCTGCATTACTTTTGCAACAGACATACACTTTGCTCTAAAGTTAAATCCTCGGGACTACTTTCTCTGAAGTCTTCAGGCGCCATTGAAATGCTACGCTCAGAGTAACTGGCAGAAGTAGACTTAAGCAAAACATGTTAGATGCCCTCATGAACCTGCAATAGTAAGTGTCTGAGTGTGGGGTTCATGTCAAGGTAAGGTGCCACAGGGACTTGTGGTTGTGGTTGTAGTGGTGTCCCTCAAGAGCAGAGTGGAAATGTGGGATTTGCATGCATGTAACTTTGGCATTATTAGCAGAAGGTCTGTGCTTGCCCTGGCACCTCTGGGACCAGTCTGGCCCTGGTCTGGGTGGCGCTGGCCAGCCCAGCTACTGGGAGTGAGGAACTCTCACCTCCCCAGTGTGAGCTGGCTCTGCACAGCACCAGCAGTGGTGTGGGCTGTGCTGAGGAGAGTGCAGATATAGATGCAAACAAGCCCAAGGCTGAGCAGGAAGAAATCACTGACGCTCTGGCACACAACAGGAGGAAGAAACTCCTAACCGTGAACCTTTTCTGACAAAGGCTTTGAGTGTGACTTCCTCTGCTTCCCACTAGGGCTCTAGTTTGAGGAAGATTGAAGCTGCTCACAGGAGTTTTCACTTTTGGTCAGCAACAAGATTCTGAATGTGCCATTATCAAGTCTAGCTGCTTTGGGTTTAACCAAAAAGCTGAGTATACTGGTTTATATTCTAATGAAATCTGATCTTTGAGTTTGAAAGTGTTTTTTTCTGTGCTCATTATACAAAAACAAGTGTCAGGGATCTTTTTCAGGCTCCTGAGTGCCATTGCTGTAATCATGTAAAGATCCAGAGAAACTTGTTCCACATTGCTATGTCCCCTCTTGAAGTGTGATGTCATTTAGAGGAAGAGAAAAAATTATCTCCTATTAAATTATATCAGAAAGATTTTACAGTTCAGTAGATTTTCATATTCTTCTGTATGGAAAATACATTAGGACATTCTGAAAAGCTGTGAAAATGCCTTTAAGTGTTCAAAGGAAGAAAACTGCTTTCAGGATTCTGAAACAAGGAATGGCAGTTACTCTTTCCTCTCCCACAACATCCTGCAATATGCAGTTACTTTGTTTGTTTGTTTGTTTTGGTAGGTTTTTTGGTTTATTTTTTGTTCAAGTTTTTCTGTTGTTTTTGTTGTTGTTTGGTTTTGGGTTTTTTGGAGTTTTTTTGTTGGATTTTTTTTGAGTTTTTGTTTTGTTTTGTTTTGTTTTGTTCTGTTTTGTTTTGTTTTGGGTTTTTTTGGTCCTGCAGCTCTAAGATACCACATTTCCAATCTGTTCAGATCTTTATCTTGTTTCTCTTTGACTTTCCATTTATGAAATCTTAAAGTATATTAACATTCAGGGTGAAACTGAAGTTGCTTTCTGTGGAAAGCTTTTTTTTTGTCTTTCCAATTTTATATATATTGGCCTAATCTTGAAAATGGTGTTCAGGAAGAGTTTTTAGTAATCACATCCAGTGCAATTTTATCACAAATTTATTGATCAGTTAGTTTATTTTTATTCATTTATCATCCTTATTTATGCAATATGTTTTTATGCATCTATAGAGAGAAGGAAGCTGCCTACTGTGCTTAAGCAAGCAAAGAAATAACTCACCAAAAGCTGGCATGCAACATTTCATGTGAAGATGATGATTTTTTATATTAGAATGTATTAAAGGAAGAAAGGAAAGTAACTTTGAAATTTAGTTTCTGGAAATGATAAAATCTTTTGAGGAATTGCCTGGATATTACTCTTTTTCTAGTAATTATGGCCTCAACCTCTTGAAGCAGTCTGACAATCCTCAAAAGCATTTTTTTTTTCACAGACTAGGAAATTCCATTCTAGATTATTTTCACTAGAGAACCTCTGCTTAATATTCTTCAAAAATAAACTTTGAGAATCTGCTACTGGGAAAATTTCACGTAGGAGATCTATCTATAGATAAGCATACTTTTGATGAAAAAATACATGAGGTAAGAAAAAAAAATAGATTTGAAGCAAGGGAAAATGCTTTGAGTCTATATCATCATATTTCAGTTAATTATTTACTTTTTCAGTATTGTCACTTTTTTCTCAAGTGACATATTTTTCAGATACTATTAGGTTTTTTTTGTTTCAAGAAATGCTTCTCTCTGTGCATTCCTGAACCGACTAGTAAGAACATTTTTCAGTCTTGATTGTTGGTGATTTCATGGTAATGTGACCTTTGGCAGAACAGTTTACTGTGAAGAAATAACCCAGTATTTATAACAACTTTATGTATACGGGTGCACCATTCATTCATAAATTCTTGTCAGAATAATTCCAGAAGTATTCCTCACTTCTGACCAAAACAGTTACTAAGCTTAAGTTTGGGAATGAAAACATGCTACAGTTCCCATGACAGCAGCTAAATTAAAAAAAAACCCTTACTCCTAAATGTTTGCTTATTGGACACCTATGAAAGTTTCTTAGTGACTATTTGAAGGTCATTGCAAACTTCAGACTTGGAGAAGTCTTGGCATTATAGAAACTCTTCCATGGAAAATGAAGTGAAATGTTCTCTTTATACAAGGATACTTTAAAAAAAAGGTAGAAGAGGAATCTTCTGATCTTGGTGGTCTCTTAAGTAAAGGTGACTTTTCAGTGGTACTGCAAATGTGAGGAGAAACAACAAAACTGTGAGTTTTCAATGCAGTTTGTGTTCATAAGAAGGATCTTACAGGCATGTCTACTCTACATTAATCTCTGTGTTCGGATTGCCATTCATTTTCAGGGCATTCCACATTTTTAGGTGGCCTAAATTTGCCTACAATGATTCTACAAAGAAACTATTCCACATGGAACAGGCAATAGTTATTGTGAACTTTAAGCCTTAGCTTTTTCTGACACACAGTGTCAAATTCATTTTTTGGGTGACTGGCTTAATGGCTTAATGACCTCAAATTTCAAGAGGAAATGGGAACTAGTCAGATCCTGTATCGATAAATGGTCTTCTGCTGACCTCTAATGGAGAAGATAAATCTAAAACTGACTTGCAACCAATTGCATGTTCATAGCTCAACAGAGCAAAAAGACACAGTATTAATACTGTGATAATGGTCATCCAGTTAAAAGCAATTATGCTGTATGATAGAACGTGAAGAAAATTATGCTGGAAAATAGTTGTCCAAGAGTTGTCTTGTTTTGCAAATTTAAATCTACTTTAGATGGAAAAATCTTAGGAATTTTAGACAGAAACAGAGAATTTATGGGCTTGTGTACCTGGCTGTTGTGCTAGAAAATGCTGCACTTTGTGAGCTGCTGCTAGTGACGAGTTAAGGACAAAACAATGTAAGAGACTGACAGATTAAGTAAGAGATTGTTCATATGGGGTATTCAACATTTGGTGTAAGGGAATAATGTTCACCTTTGTCATTAATTCATAGATGTAAAACATGATGGACAAGATAAAGAATATGCAAGGAGTACCAATTTTCAGTTTTAATTTTTTTTTTTTCAAGATCAGAAAGGAATATAATATTATAGAGAGTAATCCTATGGTAAGTCAGCTCCATGTGTAGGTATTTTAGAAACACAGAATAGCTGAGACAGATTATCTAGTTGAGGGAGTTTAACCTTGCTGGCAGCTAAGCCCCCATTCCTTTTCTCATTCATCCACCCCAAGCAGAGTGGACAAAATAACTGAAAGGGCAAAAAAAGAGAAAAATTGTATGTTGAGAAGAAGATAGTTTAACAGGTGAAGAAACAAAAATAAAAATAAAAATTATACAAAGGCAAACAACCATAAGCATACTGCTGCCCAGTCATCCAGAGTGATGGCTACCTTGAAAAAAGTACCCCTACCCCAATAGTTTTATTGCTGAATGAGATGTTATACTGTATGGAATACTCCTTTGGTCTGTTCAAGTCCACTGTCCTGATGTGTTCCCTTCCAGTCTTTTATTCACCCCCAGGCTACCTGCTGGACCAGGGGGAGGGGGAGGGAAACAGAGTGAGAAACAGAAAAAGCCTCATTACTGTGCAAGCAGTGCTCAGCAGCAGCTAAAACACTCATGTGTTATCAACGCTGTGTTGACCCCAGATGCAAACCTAGCACTGTACAGAGACTGCTGTGAAGAAATGTAATTCCGTCCCAATCAGTACATTAGCCACAACCCCATGTTCACAGCAAGGGAGCCCAGTTCTAGGCATAGCACTGCAAATGAGTCTCACCAAGGCTACGCAGAGGGGAGGAATCACCTCCTCTGACCCACTGGCAGCAATCCTCCTGCAGTAGTCCAGGATGCTTTTGGCTACTTTTGCTGCAAGGACACATTGCTGGCCCATTATCAGCTTTTGCTAGGACCCCAGGTCCTTTCCTGCAAAATTGCTAATTGATATATCAGCTTTCCTTTTTATTTGGGTACAGCTTACCTGCTTTATGCCAACAGATTTTGGACTAATAGCCTAATATAACTCCATCAGCCTCACTTTCTCGTTATACTCCCAGCAGCCTTTTAATTTCTTAGATAGTTCCAGAAAAAAAATCAGTCCTTTAAGTGCTCCAAGAAACAGCCAACATTTTGCCAAATAGCACATGTACCAGTTGACTTCACACATAACTCTGAGCTAATCAGAGTGTAAGTAGCAACTGTCCAGTGAAAAGAAACCCTTCTATGAAGGAGCTTCTGTGAAGAGATCTGTGTATCATGCTGGAGAAAGGTGGGCTCTAGTGATGCAGAGGGAGCTGGCAAGGACAGGAAGATTTTCTACTGTGAGATACAGAACAGGAGTCTGTTTGAAACCATGCTCCATTTGTTACTCTGCTCACAGAACAATTTGCTAAGCTTGTTGCATATATAAACATTTATTTAACTGAAACTCAGTGCTCTGCTTTCACTGTAAAGAGTGCCAATGCTTCATCGACTCCAGAAGATGGTGCTCTCTGCATTTATTTTAGAACTTATTATGCCAGAAACAACTTCTATCCAATTCAACCTTTGTTGGTTTGTAAATTATTAAGGATACCTTTTCAAAAAGATCTGCTAATGCAGCCCTGCTCCTGAGGCTTTCACATTTACAAATAATATGCATAAAATTTCCATGTGGGAGGTTAGAAGATGCACAGTTTCTCGAGTGATCTTACATTAATATAACCTGATGTGCTAAACCAATCTCAGAACATAAATATTAGATTTTAAAAAGACAACTAGCATTTGACTCAATCAGTAACTTCAAAGCTGAGTTTTTAACAAAAATATTGGTAAATTCCACTGTTGTCATGATCCTTTATGGAAGATGTAGGGTCTTTGTTATAAATATTTTTATACGGTTATAGGACAGTGTACAAAATATGCATATTTTCTGATGCATTGTATGAACTGTAATATTAAAATAGATATGAAAAATTATGCTTATCAGGTCTGAAGTACATACTCAAATTTGTTTCAAACTTCATATTGCTGGGGTATGTTTTTGCATTTGTAATGTTTTTTTCTACTTCTGTACAATTAAAAGAAGTTGCATTTTCTAGTTTTTTTGTCATCCTTTTCATCCTGTTTCCAGGGAAGACATCAATACAGCCTTGAAAAAAATATAAGTCATGTACACATTTTACATGCATATTCAGTCTCTGAAATACTGCAGGAAATTCACTTTGAGCAGAGTGTCAGAACAGATGACAAGTTCAATCTGAAAAATGCATTGGATTGCTGTCTGCCTGTAGCCAGTAATCACAACTATTTCTGATCAGCCTCTCAGGAGCAGGTATCACAGGTTTACTATTTTGAACTGCTTTGGTTTCCTGAGGTAACCCAAAAAGTCATTGTATTCCATATACATCTGGGCCCAAAAGTTGCTACTGTGATTTTAAGGCCTGCAGTGCAGTAGGAAACAGAGTGCCAAGGCTGGGGACTGTATTGTGGCCTTTTTAAAGTCTGCTCTGGCAGGGAGCTTCAGCTCTTATGCTGCATGAATTTTGCTTCACTTGTTTTCATCTTTGCCTCAGGCAGAGCTCTCTCTGGCCACTTGGTTTCGCTCTTGGTTTCTTGCTATGGATTCAAAGCAGTGCAGGCAGAGGCTTTTCCTTTTTGGGTTCTCTTTTGTTTTCTTTTCATCTCACAGAGACTGCCTTAGGGCAAACCCAGCAGTTTTGTATCAGGTGGTTATTTGCTGTTATTTCTTGACTGTTGCTGTTTCACTTGTTAGTAAACTGTAATTTTTTCACTTACATCTGCTTGTATTCATTCCTTGTTGGTGGAAAGGGATTGGTTGAACCTAGGAAGAGAGGCAATTCATTCCAGAGTGTTCTCCTTTAAACTGTCTCAAACCAAGACATTAGGTCATTTTGATACAGTTAATGCTGTGGATTCATGTCTGTGGTTTCTGTGAGAAAGCAGCAAGATGCGGGAGTAGTATTCACAAAATTTGAGTAAGGAATTCAAAAGTGGAAAAAGAGATGTGTGTATTATAGACTGGAATTAGAGAGTAGATTAAATTGGAAGGAATCTCCCTAAATCATTTAGTCAGACCCATTGCCCAAAATAAAGTTGACTTTAACACTGGATATTGCTTTTTAGTTCATTCAGGTGGCTCAGGTTTCTTCAGATCTCCCGTAGTAACCTGTTCTGGTGCTTGACAGACATTGTCAATTACTTTTTTGAATATCCAGCCAGGATATCAGTCATTGCAGTTTTACTCATCATCCTTTTTTTGCCACAGACAAAACTGTGTATTGCCACCTTCTCTGCAGCCATACACTGAAGTTGAAGACAGCAGTAAGATCCTCATTTAGACTTTCCTTCTATGGGCTGGACAAAACCAGCTTTCCTAATCAATATTTTGTGTCCCACACTGCAGCCCTAAATCATCTTGGTGACTGCTATCCATTAGGAATAATCAAAGTGTGAACCTCCAGAATGGTCCCAGGATATTCCATGTTTTTCATATTGCTCTGTTCCTATGCTTCTGAAATAAATAGCTTACACTTAATGTTAATATATCTATTTAAACATTGCTCTATCTGTTTAGAGATATATAAAGAATCAGCTATGCCAGCTTGTTTAATTAGAGTATTTCTAAATAACCCTGAGTAGCCCACACTAAGAGCTATCATCTGAAACACTTCTATTCTTAATTCACAGGATATAAATGAATAATGAAATATTTAGGTGCTGTTTTGACAGGTAGGACCACTGATGATAATGTAGAAATGGTATTCATAAAGTCTAAGTACATAGAAGAAATTATTTCCTCTCTCTTTTTTTTTTTTTTCTTTTCCAAGATTATTTCATTTCATTATTTCATTTAGAAATCAGAAATTCAGAATGTAGAAATTATAAAAATGTTTGCACCAGTCATTGCTTTGCACTTTCCAGCGGTTCAACGTACCCTCTGAATTGAGAAACAACAGTGTATTTGGAAGATTTTTTGTCCAAATCAACCTTAAAAACAAGATAAAACATGATATAAATTAAGTCTCAGACTCTAATGGAAACTCTGAATTCTCTGCTTCTTAACTCTCAGTATGTGTATTTTCTTTTAAAATCTTTCAAAATTTTCAATAGATTAAAAAGACCACTCTTCCTTATTTTTCTTACTCCTCAACTTTCCCCAGATTTTCATTGTGTTTCCTAAAGTTCAGATGTATAACATCAGACTCATGGTCGAGATTAGCCTGACCTCTCATCAGGTAAAATTTGGAATGGCATGCCATAATGTATATAATACAAGGCCAGATAGGAAAATCTTCATAAAATAATATAACCATGTATAACAGGAATTTGAAGAATTAGAAATGGAGGGAGCAAGTTGTAAGTAATGCCTGGTATTTGAGAGTCTGGAGACAAACAATGCTGAAAATTTTAATTCATTGTAGAAATCTAGAAGAAGATTTAGAATGGTTTTGAAAAAACTGTGCAAAATCTTTTGAACCACTTTACCTTTAGACCTCTTTCAAAGCTGCTAATTCTCATTGAGCTGTGGCATCACAGTCATTATTAATTTAAGAAGTCACTTTCTTTTTGAACAGAACAACTTTCAAAAGAAGTCCAAAGTGTGCCATTTCATGGTCCAGCAACTTAAAATAACTGAAAGATTTGTGTTGTATAATTAGGAGCCAACATTTTATTGTGGTCCACAAGATCGATTGGCTTTGACAAATTAATACCTTTGTCTAATCCATTTTAGAAACATTTTATTAAGCTTCTGTGTGGAAGAAGTTTGCCAATCATAGTCTTGTCAGCAGTAATTCAGATTCAAAAGTAGAGGTATCAGAACATCCCTTCTGTTTATTTTGACAAGAACTAGGAATATTTACTTTATTTTATACAGGACAGAGTTTTCCCAGTTTGAAGGGAAAATCTGTATCTGTGACTCTTAACAGTCTAACTCAAAAATAAGTCTTGAGAACTGAAAGAATCATCAATAAAATAAATGTAGGAACTGGCATAATCTATCTATTGCCGTAATCTATTTAGTCTTTCTTTTCATTTGGTGAAAGGAAGTCTGATAATTCAGTAGGAATTGAAAAAGCCCTATAGTGGTTAAGAATAAATTTTTGCAACAGATTTTGGATTGTGAAAAAAAAATCTATGAAATGTTTATGTTATTAATCATACCAGTGTTTCACTTGTCTGAATAATTAAAATGAATAGTCTTGATTTTGAAAACAAACACAAAACCAACACCACATTGCATTAAATAGATCAAAGAGAATTAATAAGTATCATTTGGTCTCCCATCTCCCACAGTAACATAAATACTTCCGTTCTTTCAAGATATGTAGTCCTTAACTCTTATAATATGGAGATAGATATTTATAAAATAGTATTGTCTGAAATGTACAATGAACTACTGAGTTCTGTCTTTAGAAACTTTGATACTGTGGAAGAATGTTAAAAAATAATTATACAGTTTGCTTAGAGAAATAAATACTTCAGAAACCATGTCTGAGGTTAGCAAATTTGCCTAGGAAAATCAATTTCACTACATAAAATAACAGTGACTATAACAATGACATAAGATTAGGTATTTAAATGACCTTTTTAATGTCTTTTTTATTCAAATTACCCATAGACAGATTTACAGGGCAAATGAATCACAGAGGCTGTGATTTTATTTTTTTAATTCTATTTAACTCTTTAGTGAAGTATAGGGAAGTATTTTGAAAAAGCATTTGGAATTATTTATTATGCTGCATTTAAATCTGATTAAAAGGTTTTTTAACAGCTTCCAGGTACCTTGAAAGAGTGCCACAGAAATTTCTCATAATGATTTCATGAACAAATATTGACATTTAATTTTATTTCTCTTATTCCTCCAGTCTGCAAGTCTTGGGCACTCAATATTATTAAGTTTTCTCATTCTTCAGAGATTAATCTGGTAGTCTGAGCATTATGCAAACGGAGCAAGGTGATAGCTCCCAAAATGGCATGTTTACAAGGAGTTGTCAGACCAATACCTAAGCATTAAGTTATGTATATTTTTCCCCTAGAAAAAACATCTTGCAAGTGATAAGTTAGATTTTTGCTGAGCTTTGGTATCTAGGGAAATAAGTCTTTCAGCAAAGTGGAAAATGGGAAACTGATTCTCTCTGGAAGATGTTTTTGGGGTGGGTGTTGTTTTTTTATTTTTGTGGTGCTATGAAAATGTTCTCATTTTATCTTTATATAAATCTGCAGACACAAAAAAAGAGAATATAAAACTCTCCAATCTCATATCCTATATCCTAGTTGAATTTTGAAAATTAGCTCCTTCTTACATGAAACAGTCTGAAAAGCTTTATTGAAACTAAAGTACATCATTAAGTTCGGGAGGAGATGATAGATTTCAGCAATATATTTATTTAACCAACATTGCTCCAAGAATGATCCTTCAAAACTTCTCTAAGGCAGTGAGGTTCTCATCTGACATTCTGACGCTTTCCCATTCCTTCTCAGGGAATCCTGTTTTTTAAACTTCCATCATTAAAATGGAGATAATTAAAGATTAAAAACTTTGGAATAGACCTTAACATAGCCAATTGTTTTCCTCGGAACTTTCTATAAATTTCCTGAAAGACGATTGTTCGGACAACTTGCTCTATAACACTGTATTTTACATATGGTAATATAATTTAATTCTATTTCTTGATTCATGTTGAGTTTGAGTAATAAATTTCAAACTCTGATCCTCTTTTTTTTTAAAAAAAATCTAGCCATCTACTTCACACCATTGCTAATTAATGTTTGTTATTTGCTCTTATCTACATATAGTTGCATTTTATTTCAAACATATAGTGTTCCATTTTGATCCTTTTTTTTCAAATTTAGGAATTTCCATCTGTGAACGTAAATACTTTCTGCTCATTTCTCCTTTTCATCAGTACATTGAACACCAGAGGTTACAAGACCTATGCGGGCAGAACATTGCCTGACACAAACATACAAGTTATGAAAGATTATTTGTCAGAGTTTTGAGGGTTTCCATTCTTAATTTTGTTCCCACAATATAAGTTTTTCATTTAAAATGTACCACTCCATTATCCTT
>PYHW01010392.1:6007931-6021143 GCA_013186435.1 Turdus rufiventris | reverse complement strand
CACAGTGGGACTCAATGGCCATTAGCAGAAAATGACTCGCTGGAGGAAGGATGGGTTGTGAAAAGATAAAGAACAATGCCCCGCCTGGCTTCAATGGGTGGACCATCAGCAAAATATCTCCCACGGAGGTAAGGATCACGCCCCCACCCTCAACAGATGGTGATAGACTAGATACCTTTTGTCACACCCTGTATTGTAACTCAAGACAGTCTACATCTATTACAAATTCTTAAGTATATCTTCTTTGACAGCGTGCACACCTCACTCATATAATCCAAATTGTTACTATATTTGAAATACATATGCCCCTACTATTTTCACATGAGCATAAAATAAAGCCCATCCCTGCTACAGTTGTAGCAACAAAAGGTAATAAGGGTAATGGAAGTTTCAGTACTCAGCCCTTTGTTCCTTGATGTTCCCTGGTCTACTTTCGCCCCTTACCTTCCTAATCTGATATTAAAGTGATACTTAACTCCAGCAATTCTTTTTCTTATTATGCAAAATGCATTCTTTTGTTTGTTACTGGTTCAGTAGGAAAAATTTTGAAAAGAAAATGTGATCTTTGGACAGGTATAGTAGAACTACCATATAGATTTCATTTAATAAGGATAATCCAATCCCTAAAAGTGGTGAAAAATCCATACCCAGAAACTCACATACACCAATACCTTAATTCTGCAGAGAGAAACATATTATTAATGTTTGGATTCTTCTTCAAATTATTTGTGTGACAGAAGGAAGCTGTGAACTGTGATCAAAGTGATCTCTGCCTTGGGCATCTTCCATATGACCCCTGCCATTGGAATTCACCATGTCTTTCTGTTCATGGCTGGGACTGTGCGCAGTCATCTAAAAAGAAACATAAAGGTTCAAAAGATACAGAAACAAACATGAGACTGGAGGGGTTGTGAATGCACAATGCATGTAAACCTACAACACTCTCCACTCTCTCCACTCTCCACTGTTGCTGCATCTGGAAGAACAAGACTTACTTCACTAAGACTAATTTTTTTTTTTTTTATCCTGTCATTAGCAACAATTCCTTCTAATCACAGCAGTCTGCAGATTATTTTATTTTTTAAGCTTGTTATGTATTTCTGTGCTTTAAGACAGTCCACAAAATGTAGATTTGGCAAATTTCTCAGTATTTCTTTCCCAGACCCTAATTTGTTATTGCAAACTTACATCAATTTAATTTACTAGTGTGATTTATTTATTGGTTTTGTGTCTGTGGCATCTATAATTTACAGTCATTCTGCAGGCTGACAGATCTCATGGCAATATTACATCGAAGTCAGTTTGAATTAATTCATTAGTTAAGGAATCTGTCGTAATTTGATTTCTTTTCAACAGTTGTCAGTGATAGGGTCTGCTGCCAGCTAATCTTGATTATTTAAAACAACAATAAAAACAAAAGCTAGTGGCTAGTTGAGTAGAATTGCATTGCTTAAGGCTTGCAGCTGATCTTACAGCTATATGAGTGTGTTGCAATTAGTTCTGATAGATGTTCAGATTGCATTTACCTGATAAGGGGGAAAAAAAAGAAATAGAAATTTATAGGCTATTATTCATTATTCAGGTAAAGGCAATGGTTCCTCTAAATTAAGTAGTCAGTTTCTGCACTGGGATTTACATAATATGATCTTTGATTATATATGGACAAATCAAACGTGCTGAAACCTCAAGACTGTAATGTCAGGAAGAAATCCCAAGACATCTAGAAAAAGCATGTTTTTGATTTAGCAAAATAAACTATTAAAATCCCAAAGCCTACATCTTTGAATATTTTTGGTGTTTAGGATTCTGATTAGCCTTACATTTTCCTTTGCCAATTAGTATTATTCTTTGTTTCAGAAAAGCCCGTTCTTCTTCTCTTCCCTTTGTGACATTGTTTTCTCCAATCAAAGAGTTCAGATGTTTAATTATTCAAGGACATTTTCTCTAGACAGATATGGAATTAAAAGTTTTCTGCAATCATATACGTGCAGGGTTGACTTCTGCTCATGATAATTTAGTGCAATTTTGAAATGGTTTAATAAGAATAAATTATATTCAAATAGGAAGCAATAGAATTTTTAGAGTATTACTTCCTGTCCCACTACCTATCAACCCCAAAACAAAGCAAAAGGCATAAATAACTTTACTGGGAGAGATTTTTGTTTATCCAACAACAATTTTCATGCAACACAGGTATTATATTTTAGTTGTGTGTACAATTACATGGTGTCTGCTAGCATTATCTTGGATGCAGACATCATTAGTCACATCTTACTTTTTCTAATGAAAAGTCCCGTCTCATCTGCATTTTCTATGACTATTCAAACCATCATAACTTAAAATGAAACGAAAATAATGCCAGTGAACCAAAATATGCTAAAATACTTAAGTCTAGCTCTAAGCTGAAGAAAATTCAATTCAAATTTTATCACCATTTATATAACAAATAGATTTTGCTTTCAAGA
Source organism: Turdus rufiventris (assembly GCA_013186435.1). Taxonomy (NCBI): domain Eukaryota; kingdom Metazoa; phylum Chordata; class Aves; order Passeriformes; family Turdidae; genus Turdus; species Turdus rufiventris. The sequence goes on along the minus strand of PYHW01010392.1, from coordinate 6,018,678 downwards.
CATGCATGCTGCACGATCTATTTTTTTCTGCATGCTATGCAGATGGTACTGAGGTTTCAGATATTCAACAGACCAGCTCCTGCATGCTCTCTGTTGAAACCTTCCCAAGTTTAACAATAAATGAAAATCCATTTTACTCAAACAGACTTTCAAGTTATATTGTAGTATTTATTTTTTTACTAATCTACATTTTGTTTTTTCTTATTTCCATTTGTCAAGACTGAATTTTGAAATTATTAATTCTAAAATTCACTTCATTTTTAGGAATAGGTTCAAAATCATATAGCTTAGCTTATATGAAAAGTAGAAGTTGAATGAAGTGCTGTGGCTAGTATTTTCAGATTTTGCTGCCTAGGTTATTTCACTTGCATTTATGGACTCCACATTTTTTTTCTAACACAGAGGGAAGGACCACCTGATTTTATGCTTAGGTTCAAATTTTTTCTCTTGAAATAATAAACTGAGAGTCATATAAACAACAACAAAAAATATTTTTGTGTTACTGGCCATAATGAGCCACCCCCCTTGTACGGAAGTATGGAAGATAGTTACCAAGGGAAACTCTTACCTTACAATATCTCATGCATCTTTCAGGGATGGTCAGGTTTGAGTAAAGTTTTCTTGATTTAAAGTTGCTGTCATGTAAAATTAGAATGGTCTGAAGGTTAATTAAACTTTATAAAAAAGTATCAGTATGGTCATAGCAGGATGAGTACTTTCAATTCACCATTGTGAGAGAAATTCCTAGATATGTTATCTTTTCATATTATTGCAAATCTGGATATTATAACAATTTTTGCAATTATTTTCCCCCTAGATCAATATTTATGCTATAAAACATATATACATTTCCATATGCATGCAATTAGCATATCTCCCTGGCCTCAAATTACCAATATATTTAATTTTGATTACATTATTCTCTTTGTTTAAAATATCTAGTGGGATGAGGTGACAATGGCGTGGTTTAGATCTGAGAAATATGTCTATTTACCACAAGAGAAATAAATATGTGAAACAGTAGTTACAAATCTAAAATTTCCATGCTTGATTTCCAGTAACTGATTACTAAAAAATATTGTTTACCCCATGGTTTTTGTTTCCAGCAGGTGACCAACTTACTTCTAACAGTCTGAGCAGGTGAAGGTATGTAATGATAAAAATAGTACACCTGAACAGACATTCCTTTTCCTTTTGGAATAACAGCCCACATGGCTTGGCTTACAAGACTATCTCAGAGAGCAATAGCTGCGGTAGATCTTTGTGTTATTAGATACACATTTTGACACTGTGATAACTTGGTATTTGAGTTCTTGTTATGATAGTCAGAAATTTATCATAAAGTAATTCAAGTGTATCTTTGGACAGGTCTCTTTTAGCCTCATATTTCTTCTCTTCATTTCAGCTTATTTTATTCTATTTGTTCTCCACCATCATGTTTTTGGTTTCTTTTTGAATCCCCAGACTGAAAAATCAGATGCCAAACTTTACACAGGAAAGAATTAAACATATTATTACTCTGGATTTCAAAAAGGAAGTGAAAATGTGAAGAATGATTCAATAAAATTTATTTTTCTTGAACTAATAATGTCAAGTCAGCAGGATAAACAAAGCTCGCAAACTTTATTTGAAAGAAGAAAATTAATGATTATATTATGAAAAGAGAATGCATGCTGTTACTGGTGTTAGTTGTTTTTTTTTTTTCCCCAAATGTAGAAAGCTTAGTTTTTGCAAGAATAAAAAATTCGGTGTGCTTGTCTTGGCACAAAGAGAGTGTAAGGTAAATAACACATCAAATACTAATAGAAAAATGGTGAAGATTATATTTTATCACTCTGTGTACCACCACAAATGATTATTTCTCTGGATGACAGTTTGTCTCAATGGCAGGAAGACAATTCATGATTATTTCCCTTTCCTTTCCCCTTTGAAAACGGGATTAATTCTGGAATTTTAAATTTTGGTTTACTACAATTGATACATTTTTAAATGCTAATATGGGTAATCTTTAGACAGCTCAGGATATATACAGATTTATCTGCATTTCAGGTCCTTGGAACTTCCTAACTAATCACTTCAATTAGTAGTACCAGTTGTTGCCTTTTTCCCAACCTGGCAATGATACTCAAGATAATTTTAGAAAGAAGGTAATATAAAAGAGGATCTTTGATGAAGGCCTTCAGGGGCAATTATGGAAAGATGTCCACAAAAGCCCACTCCTACAGGGATGAGTACATATTTAAAGGTTTTAGGAAATTACCATAGCTGATAAAAAGCACCTATTAGGAGTACATGTGATGAGACAATTCCCGTTCAGGTCAAGCCCTTCTCTGGAGCCCCCCTCAGCATTAGCTGTACTTTGTCCATGAGAGTGGATCTCCAAGAGTTGTTGTGGGCCTTGGTTCCCAGGAAGAACCAATATAGCACTGGGACTTTGTATGTGCCCGGGTTTGGAGCATTGGAATTTTTGTGCCTAGGGAAAGGCCATGGAAAAATATTTGGAAAACTAGCTGCTAATACGATAGGCTACGGAAGTACAAATATATGTGTGAAGAATATAGAAAACATATAAAAGGGGGAAAAAACCCCAAAACTCAAACTGACATCACAGTCATTGCCTATCTGTAAAGTCTAGTAATGCTCCTTAGCTCAGGCTGGTAAATACAGTTAGAGCCATCTTTATCACTTAATTCTATTTTTTTCTGCTGAAATAACTTTTCCTCTCCCATAACCAATGTGATTGTGTATTACCCACTTGAAGATGTAGCAGTTCCAGTGTACAATTATGTTCTTCAGAATAATCCTGATAATGTCACTGTTTATCTTTTAAAATTGTTTTTGTTTGTTTCTTTGTACTTCTTTCTTGCATGTAATCTTCTAAAGATGGAGCTTGGAGTTTTGTGTATGACCAAAAGAAAACTTCTACTCAGTTTAATATTCTGTCTAGTGTGTGATTTCCCCTCTTCCATAACTAATCAATAGTTTTATCACAACACATTTCCTTAAGTCTCTCAAAGATAAGAAAAAAGTAAAGTTTTGGGAAGTTTGGTTTGGTTATCTGAGAGAAGATCTTCCGGTATTTAAAATACTAAATAAACTGTTACTTATGTTCAGTTTTGGTCCATTGCTTCTAAGTTTTTGGGAGTTTTTTTTGTGTAGCACTTTATGTATTCCTTTATGTGCTCATGGTTCTGTAACAACATTAATTAGTTGAAATACACATCTAGTTGTAAATCTCTTGCCATGTTTAGGGCGGGTAGAGAAGTCGATGAAAAGCATGCTGTTTCAATGGACTAGCAGTTTGACTATTAAATCTATTGACTCACATAATTGTACTGCTATGAAGAGACTCCATTATCTCAAATTTCCATGGAGATATTGACCTGATTGTCATCTTGAACAGCAATTGCTCCTCCTACATCTCAGTAACAAAATTTCAGTAGTAAGCTGTTTAAATGAAGAAAGGAGAAATAAAGCTCTCATGACAGATATTAATATGTCCTAATATGCAGTAGAATTGTGTATGTGTAACCTTATATAAATGCATAATATGGAACAGAAATTAGCACTAGTATAATTGTTTGAAGTTTTGAGATCTCCTTTGACCTACATGTACTCAATCAAGTATTATGTGTAGAGCAATTATCATGTCAGAGTCATTAAATGTTCAAATTAAAGCTTTTGCTTCTTTGAACAGAAGAATGAAATCTTTCAACTGGTGAATTCATAAAGTGACAGTTATCTCCACATGTCTTTTTTTAGAGGGTATCTTTTACTTATAAAGTAAAATGGATGTCCTGGGGTGACTTTGTGATGTTAATATCCCTCCCAAACCAGGACAATAGATTTATAGGAAGATAAGGCTTTGGGGTGATCTTAATGTAGTCTTCCAATACCTGAAGAATCCTGCAAGAAAGATGGAGAGAGATTATTTACAAGGGCATGTAGTGACAGGAGAGTAACAAAGGGGAACAGCTTCATACTAAAAGAGAATAGGATTAGATTAGATATTGGGATAAAATTCTTTACTCTGAGGGTGCTGAGGCACTGGAAAAGTTTGTCCAGAGAATCTGTAAATGCCCCATGCCTGGGAGTGTTTAAGGATAGGTTGGACAGGGTTTTGACCAACCTCGTATAATGGAAAGTCTCATCTCATGGTAGGAAGGTTGGAACTAGAAGAACTTTAAGGTCCCTTTCAACCCCCAGATATTTTATGATTCTATGAAAAGAAATTATAACATACCAAAACAACTATTGAATCAGAAAAAAAAATGTGAGGAACAGTTGATGATAGCTAGTATTGAATGTAGAACACAAAGAAAAGCTGATTAAGGGTGTTTTAAATGAATGATTGGAGAACTGAGGTCCCAGAAGTAGAATGTGGACAACATTATGATAAAATTTTTTAAACGAGTATATGACAAGATCTTCATACTGATTTTAACAGTATGTGAATCTACTCTCCACATTTCATCCTCTGAGACTTCATCTCTTGCGGAAGACTAACACCTTCCCACCAGTAATAACAGCTGTTTTCTTACATTCTGCATTTTGATTTTCTGTCGTTTTCCCCCACTGCTTTCTTTTTCTTCAATTTTCATAGTCTTTGGAGTGCCAGTGTTGCTGAATAAGAAAAAAATAATTGCTTTACTATCTGACAGTTTCACTTTAGGCAAATGCAGCAAAATTTGAATAGGAGAAAACCAATGGTGTTATCTATAACAAAAAGCTTTTCTGAAATCTCTAATCCCCTTATGAAAATTACTATATTCTTGAATCTTCAATTTTGGTATGCTTGTTAAGTCTATGATTATGGGAATATATCCATGAAAAATTCACTTAAGAATTGTCTAGGGATGAAATATATCTACTGCATTAAATAGTCTGCATCATATTGTAATAATTACAGGACTACCTAATGCCCTCATTTTAGCTGAACTTTTTTCCAATCTGATTATAACTTAGGCAGAAATTTGACCAGTTTGCAGAGACTACATATTATACTACATGAAATGAAGTTATGTAATTAATCTTAAATTTTACACAGCTTATCCCTACTGTCAGCTTTCCTTGTATCTCCATGCTTCACAGTGTTCTGATTGCCAGTCAGCAAATTTGATCAAGAAATTTAAATGGAATTCAGAACCGCAATGCTTAAGAAGACCTGAAACAGTATGTCTATCCAGAGGAAAAATCTACTTGTATCATGTGTCTATGGAACCCTGTCCTTGATTTAGGCATGCAGCTTTCCCTGGAGAAGTTGATTTGTGCACTTAACTACTTAATATATCAAATACTTCATTTTATAAAGGATTCACAGATTCCACATGAAACATTTTATTGCATTTTTAGTTTGCAAAAAGCACTGTTTCCAGTATTCTTATTATTATTCTGAGTAGCCCAGATTTCACAATTGTCTAGCTTTCCTTCAATAAAACAAAACCAACCAAACATAATCCCCAAACAAAGAAAAAGAAAACATAGAACAAAACCCTCCCACTTTCAAAAACCCCATTTCTAAACTAGCAAAAAGACACTGAACACAGTATACAGTGACAGTGGAAGTGTAAAAATGAGGTGTTGCATCTGAATTGAAAGATGAAGGCTTCACGTTTTGTTTTGAAGATAGACTAGGTTAGGGCTCTTCTTTGTGCTGGTTTCTGAATTTTAGCCTAATTCTCATGAAAACTCTGTTTTCCCCAGATGACAGAAGAAGTTAGCCATTACATTCTGATTTTCAATGGAGCAAAGAAATTGGAGGAGAGGGAGCAAGGATCTTTCAAACAGCCAAGATTCAAAGTATGCAGTGCTTTGAAAATCAATACAGCAACCTTGAACATGGGATCTTTGTGTGAAGAGCTAGTGCAAACAGTTCAGTAGGGAACAGAAAATGCTAGATAATGATTTATAAAATGACATACCCTACATTCCTTTATCTAACATGATATTTGGATGACCTGCACAATAAATGCTCTCAAACAAACAAGAAGCATGAGAAAAGCACAGAAACAGGAGAGTTGTCATGAGGAAAAGGAGGAAATGGACCAGTGAAAAACGTGAAGAGTTGGGATGAGGGTCCTTTGCCTACGTATGTATAATACCGCTACTTGATCAGAGAGCTAATATAGCCAAGGATAATATGAACCCACATTAAAAATAGTGTATTGAAGAAAACAGCCTTTGCTTCACCTTGACATTTTGATCATCATTGCACTATGCAATTAGATAGGGAGTTACCATGCAAAAAACATATTTCAATTCAGTTCTTTTCCACTGTGTTATTTGAACTGTTTTATATAGAAATGTGATCATTTACATGAGCAGCCACTGTATGCTCACATGTGGGATAAAATTCTTGGTCTTGTGCATAGCAAGCAAATACAAAAATAATACCATTGCATCTGGCACTATAAGGAATGTCTGTTTCCTTCTGCCATTTCATATTCCTCCCACTGATCAAATAAAAACAATAGTTGTTTTTATAAAAACAACCCCTCTGTGGGAGGAAAAAGTTCTAATTTATTCTTTACATTACAGCACTGATTGCTCACCTGTGTTACTATTCTCTTTCTTCTTGAAAGCAGCATTTTTTACTAAAAACTTTGAAGTTAGCTAGCATGCAAATGTTTTCCTATGATTCTCAAAAATCAAACTTGTTGATCTCTGAAAGCTCATTCTTATGCACTGTATTAGCTGCACTTCAACAGAATTCATTAGAGATGAATTTTCATTTTCACCATTGGTTGTGTATCTATGGCAAAAGTGACAGAGAAAAATAATTTAAAATTAGCCTCTGTATCTGACAGATCAAATGGCATTAGAAACCATTAATTTTCTAGCGTTTTCAAAATGCCAGTATTTTACACATATTGTTAATTCTTTACAATCTCTCTTATAACTCATTTTCTAGAACATGAGTTTGGTATTTGATCACAAACTGAACAGAAGGCTGTAATGTAGAACATCATGTACATTTTAAAACTACTCAATGATGCAATAGTAGATGAGCTGAACATTAATATTCACAAGGATATATCTCCTTATGAAAATTAAATTTTGTAAGGAAAAGTTGATGTTTTTAAAATGCTTAATTAATTTAATTAATTTAAATATTATTTTAAACTTATTTTTTCACAAAAATTTTCATTTATTAATATTCATTAGAACAAGATGGTACTTTGATTTAAGTGTTTTATGATAGAACATTTTGAAGAGGTATAAATTAATGGTATATATGTAAATTTAAAATCTGGACAAGTTTTTTTAAAAGTTTGAATATTTGTTTTTCCAACTGAATGAAGAAAGAAGAAAAAGAAAGTGATGTCAATGTAGTGTAAGTACAATTTAACAACATTATTCTCCTACTAATCCAAAACACAACATTGTACCAGCTACTAGGAAGAAAAATAAATCTATCCCAGCTGAAATCAGAACAGTATCCATCCCTTATTTTATACCATTTTCATCATGCCCACATCCCATTTTTTCTCTACATCCCAATTAATGATCATCACTTTTCCAGTCTTTTAATATATACACACAATATTGTTCCTTTAGTCTATGCATTATCCTGATAAAGTCCGTTGAGTTCATTTAGTCCATGACTTTGGGCTTCATCAGTCATAAAATTTCAGGGCAGGAAAGATGGTCTGTGATGTTGGGTTGGTGCAAGCAGAAGTCAAGTCTGATTCCATCACTGTTGCACTTGTCCAGCTCCATCACATTTGTTCTTCATTAATTTCATTAATAATTGTTCTTCATTAATTATTTTTTACTGTAATACTCTTAATATGGCATATGGAAGTAATGGAAGTAATGATATACAATGCTATATAGCAATTAATAATGTACAACTTAATTCATTGTCTCATCTTACCCAGAATCAAATTCCCTAGATGTACGCACCAGACTCTTGCACTATTCACTAAGTGCACCCAGACCCTTGAGCAAAAGCAATCCCACAGATGGATTTGCCTTTGCCTGAGGCAGGAATAACCGGACTTTTTGCCCCAGCCTATATTTTAGTATGTATTAGAGGATCTCTGACCCTTTAAGTTTTGATTGGGCAGGGCCAGTCCAATTGGCAAATTCTCTAGTATTCACTAACCAAGTGGCCTTTGCTTAATGTTTATCCCAGTGTTTGAAGGTCCTACTACCCCCTGCTCCCAGTGCAGTTTTTAACAGTCCACTTCATTGTGGGATTTTCCCAGAGAATATGATATATTTAGATTATTCTTCCAGCATCTATCAAAACTTACACATTTGAAAGCATTCATCTAGAGAGAATTATGCACCTATGTAGTTGCCTGCCTGTCAGACTGAGTAATATATAATGGATAGAGCTAAAGGATTCTCATTACTTGTTTTGAAGATTAACAGTAGGTGATTGTCCAGCCCTCTGATTTATCAAGGTGTCACTGCAGGGCCTCAATGCTTTCAAGGGAGTCAACATTTCGTCACAGTTTTGTATTGTCTGCCAACTTGATAAGTATCCCTTTCAGTCCTGTGTCCAAGACACTTTTGAGAATGTTGAAGAGCAGAGGACTGAGGATGGATCCCTGGAAGTCACCAGTCTGATGTCACCCCATTCACTACAAGGTTTTGTGTCCAGCCTGTGAGCCAGTTGCTCACCCATCACACAATGTTTGTCCAGCTGTGCGCTGAGCACTGTGTCTGGAAGGATACTGTTAGAGACAGTAATGAAAGCTTGCAAACAATCTCCTTGCAAAACAAGGAGATTAATTCAGCTAGCTTCCGTTGGTCAGCTAGATGGGTTGCCTTGTCATAAAAAGAAATTAGGTTTGATAAGCAGGACTTTCCTCCTCTCCACATGCTGGTTGTGACCAAGTACTACATTGTCTTTTGGGTATTTTCAATATCACACACAATAATCTCTTCCATAACTTTAGCAGCACTGAAGTGAGACTGACAGGCCTGTAGTTTCCAGGCTCCTTCTTCTTGCCCTTCTTGAAAATAGAGACAATGTTTGCCAGCTTCCTGTTAGCTGGGATCTCTCTGAAGAAGTGTGCAGGTTCAAACCTGGTGTTAGAGCAGGTGCACAGCCCTTTTCTAGCTTGGTTGCAGGTATGTCAGAAAAAGTTGGGTAGTGCCAGAACATCCCTTCTTGGATGTTCAGGGTTGGTAGGATAGAGTATTTTTGCTGGTATACAATCTCTGGAACAACTTTCATTTATTATCAAGGAGCAAAAAAATCATGGAAGACACATTGCTTTCATGTCTGATCCTCTGATAAAATGAAGAAGCAGTGATGCACTTTTTTTTTTCTTCCAATAAGTCACCAAAGCAAGTACAATTAACATGCAGTTTCAAACGATCATATTTGGATAAGGATGTGCTGTTAATTTCAAAATATAGATTTTAATATTTCTCAGATATATTCTGGGAGAAAGAGAACATTATATTTCTTTGTGTCCATAAGCTGTCTGCCATGTAGAAGGCTATTTTCTCAGGAGAAGGGTGATGCAATTATCAATGTAAGGCAAGCTGACAGCACTCAAATGTTTTACATAGGCATATGATCTTAACTGTGTGAATTTCTTTTCATACTCTGTATCAAAGGGCCTCTATTGGTTTGACTGTGGATTAAGGAGGAAATATTATGAGAAGGAACTTCAGAGTAAACAATAAATAATTTTTAAAAACATTTTACATTAAAAGCTCCATGGAGAAAAGAGAATTAGATGAAAGAGTGGACTAGAGAGGTGTTGAAGACAGTTGTAAGGTGACAGGTGGCTGGACAAGAAGAGGTTTGGAGACACCCATCTGATCAGCTGGATAAGAGAAGGATTTGAGAACATGAGTGCAACGATGGAAAAATCCCAGAGAAAGAGAGATGAAGGACCAAGAACTAGGATCTTTCATACAGATTCTCCTGAATATGTTCCATCCTCCTGGAAACTGAGTAATGAGGAATTTTGTTCTGCTGCTGGAATGGGAAGATTCATGTTCATGCTTTGTTCATAACTAGGAATTGTAGATGTTCAGGAAATATTCCATCATTATGTGGTGCAAAAAATCTGAGCTCGTTGTCTCTCTAATGGCAGGATGTTTTGCCTGTATGAGATGTTTTATTTTCTAGCCCCCATGTGAGCCACCATTTAGGAAAACTTTCCTAAGTTAACAATAACCACAGTAGAGATGCATATGTAAATGCTGACAAGATGTTAGCCTTGCATTAAATTGATTAGGTAAGCAAATGCAGATTCTTTGCCCTTGCAACAAGTATTGCATAACAAGAACACAGAAAAGCTGAAAAGACAAAACATATTCGTCATGTAATTATTCATGGCCATAGTAAATTTCTCATGTAAGGAAGTTAATATGTCAAATAATGACATGAGGCAATTTTACTAGTACTAAGATCGAGAGATACTCTAAGTGCTGGGTTTTTTGGTTTTTTTTTTTCTGAGAAAAGTAAATGAAGATCATATACCGTGAAAAACATCAGTGTTTCTACAATGAAAGAAAGGTAATATGGACAGGAAACTTCAGATGGCAAATAGCAAAGGGTCAGGTTGGAAGCACATGAAACAGCACAGGGTCACATTGCAAGAGAACATGTGAGAGGACAGAGGAGGAAGCTGAAATCTGAAACGAGTAATAAGTACAGTAGTTTCATGAATATAAGCCGCACCATTCTAACTAAAATTTTGCTCCCACACCGGAAATGCGGCTTACATTCAGGGGCGGCTAATATGTGAATAATTTTGTGACATTTCCAACCCCT
>PYHW01010392.1:5975185-6004925 GCA_013186435.1 Turdus rufiventris | reverse complement strand
TGTGTAGATCCCAATATCCATGTTAAGCCATGAAAATAAGATAGTAATTAAATATTTTGTAGACAATGATCTTAAAAGCCTCTACTAAAACTTTATTTTATGAAACAGATCTTTCTTTGAAATGTGTATATAACTTAGAGGAAAAGTCAGAGGAAATCCTAGTTTTCTATCACTTTCTGAAACTGTTTAGCTTCCTTTTAACTTTTGAAAGATATTTAAGCCATATATCACAATCTCCAAATGAATGACTTTTCTTCAACTGCATTCCAGGTAATGACAGGGTAAATAGGGTGCAGCAACTTCTTTGGTGCCTTCAGTTATTGCTTCTCAATTTGCTTATCTTTGACATACAAAATTCTGACTTTTAGGGATTTGTCTAGTCTAAACATATATTTGCATATAATGGGGTAAAAAAGTACTTAATTTCTTAAGCAACGTTAATGTTCTTTTTATTATAATAAAAATGTACAATATATTTACTCTTTTGCTAGCCACTTTTCTTGCACATAACTAGGTTTATCTGAATAAAGGTATGGGTGTGTGAGGGAAAGACAGTGAGGCAAAGGTTGGCATACAGAACAACAGCTTCTTTTTTTTTTTCTGAAAGGAGAATAAAACTTGAAAATAAGATTAATCCTTTTGTGAGACTTCTGTGCCATTGTCTTTATAGATTATTTGTGAATGTGAAATGACACTGATCATTTAAGTAATATATTGCCAGCATTTCAAAATCAGTATTTGGCAATATTCATTCCACACACCGTAATGAAAATTCAATCATATAGTTTGCAATGCTCTTTGAATTAGACAAAATATTCACATCAGCTTTTTAAACAGGGCAGCTGGGGAACATATTTTCTCAAATCTCTTCAGCTACAGAAATGCATCATGACTGAAATGTTGTTGGAATGGATATTGATTGCTACACTTGCCACCATTTTGTGCAGTAATATCCCATGCAAACTCTTTTGTACTTCTGTATAATTTTTCTATTCACTGCTAATAACCAAACCCACAGTTCCTGTAACCGCTAAACTCTGGATCTTTCTGATGGTACAGGAAGCTATTGGTGTTGTTTACAGGCTCCCCAAGAATAACTATGAGTCTAAAGAATGTGTTTTGAAATATTGACACACTTTTGTGCAAAATCATTGCATTCAAGAAGAATTACAGATCACTTTTTAGAGGGTAGACAAAAAGAAACATCAAAATGTTCAGAGAAAATATTTAACACTTTTTAGAGAACCAAACATTTACATAATATCTTTACATCATTCAGTGCTCAGTTTTTGTGCTGTCTCCACAGGTGAAACTGCTTTTTCTCAAAGTTGGAGTTTAGCAAAGCGTTCTCTGTTTTTGCAGCTTTTTCTCTAAACCTGGGTTCCATAAGTATAGTTACCCAAAAGCATATTGTCGAAAATGGTGTGGAAAGCAAAAGGTTTGTTTCTAACAGAACCTTGTTTGGCCCCTCTAAAATGTGATGAAAATTAGCAAGTTGTAAAAGAAAAATTAAATGCTCATGTATTCTCATCCTGTCCAGTAAAATTTACTTCTCAGGTAAGATTTCTATGTGTGAGGGTAATGCATGAATGGGGAAAAAAATAACAGAACAGTAAATAACCTAATATCTATAATTTTGTTCAGAAAGAGTTGTCTTTAAAGACTGATTTTATATGCCATCCTATATCATGATATGTTCTTTGGCTTACACAAACAAGCACTAACCTAAAAAAGAAAGATAAAAAGAAGTTATGTCTACTGTTTACTGGTGTGAAACATGCAACCTCCATGTCACTGCAGCCACGTCTTTGATCTCTTTTCTGTCAGAATTATTTCCTGACCCTGAGGGTAAATCAAGAAGGTTTTTATAATACCCAGGTGTATGTCAAGAAGCACTCAAATGTTCAACAAGATAACCCTGCTACTGATACAGGGTAAATGTTCAACACAGGTATATATCCCTGTATACTGGGTTTGCCTACACAGACTATTTTTACTTTAAAATACTATAAAGAATTCTTTGGTAAATATTGAATTACTAAACTCTGATTTGAAAAGAGATATATTTGAAAAATTATTTAAAAATACTTAAATAATTAAATATTCCGTATTGTCCTGTACATAGCACAATATTTCTGTATAGTTCAAGACATGGAATAATTGCAGGTTTTGACAGCATCCACTTTATAATTCTTTACTTCTATGCCATTAGGAGCAATATTTTAGCCTGCATTCATGATGACAATATTTTAGTGCCTCAAAAAAAGGCATTACCTGTCATCTGTCTATCACTAAAATATAAGCCCTCATCCAGGAGATCTCTCCTCTTAACAATTTCTTACCTGTTTATCATATGCTATCTGTTGCAGCTTTTCTCTTGGTATTTGAGAAATTGCCAGTCACTCTGAAGCAGTGTGATTGCTCCCCAGCAACCAGGACTTTATTCAATTATTTTAAGGCATTATGTATCAAGGTAACTAGATAAAACATTTGCATGTGAAATAACTCCTCTATTCTACAGTATATACTAAGTCATTCAGTATACAAAACATAATTTTTATTAAAATCGTGTGGGTTTTTTACTAAGAAAAGTGATCTAAAATGTTATTATTGTGCACACATGGGAAAATGCGTCAGTTCCAGATGACTGCATGAACAAAAATTGCATTAGCAAGTTCACAGAAGGTGCTGCATGGCATCAAAACAAGTCAGGTGTCTAGGAGTAAATAAGTCCATATGGACACCAATGTTAGCAGCTAATGTGCAATAGTACTATTTCTTTGCTGTTTCTGGCTCAACTTCAGTTCTATTGCCTGTTTCACTGTGCTTTCAGGGATTTGGCCACTGAACAAAGGGAACTAGAAATAAGGGCACAGGAGGAGGGTGAGGAAAGCACATTCTGGAAGATAGTGAGTGTGGAATTAAGAAAGGCCTGCTGTCTTGCAGCTCTGAAAGAAATGACATCTTTGCCCATTATCACACAGATGCATATCCAAAATCTTGTAGAAATACCACTGTTGTAATTTTGCACAATTAGAAGATAAATGAATGGGAATTTTGTCATTGTTTTCACATTAATATTATCAACATTAATATGCTGTTGGTTTGAGTGATCAATTTTTGGAGTTTATTTTTAATTGAAGAAAAATATGCTTTTGAGAAGAAATACTGAGGACTCCTAAAACCCTTTTGCAACAGAAAAAGGAGTGTGGTCTTGTATAGGTACTTACAAATAAATTAAAGACAAGATTTAGGCAGAGGAAAATAGTCTGCCATTGTAGTATTTTTGGTCAAAATGTGATTGTAATCCCATATCATTTTTCTTATTATTGGATTACCACAATCTCTGCCAAGCAATCCATGTATGCAATAGCAATCCATCTTTTCTTGTCTGCATATAATGGTTGACTAGTTGAACTGGGAATTAGGTTTAAACTCAAAGGCAATGTAGTTGCAGAGGTTTATCTAACGGAAAAAAATCAGACTAGAATTAAATTTAATAATACATTTCTCACCAGTAGCCTTATATAAAGTTGTGTGTGAGGTGCAGTTTAGCTGCTGGCATGAGCAGAAATGCACAGTAGTTCTAAGCAATCCATTAAGGCAACTTTGTCTATTTGCATCTCTAGTGAATTTAGAAAACTATGATGTAATTAGGGGTATTTGGATTTTTGTAAACCATTCTAACATCTCTGTTTTTTGAGGAGGTTATAAAGGAATCTTTAATGACCATGACTGTTTTCAGTCTGAATTTTGGGTCACATCCCAGAGTTAGAACCTGAATATTGTCAGAAAGTATCTGCATAGTATTATCTTCTACCACAAATATTAGTAAGGTACTCTGTGGGAAGAGCGCTGCTATTAACAGTGCTGAAATGTCCTGATTAATGTTTTTAAAGGATGAAAAAAGGGCATAATCAATGGACTGTAACTTTTTTTCTGGTTTTATAAATCTACATATTCTCATCATATTTGGCATAATAATCAAACTAATAAAGTTTCTAGCTCTGAAGATGATTCTAGTTCATTGCACTGGAATGGCTGAATCCATAAGCTACCCACTAAAATGAAATCATTAAGTAGCAACTAAAATGAAATATGTTTATAAAGCTATTTTCAGGTATTATCTAATGGATGCATATCATCGTACCACAGCATCTTATTTTCTCAGCAAATTGTTTTTAGGGGATATGTGCAGAGAGCACTTATAAAATTTAATGCAATTCAATGTAATGAAGAAATTTGCATTTGAAGCACAGTCACTTACAAATGTTATGGGACAAGCAGCATTCTATTAGAAGGCATTTCAAATGTTTCTGAACAGCAGCTGAGGAGGATGTTTCCTGATGTGGTTCTATTACTACAGCACATTTTCTCTTCATCTGTAACTACTTTTTAAAAATAGAAAAGGCAAAACGGAAACTTCACTTACCAGAAAATACAAAGGACCTCAATTCATCTTTTGAGAGAAGTAATGAGCAGAAAGCTGCAGTTAGTCATCCACTAAAGCTTTACAGTGGAGACACTCTGATAATTTGATTGCTTATTTTGAAATAGAAGTTCTCCCTGTCCCCAGAAGGTTTTTCTTTATATTGGCAACTCTGATAGGTAGTTTGTTTCATGAAAAAGAGGAAATTAATAATGATTTACAAAATTTTCTCTGCCAAACTCTCTTTTCACATCCTCCTTCTGTTGCTGATTCGATATTTTTTCTGGAAAAGAATTCAATATTCTTCTTTAATGATAGCTTAAGGAATCAGGAGCTATGTATGACCAGTTTATATAAATCTGTCATAAATCATTCTTTGGCAACCAGAATGCCAGGGGAACTTCCATGTTGCCATTTTTTTAATCTCCAGTAGTCTCTAATAATCTCTTCTTTATGCCCATGCACAAGAGCATCTTTAGCTTTACTTCTGGTTTTGATCAATCACCAAGCTGATTTGTGTCCCAGAGCCTTCTTTCAATGGTGTATTGTGGCATTCTGCTGCATTGCATCTCTAGAATAAACTACTTCCATGCTACTCTCAGAGAATTACTTCCATTAATGTTTAGAAATACAGCAGAAAAATAACTCACTTAGGCACAAGAGTTGAAAAACCATACTGTATCACTCAGAGAAAACATGGGCTTCTTTGATGAGGAATTGAGCAGAGTCAGGTTATGGCATTAGATTAAATGTACAATGCTCTTAGTGGAAAATTATTATTTTACCTCTCTGATAACAGCCATCTATCTACAGCTGCCTCCCTATTGATGGTTTTGAAACTGAATGTAGAAATTTGTCTGCCTTCTTCACCATTTGGATGATAAACTTCTGTTGACTATCATAAGTGGTAGCTAAAATTTTAACTGTATTATCACAAAATTTGCAAAGAGAGAACACTTATTCCTTAATTCCTGCTGGATTCCTCCCTGTTTTTACAACTTACTTAATGAATCTTGAAAGACCAAAGAATGGAATTACACTTCAGAAACTGAGGTTATTCACTATATTAAAGGATCAAGATATCACTCAGGATATAGAATGATCAGTCCAAAATGGTTTGGTGCTTCAGAATTTCATCACCTCAGGAGAATTATAAATCAAAGGCATGTAGCTATAAATGTGTGGTATGGAAGGATATAGACTCCACAACAGTGTGCTTCATCAGCTTATTTGGCACTGTGGCTTAGGTGGAGTGACATTACATAATTTGTGATGACTTTGTTCTGACATTTTCCCATCATAAAGGATTGAGGGACCAAAGTCACAGAAATGTCATCGGTGATAAATTCAAGTTAGACTTTAATCTCCCTCACTTGAAGTAACATCAAAGAGGAATAACACAGCCTGCAAGATACTTTAGACAACTTATTAAAGAAAAAAGGATCCACAACTGACAGATTGAGTGAAAATCGCATTGATAATTTAAGGTGTATTTTCCTTCTAAGCATGTAAAGGCTTCACATACAAAGGCTCAAGTTAACCAGAATCTCAGAAAACATTCAAACCTCTGTAATTTTGCGGTGGCTGTATTGGCTGTTTCCCTAGCAGACTTAACGTTAAATGTTAACAGGTCTTTGAAAAAGCTGTCTATTCGGAACCTAATTTGAATAATAAAAACATAGTTATTATTGAAAATAATACTGCTGATTGATTGCACTTGAGATCTAGACTCCAAAATTATATATAAGACCTATTCACTATTTCCAGGAAAACTTCTAAGAGTCTAAAACAGAAATGATGTTGTCTTTGGGCCCTATCATAACCAACTAACAGACAGGCAACTCCAAAAATTAATCACTTCATAGTACGATTCCAGTGAATTTTTTAATACTGTATAATACTTGGATTTCACTCTTCCCTTTCTATATTAAAAGTCATCTTACCTTTCAAAAATAGGAATTACAATCTGTGTATTCATCAAATTCTGTTTTGATTAATACCTGGACAAGGTTTGGATTTTGTTTTTAACCCCTTGCAGTCATCTGACATTTTCCTGTCTTGCTTATCTCATTTCAACAACTATGAACTTAAATCCAACAGTGACTAGTGCATTGAATTTAGCATCATAGGAAAGCTGGTGATCAAATGGTGAATAATTGGGACTAAGTATTGATGCAACACTGTCTCTAAAGAAATAACATCTACAATGTGGGGTTTTTTTTTCAAAAGCTGATCTTTTAAAAATGAAATGAGAATTACAGTATAGCTAGACCATTGGGTCTTCAAGAAGACTGCTTTTTTTATATATTGCATATCTTTGACTGAGATGTCTGCAGTATATCAGGTTTGGGCTATGTGGTTTTGGTTGGTTTGGGGTTTATTTTGTGTGTGTAGTTATCTAAATTGCAATCTCCAGTAAAAAGTGATATGACATTGCAGTATAATTTTGCATGCAAGTTAATAAAGGTCTGTCCTTGACCAGTTCTAAATTGGACTCAATTGGAGCTCATGATCTCATAACCCATGAGCTCCAAATCCCATTACTGAACTGGCAATCCATTTGCTTTCCTCCAATGTATGGAGCTTTATTCCCCTATAGAAGTTCTTTAGCTAAATGACCTATATTTTATTGCAAAGAAATGGTTAGACACAGGTTTTAATATTAATATTCCATTTTTATTTCACTAGTACAGTTGCAATTATTTCCTTTTTCAAAAGTCAGTCTCTGCCAGATTGTTTTTCCTTTTATTTTTCTTATGCTAGAAATGTCACTTTCTTTTCAGATTTAGAACCGTTATTTTAAGAGATATCCTGGAATATACAGCAAAAACTTTATGGAAACCTTCAATGTTTTCCCCTTGCATTTTGTAACAATTTTGACTGAATTAGAATGCAAAACCACAACTACCCCATTTTTTTTTTTTACTTTTTTATTTTAATACACAATAACAGAGGATAGTTTGATTGACATATCAAGCAGCAATTCCTTCAAAAGCAATGTCATCTCTGTTTCTGTAAAAACAATGCATGTCCTGAAAGGTTATTGAAATTTCAGCAGAAGAAATAGATTTTGAGTTGCTTGCTAGCAACATGTCCTTTAGAATTTATTTTTTTTATATTTCATCAGAGGCAGTGTAATTAACCTGAGAGCAATGGATAAAGCCCATCATCATCAATTGACAGAATAACTTTGTCGTGTTAGGACTACTGGTTGTATATTACTCTTCCAATAAAACTTTCCTTCATTTAAAAGCTGTATCAGAACTCTTGACAACCATCTCAGAAAGAATCTTCCCCTTCCTTCTCTTCTTGTTCAAGAAAAGTGGCAGGTGCATTGCAGTTAAATTAGTAACATAGGAAAAAGAAGGGAACTAAAATGGCTGTATAATGTTGGGAAAACATCACATGAATCAGATGTCTGTGGGATTTGAGTAGTAAAGGAATAGTGGCAAGCTTTTATTTTACTAGTCTGCTTAAAATCTAGAGAGAAGAGAAGAAATGGAAATGTCTTTTCTGGTTTAAATATCTGGTGATGTAGTGTGTCATTCTTGTATATTAAAAAATGTTTTCCTATACTGCAGGAATAATGTCTGCAAAGATGTATTGGTGTCAAAAGGAAAACAAATTATTGCATTTCAATGAGGGCAGGCTAATGAAAGAGTAAACATATTCATGCAGAAATCATACTTTTTCACACAGGTTAGTCTAGAATGCTAAATCTTTATAGAATAATATAATCACAGATTGGTTTGGGCTGAAAGTAACCCTGAAAATCACATAATCTTACAATGATTTGGGTTAGTAGGGCAGTTAAAATCATCTAGTCCCAAGCCCCCTGTGATGGACAGAGCCGTTTTCACTGGTCCAGGTTGCTCAGAGCTAGAGACAACCTGGTCTTGAACATATTTAGGAATGGGTCATCCACAGCTTCCCTGGGCAATGTGTTCCAGTTTCTCACCACCTTCACAGTAAAGAATTAGATTTTTATTTTTTTTTTTTTTTTAATTAGGAAATATCTAATCTTTAATCAAAACCTGCTCTCTTTTTGTTAGAAACCATTTCCCTTGTCCTGTGACTACTTGTAACTACAAAAAAGTCCCTTTCCATCTTCCTTTTAGGCTCCCTTCACTTGCTGGAAGGCCTCTATTAGGTCACTCTGAAGACTTCTCTATTCCAGTCTGGACAAACACAATTCTCTTAGCATTTCCTTCCACAGGAATGTGATGTGACTTATTTATTTTGAAATCTTGTGGTGACTTTTGTTGATTGCTTCCTTTGCTGTTAACAGCTGTCACTGGTGAGATAAATTCACTGTCTTGCTTTGGTATAAAGCCTAATTTCATTGGGCCAATGCCTTTCATTGACTGTTTTTTGACTGATTTTAACTGTTTTGACAATTTGACTGATTGACTGATTTTGTATCATAACAAAAGCTGAGGCTGAGAATAGCAAAGGGAATTACTCTAAGACATGAATTTTTAGCTAGACAAATGAAATATCATATTTGAAAATGCTGATATTTAGAAGTAAAGAATTTTTTCAGATATATGAAATTTTAAAAAATAATTATTTTGTTGAATTTTTTTCCTCCTTTGTGGAAAATAAAACTCCATTGTCTCTTAATGCTTTTTCACTCATTTGAAATATTGGTATATGGCTTTTGTAGTCCTTAGATATTTTTTTTTCTTCCGTGATCCAGTCTACAACTGCCAGCAAGACAGTCTGAATAAAAAAATATATACAATAGCTAATGAAATACTCTTGTTCTTCTTTGCAATTAATGTGTTTTGAGTAATTCATTCTTCATATTGTACATCTTCCCATTAGTTCACTACACAATCCTTCTGAATTGGTTATATTTACTCTATTTTAATTCTTTTCCCCTCCTATCCTCACCATTATCATCTCCCCTAACCTGCATTATACACAGACTGTGCATCCTAACTTGTAATTAATCTCTTCTTTAAGCAAATAGCTTTTCTGTTCAGCCTCTGCTTTCCACAATTTCAGTAATTGCAGTAATTTATTTTCATGGCTTAGCATATTTTATGACTTCTTGGCAATGATTATTTGAACATGGATGTCTCCTAAGAATTTCTCCCCTCCCTGATCCTTCTTGGACTCTCTGTCCCTGGGCTAAATCTCTACATGGTCACAGCAGTTGCCTCATTAACTCATCTCACTCTGACAGATACTGTTTTCTTTGTTTTTTGTCTACCGTGGCTCTTCAGTTCCCATAGAAACCTGTTCAGATGCACAGTCAATTCAGCTTGATATTTTAGCTTTCTGTTTTTGGGGACAGAAGTGGTACCCTCAGGTGGGAAGACTTCCTGTGCCTGGCTCCCTCAGCCTCATCATGAGGAAGAAGCATCCCTCCCCATGAACTCAGAGAGGGGCTAAATCTGGAGTAACTAAGAAGTTCTGTGAAGTTCCTTACATATCTTCATTTCTTACATGTAAGTCAAACCACAGTTCCTAAAAACAGTAAAATTATGTAGTGATTCCAGGCTTTTCAAGTTTAGACAGTCAGCTGCAGCAATAACAGCTCATTTCATGCCTTTACAGGGTTTCTTTACAACCACTATGAATAGAAACTCTGCTTTTTTCTATAAGAAAAAATAAAGAAAGAGAGAAATTTCTCAGAAATCAGGCATTTTAGGTCTTCCTTGCTTGTGAGAATTTCCTATCTGTCTCAGGTGGGAAGGAGAATGCAGATCTTTTTTAATGTGCCAAGTACAGAGGCAAGAAGTGCAGTGGAACATCATATATCTTTGCTAGGCAGAGATACATAAGGTGACATGTGTCTTTGCCAAATTTAGGATCTTTTAAAATCACAGCCAATTTCATGAAATTAAAATAAAACACTTATGAACCTGGAAGTGTAAATTAAAGCATGTAAAGTTTAGTAGTTTCTCTACCTCAGATGATGTCCTTGCACATTGAACTTCAGCAATTCTCTGCCTTAATGTATCACCAAATCCCACATATCCTTTTTCCCATGACTAGCCTGCTGAATGTCAGCAGACCTGTACCTATGAATGACATCATAACCGTTGATTAGCTGGTTTTGAGTTTCTTGACATTTTAATGCCGTTTAAGTACTATGCATATGCATGGTACTATAAAGTAGCAATAACTTTTATTCTTCAGGAATTTATTTTCAACTGCAGTAAAAATTTTATTGAAATATGGTCATTATGAAGGGGAGGAGGGAAAGAGCTGTATCCAGAACAGACTGAAAAACATTTTTCACTTTTGCTTACTGTTCCATCTCCAGTTTGATTTTTCTATTCCACGCACTGTGAAAGGCAGTCCTGAATACAGATAAGCAGTAATGAATTGGCAGTAAACAGAAGATGCAATTAAATAAATTTTCAATGAGTGGTGCTTGATAAGGCAGCATACTTGCTCCTATTCAGGTGCCTGTTCTTTTTTTTTTTAAATGTTGAAACATTTCCAAGAAATTTTTTGGATGCAGAATCCACAATGCACAGAAAAGTCCCAGTGAATATAATCATCCTGTATTTCTTTTGATGCTCATCTTTTCAAAAGCAAACAAACAAAAATATTGTATTAATATCTTATTTCATTTGGCCTCACTGTAGGTATCAGGTGAACTGTTGTCTCACCTGTGATGCAGGCTTTGCAATTAAGGATTAGTTGTTTTCATAAATCCATTGAAAAGAGAAAGGTGATGCAAGTTCAGTGATTGAAAATCGGAAATAGTAGATGCCTGTGGTGGTTTAAAACTCATCTTGAAAATTAAGCCCACTCAAGGTATCCCCTTTCCCCCACCACTTCCAGTAATGGAGGGACACCAGGAAAGATTATAAATTGGAACAACAAAAAGAAGAGAGAAAGGGTGTTTTAACCACAAAAGGTTCTTCACCACTGAATGCACTCAGCATGGTCTCCAACAACGGCAATATGGAAAAAGAGAAGCTTCAGCAACTTAACTTCCCCCCTGCCGTCCAAATACAAGAGGAAGCAGGAACAAGCCAAAAGCTGGAAACCAGTTTGTCTGAATAATGAGTCATTCTGGTGAAGTGCTGTCCGGCAGGGCTCAGGCCCCACTGATGCTCTCCGGTGTGGCAGTGGCAGCACAGTCCTGGATCCTCTCCACAGAGCCAGGCAAAAACTGTGCGGGTCCTCCTGTCAGCTCTGGCATCTCCCTTTTCCCAACACCAGCAACTTCCTGCCAGAAACACCCCCAGCACTGAAATAGTGAGCATGGAATTAAACGGTGCCAGAAACTCCCATTTTTTTGCTTTACCCAAGGACAATGCCTAAATTTCTGATGAACATCTGCAGATCCTGAAAAACTTGCTTATAACAGCATTTTCAGGGCATCTGAGAGATAAAAATATAATTTCTTGGTTTAGTCTCCTTTACAGCATGAGACAAAGCACTTCTGGGGTTTTATTTGTCTATTGGATTCTTAATGGTGAAATTATTGAAAAAATATTTGCTACTTAGAACTCATCAGTATGTACTTTCTTAGTGTAATTTTAAATGATTCTTTTTCTTGTAAAATCTAAATAAGGGACACTATTGAATTGGTGAAATTATCCTACATTAGACCATGGATTCAATTGTAGGGGAAAAAGTTGGATATTTTTCCTCTTCTAAGTCAGTAAAAGTTTATGGCCATAAAGACAACTCGACCGAGGAAGAGTAAGATTCTAAATTCTTGCACTGGCTTTGGCTGGGATAGACCTGATTTTTAGCATGGGGCTATATTTTTTTATTTATTCTGAAAACTGTTGATCAATAACATAGGAATGCTTTAGTTACTGCTTAGAAGTAACTAATCTCTTTATATGAGTTAAGACCTTTTCTGCCTCTTACCCCACCCACCTGTGAGCAGGCCGTGAGTACATAAGACTTGGGGAGGGGTCAGCTCACCCCAACTCACCCAAGGGATTCTCCAGACCATATGACATCAATTTCAGCATGTACAGCTGGAGGAATAAAATGGAAAGGGGTGGTATTCAAAGCAATGATCTTTGTTTTTCCATATAACTGTTATGCATGGTGGAACCCTGTTTTCCTAGGGATAGCTGAACACCTGCCTGCCTGTGGGAGGTATTGAATTAATTCCTTGTTTTGCTTTGGTTGTGTGCACAACTTTTGCTTTCCCTATTAAACTGTCTTTATCTCAACTCATGAGTTTTGTCATTTTTTCCCTTCCAATTCTCTTTCTCCACATGGGGAATGAGTGAGTTGCTGTGTGGTGCTTAACTGTGCAAAACTATGTCAAATCTTGAGTACTTCAGTACCGTAAATATTTGGGGATTTTCCTTTTCTTTGTTTTTAATTTATTTTTGACACTCTTTTGTAAAGAGCTTCACTTTCTTCTCTCTTTTGACAAGATCAATCAGTTCCCTGTCCTTCTAGCTTAGGTCTTTTCCTAAAATTACTAAAAGTCTGTGATGTGAGAGAAAAAAAAGTCTCTATTCTTTAATAAATTCTAGAAAAAAAAAGTCACGAGAAGTGCACATGTAAAGAAGCAAAGGTCTGAATCTTTAGGGAAAACCACAGTGAGGATATGAAATTGAGATATTTGAGGAAAAAATAGTTGTGGGACTTTTTAAGGGGAAAGGAAAGAGGAAAAAATAGTCTAGGAATAAAAAGGTAAAAAGAATTTGGATGTCAGAAACTGAAATTTAATACAAGTGGACGATTGGAAGTTTGTTAGAGCAGACAGAAGCAATAGAAACATATGCATGGAAGTGAAGTAGCCTAGGAGAAATGTCTGGAGGGAAGAAGTTATTAGTGATGTTGGATCACAGCATGAGTCTGTCAGATGTCACAGCAGGAGAGAAATGAAGGAAAGTGTATTTGTACTTGAGGAGCTGGAAAATGAAATATGCGAGCTTCTAGAGTTATAAAGAAATCTCTTATACAATGTAATAAGCAAAATTGTTCTATCCTGCTGTATTTTATTGTAAAATTGTTCCATCCTGCTGTATTTTATTAAGGATCATATATATGCTCTAGTGAGCACTTTCATCAGTATTGTGATCCTCCCAGACTTACTTACAAAGAAAAAGGATACCACCCTTCCTTGAACAAACAACATGCTACAGGATTGTAGAGAAGTTCAAGACAAACCATAAAAAACCCACATTTTTCTTCTGTGGTTGGTAAAATAATTCTGAATTACAGTCTAGCCTATTACAATTCNTAAATCAAATATGCGAAGAGATTATACAGACACAATAACTACCTATTTGAATCCAGTAATCCAGTCCTCACGCCTTCACGGATATTCCAGGCAGTAGTTTAACAGACTAGGCAGAATCTGCATTTGTAAAAATTTAGATCAATGTTTTAGATTCTTTGCTAGTTATTTTTGTTACCATTGTACTTGATTGCTTTACTTAAAATTCAAAGATATTGCCAAAGTGAAAAAATGTCTGAAAATGGTCAGTGATATGTTCTTTTCTATACTACTGGTATTATTCATAAGAGAATACACTTTTCAGTTCTTGGTTAATAAAGTGTAAGTTACATTTGAATTGTTCTTGAATGATTAAATGAAAATAAAACTTCATTCTAATGGACTAAGGTATTCAAATATATTTTGATGATTGAGAAGCACACTGATGGAAATTACACAATCTGATAGGTTCATACAGATGCTGTATCCAGACTGTATGGCAGGTACTGTTAAGTGACAAATTGCTACTGCGGCTTTAACTCATGGATAAGAAAAAAATAATTCCATGTCAATTTTGCACACAATAATACACCATGTACAAAATGATTCTTTATTCTGTCCAAAGATTAAAACTTTTTTTTTTAGTATACAATTAATCTAGTAATTTCTTAAGCAGCAAACTAGTCCAGGTTAAGCACTGATTTTAACTCTTCTGGACCAAGTGCAAATAAAAACTTTATGTGAAAAATAAACGAATTTTGGTTGCAAAAAAGTGTTTGAGTCTAGACCTTAAAAAAACTACTTCAGTATTATATTACTGAAATTTAGGTAGAATTTCAGTTCTGATTTAGGATATGGTACAGCTTTCAATGAATAACATTTTTAAACTGTAGGTTTTTCCATCTCAGATGGCAAAGGTGTTTTCTTAGTAGTAATTACATGTATCCAATACCCTGCTATTCAGTCATGTTTCCAAATCCCAGGTTTGCCGCTTTTATGTGGTGTTTATTTCTCCTTGAAATTTGGAGATGTTAAAAAACACGCAACTTTACCTTAGAGATTTTCAGCAATTTAAGCTCTGGCAGCTTAAGTCTCAAACCTTATACATCCCACAATTACTCTTGAAAGAAGTCTTCTAAAATGTCACTTCTGGTGTAGTTTTAAAAAGGCCTCAGAGCTTATGTTCCTCCTCCAGCTGTGACTTGAACATAGACATTTTTCTTTAATATTTTATTATCTGCATTATCATGTTGAGAAAAAAAATCAGCAGATAAGGATAACTATAATATCTCCTACTATCAAGACTGCAATGAAGAACTTGCAAATATCTTTGCAGTTGGAATTTTGAAGCAAGAATAAATGTTTCCTTGATATAGTATTTAAGTGTTCCCTTGTTACTGGCAGGAGGAAAGGAAAAAATAAAGATACTATTCTCATCTTCCAATTACATGATAAATATGCTGAAGACAGCCTTTTGAGGCTTGTTGAATTGCTACTTAGTCAAAGGGCTAAACTAACACTAAGATTTTAACCTTTTTTTTTTATTTTTTTTTTAATAATGTGATGGTTTAGTGGTCAGTTCATATGAGATAAGTCATTTTAATTTGATTTAATGACTCTTGATACTCAAAAGCTTTACCTCTCGCATATTTTAGAGAAAATTATGCTTTCAGTATCCATCATTAAAGTTAATCCATTTATCTGAGCTGTGATGACTCATTTTTCTCTGAATCTTCTCCTCTCAGCAAGAATGTGGTCATTACAATGTTTACTGCACACTGATAATATACCAGACTATTTGTGCTCCTTCAGTTGAGATGTGAGCAAAATGCATCACTCACACACCTGTGTCCCCTCTTAGCTGGCAGGTTTTTAGCTCTCAGCAGAACTTAATGATACCTGCTTCAGTCTCATGATTGCTAATGAAATGGCACGAATTCTGCATTTCTTATGTCAAGCCAACTTGATGCAATGCTGATATCCTTCATTTGCTCTAACTTTCACGTGAAATGTATTTTTTACAAAACAAATATATCACAGAAGGCAGCCAGATTAGCTGCAGAAGAAGAAAAATTTTAAGGAGTGCATTGTTATTAACTCTTGTTTTGACAAAGTCAAGTGCTTTTGAGTGAGAAGAAAGGAAATACAATTATTTATCACAAAAAGTTTTTCTTCTAATAGTGTTGGCACTTAAAATGTAATATCTCTGTTCTATGTAGGTTTAAAGCTTTTGCTTTCATGCACTCCTTGTTGACAGATCTTTTTTTCTTTTGATCTTGGTCTATGATCCTTCATAACGTTGCTAAGCAAAGCATATAACACTACGAGGGTCACATTGAAGAATTACTTTTACAGACAGTAGCTAAAGGCTTGTGGACCTTGCACCAATGAAAGTAGCAATTTTTTTTCATTAAATGAAAAAAAATGTATAGTGCTCTGGAAGAATACCTGCAAACATGTTCTTACCATCTCTCCAATGACATTTTCAGTAAAAGGAACAGTTGGAAAAATGGCAAGTGGTTGACTGGGGAAATTAATACAACATAGTTAAGCACAATTGAAATTACTATAGTTCTTCTGTTACTATTTATCTTCCTACATGGTTTGGTACAAACTCAAATGTGATGTGTGAGAGAAGATTTTATTTGTGATTAAATAATAACCCACAAATTGTCAATATTAATGAAGATAAAACTTGTAATAAAAACAAATTATATGTCTTGAAAGTATGAAAAATATTGGTTAAAAACAATCATCATGTTTTTAAAAGAAAGGGTGCGAGTACCCTTTCTACAAAATCTCTTTGATATTCATACTTGCAGAAGTATGTATGTAGAATATGCTTCATGATAAATATCTGAAATTATCTCCAAATATCTGCAACTTTTTGCTCAGGAGCACCATGAGTTATTTGTGCATATAAAACTGAAACATTAATGACTTTTTAAGCCTTTGAGACACAATTGGGCTCATAATAAGGCTTAGAGCAGTACAAAAGATACCATTTACATTGTATGTTCTGAATAAATACTATCCTGATAATTAATTCATGATTATCCATCCAGGTCCAGCAAACAATTATTTTTAATGTGGTGGTTTTAAACATTCTCCACCATGTAACATACAATAGTTTTGTCTTGACATCAATAATCAGAGATAATTTCTTTTAATTAAATTATAATGCAAGTAATATACCTACATGATAAAAGGCATTCATTAAGCATGCCAAGACTAAAAATGTTGATGCAAAAAATATTAAATAATTCTATCAGACAAATTTTAAGCCAAAAGAAAAAAAAAAGGGATTCTTTTTAATATATCAGAATTAGATACATCCTTCTGTAATTAATTATTAAATTATTAATGAAGTTACCTCTTCCCAGATGAAAAGGATATTGACCAACAATGTAATTTTATTGAACAGAGATTACTTTAGTATATCTTGTTCAAATTCAATTTCAAATCTTACTCCAGAGTCAAGAACTTCATCTTGTTCTGGCAGAATGTGACATACATTTATAACCTCGTGTTTTTTGACAAAGGATACAGATCCATTGGGAAATATGGAAAAAAAGGCAGAAGTTAGAAACTCTGAAAACTGATGTAGGCATGCACTAATTTAAGTTCTTTAGCCTTATGAGTAGAAGTCTTGATCAGGAAGAGAATAGCAAGATTTTAAATGCATGAAGTTTTCAGGTGGAAAGGTTTGTTTTTTCAGTTTCTGCTCCCCTATCAAGTGCTGAAGGAATTAGTTTTAAAGATAAATGAAAAATAGACCATAGTGTACTGTATCTTGCATTTAAAATTTTCATTTTGGACCTAGGAAAATTCCAAGATTTACTACTGGACACACTTCCTTAAAAACCCTGTAAAAACTACTTAAAGACCATATTAAAGAATGGAAAAATATGTATGATGTGTATATCATTCATCTTTGAAACTCATTTCTTCAGGAAACTGCTTGACATAAACAGAAATTGTTAAAAATAAATGTGTATTTAGTGGAATGCAATAGTTTCACCAAAAATTGTTTAAAATTGGTGTTTCCACCAGGAAATAGGTGATGAGTCTTATGACCAATCCTGTTGTCTTTACCATTTCCAAGAGATTAACTATCAAACACAAGAGTTTCCTCTTTTCTTTAACCCTGAATGCAGTAAAAGAAAAGAGAATTCTGTGTAGCACTAGTGGATAAAGTGTTGAAGTTTTTTTTCCTTCTTTGAAAGTGTTAAAATACACCATAGAACATAAAGAGAGCATGTAATCAGTGATTTTTTTCATACAATAAATCACAGAAGAACATTTCCGACTGAAGCCTGAATAATTCTGCTCTTAGAACTGAACTTGCATGTAACAAAATACTATGTGTTAGCTGATGGGACTACACAAGCAAAATTTTATACAAGCTAAATATTATGCTTAACAAATATTGTTGAAATGACAGTTACTGACTGAAATGAGAGCAAAATGTTAAGATCTTTCAGGGAATCTAGATTTTAATTTCACAGTGGTACAGTAGGAAAAAGAGCTACTCAGTTCAGTTTCATTTAGTCAGAGCTATTTTATTTCACATTATAGCATATTATTGAAAGCAAACCCAAAACCAGCTTGGGCAATGATATGGCAATCTGTAGAAGCAAATAAGAAGAAGTTAAATACTCCTTGGAACAACTGTAAATTAATAACTGATGCCTCACTGTTCTCTAGTGTTGGGGTGCTCTTTGCTCCTTAACAGAAATAACCAGCAGAGTTAAAAGGAAGTTTTAAGAACAGATATGCAGAGGAGGAATTGTTTGTTTTTGTCTTGTTATTAGGACACATTTTATAAGCTATGAAGAAAACAAAAAAAAAAAAGCAAAAATATTACAAGAGGGATTTTGATAATCTTATCCCTGTGAAAACTGTTGAAAATAATTGTTGAAATTCAATATAAAAACCTCAACTCTGACATCAGGAAAAAGAAAATGAGTGCTAGTTGAAGAACTTAGCAAGAGGAATATGAATAATTTACAATATTTTTCAGGAATAAAAGGACTTCTCGGATAATAAAATAGAATTGCAAAACCCTAAAAGCTAAAATTCAGCTGACACTGAAATTCACACAGCAGGATTGCATCCTGCTCATATCAGTTCCAAATAACATTAGGGCTAGAAAAGTGAATACTTCAGTGTTTGAACTTGAAATATGATAAGCGCTCTAGGAATAAGAACTGCAAAGACATGGACTTACTGCAGAAGCTTTTTCCTAGTGGCAGTGTATGTATAGATTTTAGAGAACGGTTTCATAATGATCTGATAAAAGTGAAAGTTTCTAGTGTTGAGGAACACTGCTATTTAATGCTCTTATTTGTAAGTTTAAGTACATTGTAGCAGGTAGTCTGAATACTAACATCATCTATCTCAATCTTAAGTGCTTACTGCAAACTTATTTTAAAAAGTCAACTGTATTAAAAAAAATCAAATAAGCAAGTAGAGAAATCCTAAAATACTTTAAGGTAGAAGGTAGCTGAAGTTTGCAGAAAAATACTTAAAATTTTAAATTTGTTACTAACTTTAAGATAGTGGTACATAAAAATAAATTTTTAGTTGCTGAAAGACTAAAATTTGACAGTTGGATTCAGTAAAAGGATCACAACTTTTGCAGAATTAAACCGTATTATGTACTTCTTTTTTTCCTAGTCTCTGCTTTATTTGTCTAATTTCTGTCCACTGTCACTCAATATTATCTTTCCTGCATGATTATTTACTCCTGCCATCCTATTCCTGCTTTGGATTGAAATGTAAATGGACCATATACTTCTTTTTTAGTTTCAAGTTCACCAGTCAAACTTGAGATAAACTGATTGTAAATAAAAGTAAATAAATTCTGTTGCACTGTTCAGTGTAGTGATCAAAAGACATCATGATCTAGATATGCAGAAGTGCAGAGTTTTCCATGCCCATCTCAGTCATGTAATTTTTCAGGCTATTGGATAGGTCACTGATAATTAAGGCATGACAGATTTTAAAACTGCATACAAAATGCAATCTAGAAAATTATGCTTTTTGATCTAATCATGTTACATGCTGCTTTATCATTTAAAATGTTTTTTTGTTGTCTAGCAAACGGACACAAATTAGCAATTTAACAATACATTGAAATATTTGTGCATGATGGTTTATTTCATCTGTAAACTGAAATGTCAGAAATGTTTTTACTCCACTTTTTCAAAAGTCACCAGTGGTTTATTTTAGCTCTTCTTTAAAAATCTAAAAAGCCACAATATATTTCTGAGAGATATGAAGATGTGGCAAAATGCCTGTTTAAGCTGTATCAGCAGTTTCATGGATTTGGCAGATCTCTGCAATCTTTTGTATCTTTCCTGCTTTATTTATATCCTTATTGATATCAGTGGAATATATTGTGAAAAACTGCAGAATTCTGTTTATGAACTCTGATTAAGATTATTAATCATAGAATGGGTAGTGTTTGAAGGAACCTTCAAGACCATCTAGTTTCAATTCCCCTGCTGCAGGCAGGGACCCAGGTTGCTCAAAGCCCCATCTAACCTGACCTTGAACATTTCCAGGAATGGGACACTGGCAAGTCCTCTGGTCAACCTGTGCCAGTGTCTCACCACCCTCACAAGGCAGAGTTTCTTTCAAGTATCTAATCTAAACTACTCCCAGTTTGAACCCGCTGTCCCTTGTTCTACCACTACATAAACAGTTCCTCTTCAGATTTCTTTTAGGCCCTTGCTGGGGACCCCATAGCTGGATGCAGCACTCCAGGTGGAGTCTCACTAGAGCGGAGTAGAGGGGCAGAATCCCGTCCCTGGCCATGCTGGCCACAATTCTTCTGACGCAGCCCAGGATACAATTTGCTTTCTGAGGTGGCAGTGCCAGTTCCTGCCCAGCCTCTCATCCACCAGCACCACCAAGTCCTTGCAGAGCTGCTCTGGATTCGTTCATCCCCCTGCCTGTGCTGACACTGCAGGTTGCCCTGACCCAGGTACAGCAGGGTGCACCTGGCCTTGTTGAACCTCATGAGATTCCCATGGGCACAATTCTCAAGATCAACCAGATCCCTCTGGATGACATCCCATGCTTGAGGTGTGTCAACTGCACCCCTCAACTTGGGGTCATCTGCAAATTTGCTGAGGGTGCACTTTGTCCCTTTGTCTATGTCATTGATGGAGATAGTAAGTAACATTGGTCCCAACACACACTCCTGAGGAACACCTGTCATCACTGATATCAATCTGGATTCTGAGCCATTGTCATCAATGTTTTGTATGGATGCGCACCAAGTTAGTATTTGTAGTTAATACATGGAGCCTTTTACTTCTTTGCTGGTTGTTTTTTTTTTTTTTCCCTTCAACTAGGTCTTTAGAAGCAGCTCAGAAAGGGAATTGTTCAGAACTAGCAGAAGAGCGCTATTGCTGTAAAGACTCCATTGCTGACCTCCAATCTAACCAACAAACTGTCTTCATTTAAGGGAAAACTGTTTTGTCAAGGGGAGACTGTCAACAAATTGATTAAATCCAGTAATGATTCACATCATGTTGCCAATCAAGCAGAGGAAGAGGAATGACAAAAGGACTGGAAATGGATCTGTTTGATTGTCAGTCATGTTCAGCAGTCAAGGCTCAGGAACACTATCTGCATCCAGGAGAGAGCTGGAGGAGGATCCCTAGAGCAGTCACAACACCAGTGTTGCACTGTTGAACATGAAACCCTTTGTCCTAGAAGGGTCTTGCTTTTTTGCCATCAGGTGAAACAGAATAAACGTGTTCCTCACTAGCAGCCCTTAAAATGGTTACTGCAAGATACTCCACCATATTTACCCTCCTAGTCTTGTATCTTTATTCAAGAGGTTTCCAGGTAATACAAGGTAGTTGTTTGGTTTGGATAGAGATAGTGGTGCTAGGTGCTGTTGGAAGTATTTTATAATTATATCAATTTCTGGCTGTTTTAAACTGCTACCTTAATTATTCTAATTCTTACATATAACTTATGGTTTTCCACACACATTTCCTATCCCATCATGCAACTCCTTTTGTTGTCAATTCTTCCTCTCTTTCTCCTTGATAGACTTCCTGTAAGTCTAGGATCTGTAAACCAGTATGCACTAAAGATGAAATCAACTGAATGAGTGCAACAGTAGTGTGAATCCTGGAATAATATTCTGATGGATCATAAATAGTGGTATTGGCAGAAAAAGTGCAATTTTCCTTGATTTTTCATATAGTGAGTAGTTAAATTGAGTGTATAATAAGTGAGCAAGAGATGTTTTCTCAGGAAACGCAGCTGACAGGAGGAGGTGAAGTAATCTTCGGAAGGAAGTGCTAATTTTTTACACACTTATCTCCATTTTTCCATCATCTGCAACTCTAGGATCCAATTTATAGATGACATTACTGCTTGCCATCCAAGTTTTACTATAAAAATAAGCAATTTCTATTTTTTTCTTAGCTGCTATATTAGATCAACATTGAATGCAAATATTCTGTGAACCCATGGAAATATGAAACTGTCACAATTTTTCTACACTGTTCCCCAATCCTTTTTTTTTTTCTTTTTATTGCACAGATATAGCATATTGCTTCTATGTACATGAGTTTTTTAATTTAGTTTAATCCCAGGGAGAATTTTTTAGATATAATAAAGAGAGGCATTTGCCATTGATGATTGTAGATTTAAACCCTACAAAATTTTCAGTTGAAGATGTAGATACAGTAAATATATATATTTTAAAAAAATTAGGGTGATAAAAGTATAAGTTCTGATTTTTCCTGATTCTTATCTGAGTAGTAAGTTGAACCTGGCCAGTGACCAAACACCCTCGGCACCTCCTGATCACTTTCCTCTCCATTGGGCTGGGATGAAAATCTAGGGAAAGTGATAGATCATGGATTGAGAAAATGACAATTCAATATAGAATGAAAAAGCTGTGTTTCAAAGCAAAACAAAATTAGGACTTGATTCACTATTTCCCATGAGCAGGCAGATGTCCAGCCACTTCTGGGAAGCACCTGTAAATGTTTCTTGGGAAACATGTGGAAGTCCTGCCTGACTTCCCCTTTCCCTGAGTTTTTGCTGCTGAGCACAACATTTTATGGCTTGGAATGTCCCTTTATACAGTTTGGATCAACTGTCCTGTCTGTGTCCCTTGCTGACCTCTTGTGCCTGAGTGTGCTCGCTTTGGGTCAAAAAGTGGGAAGATAGAAAGCCTTGATGCACAGCAACAAATGGAATGCTATGAAGAAACTGAACATCACAGCCAGAGATGTGCATTGCAGCGCAGTACAGAGCATGATTTTCTGCTGAAATACTGTAGCTATATATTTATTCTGTAGTCTGTGTCCATGAAGACAAAAACATGAGTATGGTCTTTAAAAGCACTGGGGACAAGTGCAAATTGTTTACTCCATCCAAGTAAAGTATTCAGTAATGTTATGCAAATTTGTTTTGAATGTATAAATCATACTCTTGCTATGTGTTTTGCAGTGCAGGATTAGATTTTTTTAAATAACAGTGTCATTTACTACATAGCTTTATAATGCATTTTCCAATGCATGTTACGTTCATTTGACCTTGCTAGGTATGTTATTATTTGCCTACCAGTTGGCATATGAATTGCTCAGGAATTTATTTCTTTTATATCCTTGATTTCCAATTACAGTTTATCACTTGTTCTCTATTTCAAATATATAAGAAGCAACATTTTGACTTATTTTCTTGAAGATCATAACTACTTAGCTAATGCTGTATGAGAGTAATCCCCTTAATAAATCGACAGCTTTATTTTACATTGACATTCCCTCATTTGAAACTGCATCTATTTTACAATCATTTTCTAAAAGCAGTCTAGTAGATGTCAGTATTATTTCACAGAAATGTTACCTTTACTTCTCTCTTTTTTTCGTAAACTTGTGAGTGAAATTTTTTTTCTCTAAGAAAAATCATGTACTGAATTCTCATGTTCTGTAGAAGGAGGGGGGTTTCTTAAATCATTACTTCCATTGCAAATAAAAATTGCCCTATTAAGAAAAAAATTACAGTAATTTCACGAGTACAAGCCACATCCTTTTGACTAAAATTTTGGTCCGAACACGGAAGTGTGGCTTACACTCTGGAGTGGCCAATATATGGATGAAGGTCAGAAATTTGCCTACCTGGAAGTATGAGCCTGCAGCAGCCCCGAGCCGAGCCAGAGACCACCCAGCCCCGGTGGCAGCAGGGTGGCGGGGTCACTCCCCAGTGGCAGCAGGGCAGTGGGGCCAAGCCAAGCCCGCACGGTCCCAAGCCAAGCTAGTAAACCACACGATTCTGCGATTCTTTTACTAATTGGCAACTTTTTGAAAGTTGCACGCAGATCCTCGCTGCGAACAAAAGTGCGGTTTACAATCCAGTGTGGCTTATATATGGACAAGGAACAAAAAGTTGCTGACACCCGCAAGTGCGGCTTATAATCAGGTGTGGCTTATACTCGTGAAATTACTGTACTTAAGCAGGGAAGGATGGTGTATTACAGAGACAGAGTGTAATTTTAAGGTATCTTGTGGACTATTGAAATCACTTTACCTAAAAAATATTCTAATTTTTTTTTAAGTCAGTGATAATTAGCCATAAGTAGCTCTTGTGATTCTTATTTAATTTTTTCAACTTTTACTGGCATTAAAGTCACTCCTACTGAAAATACTCAGTTTTTACACACAATAGCTATCAATAACATACCATTCTTCCTCCTTCCCCTTCAGGTTTAAGCCACCAGCACTTTATGGACTGGGCTTCATAAACTGTCTATAACTGGACCTGATTGAGCAGGAATAGATAGCAGAAGAAGGTAATTTTCAACATCGACTCTGTTGCCAAAGAGAAGATGTAATTTTACTAGATCCATGGAATTATCTCCAGATAATATTTTCAAAATGCTTAATTTCAGTTATTTCTTTCTTGAATACTTGGCATTTTTTATTACATGACATTTTAATTTTCTATATACATAAAATATATATCTATATATAAAATACATATCAGAGTGCTATATATCTGTTACATGACAGAAAACAATGTGAATCAGCTTAGACATCAACATCTTTTGGAATACTGCCTGTTACTGCCTTATCACAGTCATGATTGCTTAAATTTTGTCTGTTTCTTTTTTCATGATCATGTATTTTTCACCATTCTCTCTATGACTCCAAGTATAAGCTATGAAAACAATATAGATTTTTTAAGCTGGATTATTTTAATTTTTATTTATAGGCTCATACATATATATATTTATGAATTTGTGTTTATATGTGTATGGATAGACAAAAAGCTATTTATAAGTGAATATTTATATATGTATATATATGTGTTTATATATATATGTCTGTGTATTTATATATAAAAGAGTTTGAATTTTTTTACTAATACTTATATATGTTTATTATTAAGATCAGTTTTGGGAAAAACAAAATATTCTTCCGTGGAGGAAAAGAAAGCAAAATTAAAATTATTTTTTCTAGCATTTTTTAAAAATTGAAATTAGAGACTTGTTAGGGACACTATCTATCTATTTGCTATGCATTTATCAGTTTAGGCAGGATTTGTTTAAAGGGTCAAAAGCACAGTTATCCCTGAAATATGGTTTTGATGCCTAAAAGTACCATAATGACTACTCACCATTTTGATTCAACCATGTATGGATATTCATGTCAGTTTTCTGGAGTAGCAGTAGCAGTAAGACAGAACATCATTTAGTAATAATTTAATAAGTAATTGTATATTGGTTAAGTTATACTTTGGGAGAGATTTTACTTCATAGAAAGGAGGATCAAAGTTCAAAAACCAAAACAGGGTGAGCTCTTGTAAGTCATTGTAACCCACTGTTCCACAGGGGATGTATACTCAGGGCAGAAGGGAACATTTCTAGAAACATCTGTTGCCCATCATTCTTCTGCTCAGCAGCCCAGATGCTGTTGACAAGCTGAGTGTAAATCGTGCTGACAATTTGTTCAATGTCTTTCCTGCTGTGGCTGAGGTTTTTCTGGTCATACCATCCATCAGATATACAGGACATTGTGGTCCTGTGAGAATGGCTACAACTGTTTTGTTGGTCAATGAGCAGCAGTACTCACTAAATCAGTGAAAAAGTTTCCCTACCTAGAAGATTCCTCTATCATTCAGAAGGAACTGTTACCTCTTTCCCCCATTCCATGTGAAAATTAACATCACTTACTGAATGTTATGCACACGAGAAAATTCTACATTGCTCTACTTTTTTAGTGACATTGGCAGACATTTTTCTACCCTTGTGTTTTAAAATTATTTTCATCTCAAGCTTGTGACATACAAGTGGGAAATTATGCATACATTATTGTGTAAATATCAGGCTTTTTAGTTTGGAAATGCTGCTAAAAAAAATCTTTACAATGATAAGAAGGTGATTTGTACCCATTATCAGGCTTAAATTAGCATCTTCCCAATTTTTTGCCCTGAATGAATCAAACAGATTTTGATATGTGTTAGGGGCAGGGGAGGAAAGAATGCTATATATATATATATTTTTTTTTTTTTTATTATAGTTTCTCCAAATAATGAACTAAACCACTGGATTTTAATAGGTCAATATAGAAATGCTGTAGATTGTTTAAAGTCCCCTCTACTGTAAGTGAAAAAAATGTGTAGAATGAATGCTATCCTACTTAAAGACATGAGAATATACTTATGAAATTCTTAAGAGATGGGTAATGTGTAGTTCTTGTGTGACAAATAAGAAAGCCTTGCAGATTAGTTATGATTTGGTTCAGTATACTGGCGTTAATGGGTTGGTAGTGGGATTACCATGGTCAAATGTGAATGAATACAAGTTTCATAGGATGGTCAGAAGGATCACAGGAAAAATAGCATATAACGATCACTGAGTGCTCCCTAAGTACTGAATATATGGCTAAATTTATGTAACCCTTAACGCATAAATATTCCAACAAACTTGCAGAAACATACAGAGTAAGAAAACATTGTATAATTGCAGTGTCTCTATATTGAATGAAATCTAGTCTTTATAATTAAATCAAATGTATGTCAATTGGACTATATTAATTATTGATTAATGTAAATTTGCAATACTTCCCATTTAATGATATATGAAAAAAATTTGCTCCATTCAGAAAGATATTCAGAAGGCCAGAAAAAATAATCTTAATGCTAACATAGTCCCTAAAACTTCACACCAACATGCTTAAAGAATGCACATTTTTTACAAAATGCCCTGTACTTATTTACAAACTTTATTTCAATTTATTAAAACTCTTTAAAATTTAAAATTTGGCTGGTTTTAGTCTAAATTTCTCCAGATTTTTCCCCCATATTTATTTTTGTTACTAAAAATATTTTCATTATCAACATCAGATGTACTATTTCTAAATGAATATTAATCTGTTCTAAAATAATTCTAACAAGAAAGGTAGAAAAAGATGGTACTTATTCCCAAGTGCCACTTTATAATTGCTTTCCACCATGATTCTAATGGATTTAAAATGTCACTAAAATTATTTATTTTGTAAATCAAAAATCAATAATGATTTGGATTCCAGCTTGCAAGAAAATTAGAGGTAAAAAAATCAGGTACTTTATGCATTGTAACAGGTCTTTTTCTTAAATGCATCCTTTTAATAGAGTATTTCATCACACTGAATAATAATAGGTGCAGCAAAATACACACTGAATAGCTCTTGAGCTGGATGATCAATGCAGAATTATGGTTCTACATCTTGGTTCTAAGTATGAATGACATGCAATATCAGGAAACAAGTAGGAGGCTGCATTCTGCAAACTTTTCTGAAATTAAGAAACCATGACTTCCTATGCTCCCAATCAGCTCCAGCTCCAATCAGACATAATATTTAAACTGCAGTAATAACAATAATAATAACAATAATAACAATAATAACAATAATAACAATAATAATAATAAAATTGCAAAAGAGATTGAAAATAAACCACATGGAGCAGTGAAGCCCTGGTTTATTTATGTATCTCATATATTTATGTAACTTACATGTACTTAATTTCTGTTAAATGGTGCAGAATACCATGCAATAAAAACATGCATTCATTGAAGAAGGTAGAAAGTGCAGCAGGTGTACAACAAGTTTTAAACTTATGTCCAATAATACATATTTTTAAAAATATTCTAGTTATGTTTGGGAAGATTAAAAAAACCCAAACAACAAAATAACCCCAAAAAACACATAAACAACAAAATTCTAGCCAACAGAAACACAAACAAAACAACAGTAACAATAAACCACAAACAAACAAACAAAAACAAGCCAGAAAAAAAAAGAGAGTTTATTTGTGTGTGCTTCTAGTTAAAGTTACTCTGAAAGATTTCACAGTTTATTCCTTTTTTTTGTTTTGTTTTGTTTTCTCTTCTAAAAATATGTAGTTGGCACATCTTATTTCTCTACTGCCATTCATCTGACTTCTTCAAGTGACAGGACTAAGGCATTTTTACAGTCTGTTTAAGAAACCAGCAAGTACCTTATGTGTGCATATTGGGTTTGTGTGGTGGATTTTGGTAATGGAGGGACTACAGAGCAGCTTCTCTGAGAAGCAGTCAGAAGCTTCCCCTGTGTACAGTAGAGGCAAAGCCAGATGGCTCCAGGGCAGACCTGATGCTGGCCAAGGCAGACCTGATCACCAATAGTGGTAACGCCTCTGTGATAACATTTTCAAGAAGTGAAAAAATTATTGCATGAGAAAACTGGAGACAGAGAAGAGGGGAATGAGAATATGTGAGAGAAACAGCTGCAGACACCAATATGTTAAAAGAGTAAAGCATGAAACAGAGAGCTCTTTCAAAGGTGCTTCTGTCACTTCTGTATTCTGGTGAGAGGGTGCTCAATGTTAACAACTGCACACAGCAGCCATAGAATCTGTTGTAAATGTGGACTAAGTAAAGCACTGTGATTTTATTTACCTTCAAATTTCTGTTAACATTTAAACATGGCCATGAACTGTCACTTGCTGAGTGGAACAGCTCCAGTGCTGGCACATCCTGCAGCAGAGCAGAGGTGAATTTCACAGCAAACACAGTAAGTTTCTTGATCCACGGAAACTGTGGGAGCGCACTGAGACCCCCACAGAGACAGCAGCTTGCCCTAGGGTGGTGAGAGGAGCCAACACTGACAGGGCTTGTCTCTCACCATCTGGGAGCATCTAACCAAGATAGCGACCAGAACCAGAATTTTGTGACGAATGGCACAAAGAGGTCTTTTTGTCTCCAGTCTCATTACTGTAGGCTTTCTCAGCTATGGTTTTGGCAGGCTGCAGAGTTTATGCTCCTGCCCACTGCACCAGCCCTGTCAGAGGCCTCCAGCCAGATCTTCTGATGGTAGCTCTCTAGGTCTCAGGTTGCCCAGCATGCCTGATGTCTCTCTCTCTGTTCCTTTTGCAGTAGGCGTGCTGGTGTTGCTAAGCTGTGCTGTCAAGTGAAGGAGCTACAGAAGAGAGTGAGCAGGCTGCAAAGTATTCATGAGAATGAGTGAGAGATAGGATATCCTGGGAAATGCTACAGTCTCAGGAGTCTCAAATCTCCACTGAAGTGTGGACACAGGTGGACTTAGAAACCTGTCAAGTAGTTAGTCAAAGATCTGTTTGAACACAAAGACTGGAAGGGGTCACTGCCATACTAGGAGGAAGTCTCCTACCACGGAAAACATAGAATCATAGATTCAGTTCTTTGCTGTCTGTATAGAAGTTAGGAAATGCATGTACAGTAATTTCACGGTTATAAGTTGCACCATTTTGACTAAAATTTTGGTCTGAACCCCAAGTGAGGCTTATAATCAGGTGTGGCTTACATATGGACAAAGAACAAAAAGTTGCTGTTTTAGTTTGGAGAACAGGTGTCTGCTAAGAAAGGCAGGAGCTTCTCTTTGAAATGGAGAATGTAAACCCCCTCCCTACAAATTATTATAATTTTGAAATCAAGGGGCTTTCAGGCAAAGATGTGGGAATTAGGAATAACAGTTCTTTTCTAGGGAAATTAAAGTAGAAATACAGTGCTACAAAGAAGCCAACCCCAAGCCCTGACAAAGTCAGA
The DNA here is from genome assembly GCA_013186435.1 of Turdus rufiventris. Lineage (NCBI taxonomy): Eukaryota > Metazoa > Chordata > Aves > Passeriformes > Turdidae > Turdus > Turdus rufiventris. Next base: position 5,975,252 of record PYHW01010392.1, on the reverse strand, counting down.
GTACAACCTGACACCCCATCAGGCAGGGTATTGGTAGCAGTCCCATTAAATGGTGGCTGCAGTCCTC